>JAZAYU010000054.1:2395807-2995807 GCA_038501625.1 Corbicula japonica
AAATTTCTTTGTCCCCACCATTTTTCCGTCATTTATTGGGGGATTTTAAAATGACTTACCACAAATGTTGCCCATGGTGAGATGGAATGTAGCCTGTATCTAGACATTACCACAGAGGTCAAGGTCACACAAAATTTGTTTGTTCAGACCGTTTCTAATTTGTTGGGGAATTTTAAAACAACTTACCAAAAATGTTCCACTTGATGAGACAGAATGTCGTGTATATGAACCATGATTTACCTCAGAGGTCAAGGTCACATACAAAATTGCTTTTTGAACCAATTTTTCATTTTTTGGGAGAATTTAAAATAACAGCTGGGCTGTGTCGTGTATTAACCTCTTAAAATAACTTACCACAAATGTTCCCCTTGGTGGGGAAATATTAATGTTTATCCCATCCCGGATGCAACTCATTCCCAATCCATCTCATCCCTGATGAATCTCATTCCCAATCCATCTCATCCCTGATGAATCTCTTTCCCAATGCATCTCATCCCTGATGAATCTCAAACCTAATGCATCCCATCCCTGATGCAACTCATTTCCAAATCTAATCATTCCACTTATTTTAAATACATTATCTTCTTAAACACATTACAAGCAAATTATTCACATTGCCTTTAAGAGTAACCGGTAGGGGATATGTATTACATAGCAATATGCTATTAGCTTGTTTTGTTTTTTTGCTCTTTAAGCACAAAGTGCTAATTGTAAGTTAGTGTGACCAGCCTTAGTTTGTCGTCAGTTATAGTGCACTGGGTTTCTTTGTTTCTTTTGCCAATATTTTCACAAGATTTTCTCTGAAATGATCAAACTTCATGGTAATGATCATTGGGCGAGTCCCCTAATAAAATGGTCGGAATGGTTTCAAGTGGTTACATAAGAAGGTCACAGGCTAAAAGATGAGCTTCAAATTCTAATTTCAAAAAATCTTCCTTTCTTAAACTAGAAACCCCATAGCTTTTATGTATGAAGCATCATCTGGACATCTTCTTTTCTTTTAATCATGCCTCTGGGTCCAAATTTGGCCCACCCAGTAATCATAAAGTTTACATTAACTTACATTAGAAGAACTTGAACTCTTCTTCAGAATCAGATGGCCTGATTTTGCCAGAACTTAAAGGAAAGGTCACTGGGTGGTCTTCTCCCCATAAAAAGGACAGAGAAAAGAGTTATTCAAGTTATGCCATCTAGGTGAAGTTAGTCTTGCATTTTTACCCTAGGTCACGGCCCCTCTGGTGAATGATCCAGGTTCCTAAAGGCCCTCTTGTTTTAAATTATGCATTATACATAACATTATGAACAGTTGTGAATGGTTTGAAGAGTAAAATAATTAGCTAAATTGTGTCTTGTTATTCAATGTTGTTTGTAAGAAACTTATAAATTAATTTATCATATTAGAATCCTCATTCCTAATGCACCAGTCACATGTGACATAAGAAGTTTCCCTTTTCTATACATTAAAAAATATCATGTTCTGTGAAGTTTTCCATAGATTGTTTGAAAACTTGATAACATTTTCAGCATGTGTAAGTTTACACTTTTTCTACTTCAGCGCAAAAATTGAGCTGACAGATGAACAGCGTGAGCTGCTGATGTTTACGACAAATGTAACAATGCGACGAGAGCTGAGGAAGATCGATTGTTTGAATGCTTCCACAAAATACAAATGCCTTCAAACATTGTCGTGGAAGAAAATAAAAAAAACAGTACATAACTGGATAACGGTTGAAAAGAGGAAAATAAAAGATTTTTAACAGCCAATGGATACATGCAGTGTTCATCATGAACTTCATGTCATGACTTTATAGATTCAGATGATATACAACCAAAAAATATTCAAACGAAAAAGAAATTTCCATTGTATTTGATAGTATTCTTGCAAGTGTTTAAAATTTCAACGGGCTTATTAAGAGAGATGCAGGTGAGCTTTTGTTTAATGGAATTGTTGAAAGTAAGGCATATAAGTAATGTAAGTGTTGGGTGACTAGGGTATTGTTCATGCAAATATATTTAGAAATACCTGAAAAACAAGGATTGTTCATAAGAGCACATGACAGAGTATAAAGTGAAATTCTTTGAGAGTCTGTATAGTAAGTTGTGGAGTGGATGTGGCAAGTAAAATTTTTAGCTCACAGAGCCAAAGGCTCTGAATGAGCTGTTGTGATCAGAGGGGGGCCAGATGTTTGTCGTCCGTCAACATTTTTGTTAACACGATAGAGGCCACAATTTTTATCTGATTGTAACCAAACTTGGTCAGAATGTTTGTCTTGGTGGTGTGGCGATCCCTTTGCGAAACTGGGTCATCTTGGGTTGAAAACTAGGTCAGATTAAAGCAAACATTTTGTTAACGCAATGAAGGTCACATTTTTCATCCCATTGTCATCAAATTTGGTATGTATATTTATATTGATGATCTCTACTTAAATTATTGAAATAATGTTCTTGAGTTGCCCAGGTGCCCCGCCCTGGGATTTTAATTTTTTTCTGTTAAATTCTATAAACCTAATTTTGACACAAACTTCATACCATCTTAAAATTCAATCTTTTCTGAACTTTTCACTCACTGGTTGTTCAGTGATGTTTGAAACAAAAATTTTAGTAGCAGAGTGAAAATATTGGTGTCAGAATTCCAATATTCCAATATTTAAACCTGGTCTTAAGATAGTGTATTATGATGCATTATCAGAAGTCATTTCTCTTGTTGCTTGTCAATGACCTGTTGAACTCCACCGTTTAGGTCTGTGTTATGCAATATTTAAAACAGAGCTTTGGAGATTTTTATAGAATAAATATTATGTCATTTTCTACAGATATGGACCAAATAAACATTCTTACTTTATATCACTTTGAAAATCAGGCTTTTCTGAATATTTTATTCACTGTTTGTTAAGTAAAAAAAAAAATCTGTAGCAAATCCTAGAATGGTTCAGATTATTACAGAGAAGTTGAAATGCATATGACATACTTTTCATTGTTGATCAATTGATTATTTTTCCTTGAGATGAGCAGAATGTAACAGTCTCAAATCCTGTAAAATGAACTTCTTGAACAGTTTTTCATATGGATCATTCCAGCATTTTTTCAAGGAAGAAGGATTTTACAAAATATTGTGACACAAATTAATTCTTCAGTTTAAAACAGACTGATATGATTTGAAACTTTGTACATATGTTCACCATTAAGTGTAGAAGTGCATTAAGTGTAGAAGTGCGGACATGTTTTTCATATGGGTTAGTTTATTAGTTTTAGGAGAGAAGCATAAATAAATAAAATCTGCTAAATTAAATGCTTACTTTCACAGTTTAACAGATATTGGCATGATATTTTAACAGTTGTTCAGTATAAAGTTTAGATGTGCATGTCATATTTTTCATGTGTATGAGATGCTTGATAATTGAGTATGGTCTCTAGTCTCAGTTTTATTTCTTAGGCCCTCATTTTTACCAAACCAGTCATGATGTTTTTCTGTATCATATTTGTGGAATATAATCTAGAACTAAAAAACTTCTAATTTCTAGAAGGGTATCACACAGATATGTACAAATATGCTTCATGTTAGAATTAAGGTAGTTAGAGTGTACAAACTGGTGTCAGATGTATGGAGTAATTTGTCATGGTTCTGCAGATTATTATAGTATCTACAATATTACTATATGTTACAATGTTTGAATTATGTAACCCTTAAAATGAACAATCACAAGTGAACCATCACAAACAATTGCATAAAAAATGTATTGTTAAACTTTTAATAATATCCAACTACAAACTGTTAAATTTTCATTGAATTATGTTACACTCAAAATGAACAATCACAAACAATTGCAAAAACAATGTATTGGTAAACTGCTTTTACTTTAGATTAGCTTGTAGTAGTTTGCTGTTTATCCACTGAACTCTGATGTCTGACACAAAAACCTGATGGTGTATTCTGAATTTGTGATCATAGGATAACATGTCCATTCTTGATTAATTACAAAATGTTTTATTTTTATCTTGCCTATTCTGTGCTATATTGATGTTAAATCGTTGAGATCAACATGTGCTGATTTTAAAGACAATTGTTGTTTCAGCTTCTGATGCTTACCACCATATGATGACCTTTTTGTTATTGGTAGAAAATCTTTTCATTAAAGTAACAGAAATCTGTAATGTCTTTTTGATTTATTGATCTCTAACCCAGTATCACACTCTTTTAAGTTCCTAATTTAAGGAGCTTTCCATGCCATGTTTGTGGGCCCTTGTGGTTGTCCCTACTGGTAAACAAGAAATTGGCAACCACTGTAGGCGTGCATCATAACAGCTTGGAGTCTTTAGAAACACTTGGACTCAAGCAGGTGGTATGACATGTGTGTCATCTTTCCTGTTAGGTGCTGTACTACCTAAACTGTGCTGATGTGCCTTAAAACCCAAATAAACTAAACCAAACTAAACTTTTTAAATGGCTATCCTTAACAAAGAGATTATACATGTTAAGTTGTGCTTAGCAGACAATAACAGAGGGGCATGGCTTTGAGCCCTTCTCCCCCCATGTGTCTTGATGTGAGAGAGTTGGCTGATTTTTTTTTACTGTAGATAGAAGTCTAGTACTGGTAGACCAGGAGATTGGTTATGAAATTTGGCCACCTCAATACTATTGAAAAGGGACGTAAAACATTGTTCACAAACCACAGACGATCACATAACCATCAACGTTGCCTAAATCTTGAAGACATCTTTTTTATTATTAATTTATATATGTACACTCTCGACGGAATAGAACAAGAGCTGAACTTACCTGATTTAAAGTAAGAAGAATGATCCTGTGAATTGTTACCTCACTTAGCTTTTGCGATGCACGTGTGTTGTGTGTGACACAGATAGAGGTACGATTCCTCTTTGTGTTTGCAATGCGTTATGTGTGTGCAATAACCCCACTTGGTATTTGTCAAATGTGTGTGATTGTGTGTGATACAGGATGAGGTACTTACCTCTAGATGTTAGCAATACGTTTTGAATGTGCAATTACCCCACTTGGTCTTTGTCAAACGTGTGTGATAGTGTGTGATACATGATGAGGTATGAACCTCTAGGTGTATGCCAAGTGCGCATAGTTTAAACAGCGAGATACACAAGATAGAAAATAGTCATAAAACTGAGGGTTTAATTTTTGATAAGGTGATGGTATTGTCCACTGCATACGCCTTCAAATAATGGTAGACCTCTATGAGTATGTACAGAAATAGGTACCTCTGTCTGTTGGTTAGACCGGTATGTGTGTGTGTGTGTGTGTGTGTGTGCGTGTATGCATGTGTGTGTGCATCTGCGTGTGTATGTGTGCGTGTGTGTGTGTGTGCGTGCGTGCGTGCGTGCGTGTGCGTGCGTCCGTATGTATGGGTGTGTCTGTATGTGTCTTCGTGTTGTTTGCTCGTGTTGTGTGCGCGTGCGTGCGCATTTGCTATTTGTACATGATAGTTTACGCATATGTGCACGTGCGTGTGCGCGCGCGTGTTTTCATGAGAACATATGTGTTAGTGTATGCATGCGAGTGAATTAACGTGATTTCGCGTGTAAGTGAATTCGCATGTGCGATGTAGTACATGCTAGTTTCTGTGCGTGCTTGTATGTACATGCATGTGCGCGCAAGTATATGCAGGTGCACATGTATGCGTGTATGTGTCTTAGAGGGTTATATGTACATTATAGTTCATGCGTGCGTCTGTGCGTGTACGTGTGTGTGTGCGCACGTGCGCGTTTACACGTGTGTTGACGTTATGTGTGTCAATGTACTTGTCAATGTATGTATGCATGAGTTTGATCTTATGTCAGTATGTGCGTAAGTGAAACTGTGTGGGTTATGTTGTACATAATAAATTGTGCGCGTGAGCGTATTCGCATGGGCTTATGTGTATTTACGTGTGCGCATGCGTCCGTGCGTGCATATGCGTGAATCTGTGCATGTTTGACTTATATAGTAATGTATTCTTGCGTGTATGCATGTGCGTGCGTGTGCTTGCATGTGTGCGTGTTTAAAACCAAAAAAATATATAAATAAATTTAAAAAAAAATGCGTTCGTGTATGTGTGTGTGTATGTGTCTGTGTATGTGTGTATGTTTTCTCGTTTATACGCGTGTTTTATGTGAGTATTCATATGTGTGATTTGCGGGCGTAAGTTTGCGAGTGTGTGTAACTGTCTGGCCATGTTTCTATGTCTATGTGTATTTAGTTCACAATGCATTTAAATCATCCAAAAAAAAACAAGTTAACGGAAATATACATTAATCTTAAAATGGGTAAAATGAGAATGTTCATAGCGTCTTGCAGAAAAATTATTTAATATGTTCCAGTGTTCGATCTGTCTTATTAAAGTTCACAATAACCATCTTATTTGTGTTATTTATATTCTCTCCAAAGAACTCCGAGTCTAGTCTTCTTATTCAGCCCTTGCGGTGCTTCTGTCTGTAACCTTTCTATCCACTGCAGTTCTTTAATTTGTCTGTAATATCTTGACCTGTCTTTCATCGTTTCTAATACTGCTACCCCCATGTCCTTTTCTGAACGGCCCTCACTTGAAAAATGCTCTCCTACTAGTTTCGCTCGTCTGTGTCTCACATCTGCAATATGCTCTTTCATTCTTTCACTTAGCGACCGCCCCGTCTCTCCAACATACATAAACTGTTCACATTTGGCACAGCTAATCCCATATATTAAGTTCCACATTTTACATTCATTTTGTAATCCGTTTACACTTATTTTCAGCTTCTCATCTCTTAGGTCAACTCTTCTTGAACACATCTCACATATTAAGCAACCTTCTTTGCATGTTCTATTCTTGCCAAGCTGACTTCCATTCAATGTCTTGTTTAATTTACCATGGACTAGAAGATCTCCAAGATTGCGATCTCTCTGGAAAGCGACTATCGGAGGTTGTGTAAAACACTCATTCATTTTCTCTGATCGATGTAGTAAATTCATGTTCATTCTAATTATTTTATTTATATCTGGTAGCTGGCTTCCATATGTAATAACTAGCGGGACTCTCTCCATAGTCTTTTTTTCTTTTTTCTTCACCTGGAGTAGTAACTCTCTCTTCTGGTTATCCGCTCTCTGAAGCTGGTTTTCCAAAAACTTCCCACTATACCCTCTTCTTCTTAAGTGTCTTTTCAGCTCATCTGTTCGCCGTCTGTAATCTTTCTCATCTGTGCAGATACGTTTCAGTCTAACTCCTAAACCATAGGGTATGGTCCTTTAAACATTATTCGGATGGTTTGACTGCATATCAACGTACATATGCTTATCTGTTGGTTTTGTGAATAAGTCAGTCACTATCCTGCCCTCCTTTATCTTAACCCGAGTGTCCAAAAAGTCTATATCTTTTCTGTCCCATCTAAGCATAACTTGTATATTTGGGTGGATCTTGTTAGCATGCTCCTTGAAATCTATAAGTCTGTCTATTCCGTGTAACCAAAGACCAAAGCCGTCATCTATAAATCTTTTGTAAAAGAGAGGGGTGTGTTCGACTTGCAGCAATTTTTCATCCCACTCTCGCATGTAGCTGCATGCAAAATTCCGACCTAACCTAGAACCAATTGCCACTCCTTCTGTCTGTATAAACATTGTGTCATTGAATTCAAAAATATTATTTTCCAACACAGTTTCAATCATCTCAATAACAGCTTCTGTATTGATCATCGGCTCAGTTCTTGTTTTAAGTGCATTCATGCATGCTGCAATACCCTCTTTTCTTGGTACAGAGGGGTAGAGTTGGACTACATCAAAGCAAAATATAATGCAATCTTCTGGTAAAGGCATTTGTATTTCACCGAGTCTATTTAGGAAGTCTGTCGTGTCTCTGATATAGCTAGGGGTCGTTTCCACATATCCATTCAACTCCCTCTCTGCCACTTCTGCCATTCTCTCAGTTGGTGTTCCTATCCCGCTAACTATACTCCGAAAAGGATTCCCCTTCTTGTGTAGCTTAGGGTTTCCCTTGAGTTTACCAGGTACAGGGTATTTTGGGATGAGATAGTCGTTTAATTGTGCAGAAATTTGTCCTTCCCTTAACAGTTTATTAGCAACTGACTTTACTCTCTTAACTGTCTTTTCCAAATATGTGCTATCTACCTTTACGTATGTTTTACTATCATTCATATCTTGTCAAGAACAACCACGCCAGACCCCTTATCGGCAGGTCGAATAATAATGTCTTTATCATTCAACAAACTATTTAAAGCTTTCTGTTCATCCTTAGATAGATTTGATTTTATATTTTTCTTTAACCCGTTGATTATTTCATTTTTAACAGTATCAATGTAATTGTCTAAGCACTTATCTCTCCCAGGTTCAGGGGTGAAGAAACTTTCTTTTTTCATCCATGGTAGATCTTCGTTAACTTGATTTGTTTTTGATTCTTTATCATGAAAGAACTCCTTTAAACGCATTCGCCTTTCCCATTCTGCTAAATCACTATGTATTTTTGCCACATCTAATGAATATCTAGTCGGTATAAACGAAAAACCTCGACTTAAGAGCTTCATTTCTGTTTGATTAAGCGTACGGCGTGATAGGTTTGTTACAGTATTTGTGATATCACCTCCGTTTACCTTATCTATTAATTTGTTAACACTCTGTCTCTTATATATCTCTTGTTTAGCATTGCCCATGTCTGTCTGGTTCCCAAATTTATTTCTCTTCGCTAAAGGTTTGTTATTTTGATTTACATTCATTTCCTTTTTAGATCTCACATTCATATTTCCGTTAAATTCCGTGCATACCTCTGGACCATTGTTATTTATCACTACTAGGTTCTCATTTTCAGTTTTCTTTTCCATATCAAACCAGTCAAAACTATATCCGCCAGGCCTGTCTTCTCCAAATATTTGATCATTACAATTCGATTTGTTCATCGAAAAGGGCCATACCCTATGGTTTAGGAGTTAGACTGAAACGTATCTGCACAGATGAGAAAGATTACAGACGGCGAACAGATGAGCTGAAAAGACACTTAAGAAGAAGAGGGTATAGTGGGAAGTTTTTGGAAAACCAGCTTCAGAGAGCGGATAACCAGAAGAGAGAGTTACTACTCCAGGTGAAGAAAAAAGAAAAAAAGACTATGGAGAGAGTCCCGCTAGTTATTACATATGGAAGCCTGCTACCTGATATAAATAAAATAATAAGAAAGAACATGAATTTACTACAGCGATCAGAGAAAATGAATGAGTGTTTTACACAACCTCCGATAGTCGCTTTCCAGAGAGATCGCAATCTTGGAGATCTTCTAGTCCATGGTAAATTAAACAAGACATTGAATGGAAGTCAGCTTGGCAAGAATAGAACATGCAAAGAAGGTTGCTTAATATGTGAGATGTGTTCAAGAAGAGTTGACCTAAGAGATGAGAAGCTGAAAATAAGTGTAAACGGATTACAAAATGAATGTAAAATGTGGAACTTAATATATGGGATTAGCTGTGCTAAATGTGAACGGTTTATGTATGTTGGAGAGACGGGGCGGTCGCTAAGTGAAAGAATGAAAGAGCATATTGCAGATGTGAGACACAGACGAGCGAAACCAGTAGGAGAGCATTTTTCAAGTGAGGGCCATTCAAAAAAGGACATGGGGGTAGCAGTATTAGAAACGATGAAAGACAGGTCAAGATATTACAGACAAATTAAAGAACTGCAGTGGATAGAAAGGTTACAGACAGAAGCACCGCAAGGGCTGAATAAGAAGACTAGACTCGGAATTCTTTGGAGAGAATATAAATAACACAAATAAGATGGTTATTGTGAACTTTAATAAGACAGATCGAACACTGGAACATA
Organism: Corbicula japonica; assembly: GCA_038501625.1. Lineage (NCBI taxonomy): Eukaryota > Metazoa > Mollusca > Bivalvia > Venerida > Cyrenidae > Corbicula > Corbicula japonica. Next base: position 2,405,610 of record JAZAYU010000054.1, read on the forward strand.
TTAAATAATTTTTCTGCAAGACACTATGAACATTCTAAATTTACCCATTTTAAGATTAATGTATATTTCCGTTAGCTTGTTTAATTTTTGGATGATTTAAATGCATTGTGAACTAAATACACATAGACATAGAAACATGGACAGACAGTTACACACACTCGCAAACTTACGCTTGCAAGTCACACATATGAATACACACATAAAACACGCGTATAAACGAGAAAACATACACACATACACAGACACATACACACACACATACACGAACGCATTTTTTTTTTAAATTTATTTATATATTTTTTTGGTTTTAAACACGCACACATGCAAGCACACGCACGCACATGCATACACGCAAGAATACATTACTATATAAGTCAAACATGCACAGATACACGCATATGCACGCACGGACGCATGCGCACACGTAAATACACATAAGCCCGTGCGAATACGCTCACGCGCACAATTTATTATGTACTACATAACCCTCACAGTTTTCCGCACATACTGACATAAGATCAAATTCATGCATACATACATTGACAAGTACATTGACACACATAAACGTCAACACACGTGTAAACGCGCACGTGCGCACACACACACGTACACGCACAGACGCACGCATGAACTATAATGTACATATAACCCTCTAAGACACATACACGCATACATGTGCACCTGCATGTACATACAAGCACGCACTGAAACTAGCATGTACTACATCGCACATGCGAATTCACTTACACGCGAAATCACGTTAATTCACTCGCATGCATACACTAACACATATGTTCTCATGAAAACACGCGCGCGCACACGCACGTGCACATATGCGTAAACTATCATGTACAAATAGCAAATGCGCACGCACTCGCACACAACACGAGCACACAACACGAATACACATAAAGACACACACATACATACGGACGCACGCACACGCACGCACGCACGCACACACACACACACACACACACACACACACACACACACACACGCACACATACACACGCAGATGCACACACACATGCACACACGCGCGGGCACACACACACACACACGCGCGCACACACACATACATGTGAATGGTGACAATCGGGGACGTATGTATACGCCTTTCCAATAATTCGATGAATTTATTTGGTTACCTCCCCTGTCCAGTCACGTGACTGCTTTACAGGAAAAATGATTGCTCGCTGTAATAACGTAATAGGGAATATGTACCTACAACTTTCTTTTTTATCATAAAATTATTTTTTGAAAAATATATTTTCTCTTTGAATTAGTAATAATACATCAGCGTCATGATATTTTTGAAAATAATTTATAAAACAATCAGGTTTCTGACTAAAAGTGTCAATTCATTATTCCTCGCATTAGACACTAAACGACTTGAACTAACAAACAGACGCAGTGTTCTCTTCACGGCTTAATTGAGTCTCGTTTCCGGATTAGCGTGTCTATTCAACTACTGACATCATGTTGTGATTATGTCGGCGGCGATTGATTTTGAAGGCGGCATGCCATAAACATGTCAAACTGTCTCGCACACGGGGTCATCTGTCAATTACTTAAAGGGGCAGATATCATTGACCAATAGAGATCGTGTAATTTTTATTTGCAAGGTATCTACACCTCCCAATTAATAAGTATTTCGGAGTCCTTTAACTACTGGATGTGCCAGCAAATGTATTTGATTTAGCACTTAAATGGATTCTTAATCAACATTATGACACGTATAGAAACAAAAGCCGTCAATAAGAAACAATTCTTGTCAAAACATTTTATATATGTTTAATTAAGAGTTTGGGCTTTTATGCCAAAATTACAATCTGTCAAACCTAAGAAATCTAAATTGGATATGCAACCATATTGTGATATAAATATTCTCATCTTTTTGGAAGCCGGCATCTAAATCCTTGGATTTTATTCTACGAATGATACTTCTACAACAAACAATTAGATTACCGATCCTGTTTTATTTCAAGACAGAATCAATCATATTTGGTTGTGAAGTATACGTAACATTTTAAATATTCAAATTATTTACACGTTGACCAAAAACGCCTTAATTTGTTAGGGCTATTCTATTGTTCAAATGTGTAAGTATCAACAAATTCTGATTGTATTTTTTGTCTACAGATTATGTAACCAGATGTTGACATATCACGATTTCCGGATAATAGCGCATTACTAGCCTTAGAAATTTGCAACATTTACACCAGTAAAATATATTAAAATATATAAAAGATATAAAGAAGAAATTGTTGTACATAATTGGTAAAATTAATGCTTATGTTAGTCCAAATTGCGTTTCATACTCCCTACTATCAACAAGAATGGTACATGTTCTTATACCATTAAAAATCTAAATATCTAACAAATAGTAAACATAAAAAGTCTGGCTAGAATAACAGACCAGCAACTTATTTTTTCACCGCCGGCGACGAACGCAGACCTGCAATATAGCGGATAAGGTTAGCTATTATGTGCTTAAGCCATTAGCCCGATCATTCAGCTATCCTGCAGAGCCTCGTTTTGGATTGATTTTCGGTCGCGGGAAGTAACTCGTACAGGACTGCGAAACTGTTTATTGGAAAGGCGTATAAACCACTTAAAACGGGGACATCGTAAATATCAATTTCTTTTATTCAACCCCCCTAAATTTGAGCAAAACATGCACACAGTATCTTTTTAGAGAAGTGTTTGCCTTCAAAAGTTGAAAATAAAATATTTGATTTTATACTATATAACTGGGGACCAGTGGCGATACACACCCTACCAAATAATCCGCATAAATTGGGGACACACACCCTGCCTTTTTCAAACTGATTTTCGGGGACACAGGTGGTGTATAGATTTTTTTTAAAGATTTTTACTAAGCAAATGCGCACATTTTACAGCATTTTGATAGACAATTTATAGACAAATACACAATGAAACCACGAAGTGGTTGAGTGCTGTCCCTTTGACCATTGAAAGCAACACTTTTCGGATAAATGTTTTGGCTCAACCGGGATCTGGTGGCTCCGAAGTTTTGTTGGAGTGGTCATTGTCCATGCTATCGAAGGGGGGGGGGGGGGGTTGGGGGTCGACCATCCTTCGAGCGGAAGCTGTACATCGCCTGAACGTAATTTTCGACTTCCTATAGAAAGTTTAACAAGAACTAAAAACGTTAGACGATCTTACGATTTCAAAATGTAGTCGTTTCACATATTTGAAAATAAAGTAACATTTAAAACTGTAAATGTAATTTTGACATTGATGCAGTTCGAAATTATTATGGTAAATCGGATGATATCCTTAGATAGCAGACTACCTTAAGATATATCTTGTTTATCCTAATTATAAGTAATAGACATTACTAAATCAGTGTATCCACGATTAAAACAAGTGATCACAAAACAGTCATCTAATTTGTGTCATGAAGAATATCGTTCGAAATAATATGGTTGTTCGAATGACAGCTTCCGATACATTTGTCAGGCTCATTTTCGAAAGCGATAATAGAGTTCTTTCACATTGTTACCTCCCCTTAGCGCTCTCTAAAATTGAAGAGCATATTTAGTCGTTAAATGCGCGCGAGGGGGCATCGTTTACTATTGTTAATATGACTAAGTGATTATAAAATTAAGAAAATGTTGATTAATCATCTCAAATTTATAAATAAGTAAGTTCAGTCAAACAACGAAGAATAAAAAAACACGTTATGATCATTTACAAGCACATCAAGAAAGTTTATGCGCATTTTAAACATTGTTTATCGCGGTATTTTCAGGACGCGAGTATCCAACAGATTTGTTTGGGTTTTTATGAAAATACACACGTGAATTGTGTTTACTAAAAATAAATCTGTATAATTGACAATTCAGACGAACATTATCGGACATTTTACCGTTTTACGGCATTTTTTGTAACGCTATATTTTATAGTGGAATGAGACATAATTATATTCTTATGTAGCTCGTCGGCGACTAGGTTGATATGTGTTTTACGTGTTTTGTGTGTTTTGCTTTTGAGAAAAAATATTACGTATTTACAAAACAGGATGATTCCAGCTACAACCCGAGAAATCGTTAAATTGATTGAACCAAACGAATATTGCCGGACGGCAGGCCAACCAAAACCTATTTTAAAAAAATGCAGAGAGTTTTGTTGTTTTTCTTTTTAAATAAAAACTATCTTGATGTTGAAGTTCGTAATTGTTGTCGCTGAAGGTTTTGAAATATAATATTTTCATTTCTGTTTAAAATCAAAATGACTATGGACCAAAACAAATGAACGGGACTGCGATATTCAGGTCCGAGTTTAGTTTTATGACACTTAGCTGTTGTGTACATGTGTGCCCGAGGCAGCGTGTCACTATCACGTAATCTCTCAATAAACAGGAAATGTTGGAGCCGTGACCACGACCAAGTTTCTTAATATTAATTTATATAATTGTAAAACCATTCTAAATTCAGTTAAATTTATGTTTAATTAATTATCCTTTTCAATATTTTTAAATCCTGAGATTTTGCCTGAAAATCCTTAGATCCGGAGAAGAACCTTACGGTCCGGAGATTTCAGATAAAATCCTGAGATTTTGGAGGTCTGCGGACATTTAATCTTCTTTCTACATCATTCCCGTAACACGTAGATATTCATGCAATGCGACTTAAACTAATGTCTATTGACTATGACTGACGATTTTATATAAAAAAAGATGTTTATAATAACATGAATAACTTAATAAGCTTAACGGGCGTTGAATACAACGACGATACATTGCTGAATTCATCCGTTTACCTCCAATTTAGAGAGATCATGTAACATAAAATATATTTCTTGAACTAAACGCATTTTGTCAGAAAAACTCGATACGCTTATATATGTGTCTGTGGAAAATATACAGTAACGTGTTATCCACAATGTATTTGTTTTCATATAAGACTTCCCGATTCAAAGTGGCAACCACGTCTTTGATTGTTTTACGCTTTTCACAGTCAAATCTTGCCGACCAGACGTTTTAAGCATAAATATTCGGAAATTCTAAAACTCGAATTTATTATGCTTTATCATAATTATTATTATAATTTATCATTAGCTTTAAGACGACACCGTGATCATGTCTGTTCATTCTGTTAGCAATGACACAGTTAAAATGCCCCATCACTTGTCGGTTTAGGATAAAACCAATATTTTCCGCACCTAACGTGGCGTACGACGCATGCGCACAACAATGTGAAAGACCTCTATTGACTGGGCATTTTGAGATATAAAATGTTTATCTAAAATATAATATATTTATATGAATGACTAAATCAGTTAGTCCCCGATGTGATCACAAAACAGTGCATTTAATGTATTCTAGGAATAAAATAGATAAGATTAAGTTTTAAAATAACCTTAACACGTTTTACGTTGCAGAAATTCTTTTCTGATTCGCCTAATATGTCAAAATTATGAATCAATACAAACATTGTTTCTAACTGTCCCCGGTTGAAGAATGCCGAAAACTACTGTGTATTTTCTATGTTGTTATAATTCAGAATAAATTTAGTTATGCTAATGAACTTCTTTCATACCTTGCTTCTCTTTGACCGTGGCCATCGTCTCTTCGTTCTCAATCATATCACCTGTATCATGTCCACCTGAAATATATATTAATGAATGACTAAATCAGTGTGTCCCCGATTACCAACATTCACAAAACTGTGCAGTGAGTGTAAACTATGAATAGAATTCAAAAGATTACGTTTTGAAATAATTCTTAACATTTTAAATTGCAGAAATATTTTTTTTTCTGACTTGCCTAATATGTCAAAGATAATAATAAAGACAAACATGGTTTCTTAATGTCCCCGGTTGAAGATTGTGTAAACTACTGCGTAATTTCTATGCTGTTACAATTCGAAATTAATGTGGTTATGCTAATGAAATTCTTTCATATCTGACTCATCTCTCAATGTGTCAATTGGCTCTTTATCAGTTGTATCTTGTCGATCTGAAATATATACAATAATTACCTATATAAGTGTGTCCCCGATTACCACCAATACTTCAAAACGGTGTGTATTAATTGTCCCGGGCAATTAAATGTACCGGAAAGGTTTTGAATAGTTATAATTAATGTTGTGTGAACTATAGTCAAACAGAAGTAGGTTGCATACTGTGTTTGAAATGCATCCCTAAAATATCAACAATGGTATCACATAACTTTACACAATAGAAATGCATGGTAAAAGCAAAACACTTTATGCTATTTCATAAACATGTACATGAAGAGATATTAAACGTAGTGTTTGTGTATTTCCCGTATTAGCTCTTTAACATAATGGTACAATTAAAGAAAAACAAACATAGAAGGTTGTGATTTCTCAATGACTCTCTTTGACATATGTGAAAGACTGTAGGCGTAGGTTCTAAATTGCTATGACTTTACATTAGTATTGTACTTTAATACATTATTGTCTTTCTAACGTTTTACATTTCTCAGAGTGTCCATTAGTTCAATGTCTACAACATGCATTCCCTGACTCGTTTTTCTTTCTTAACATAATATATAAGGAATAAAATGAAACATAGGCGTGTGAGATGTCAAAATATCCCCGTTTCACATATTTGAAAAGGTATAGAACATCTAAAACTGCAAACGTAATTTTAACCTTCCTATCGTTCGAAATTATTATGGTTGTTCGAATGATATTGCAAAATTATGAATTAAGACAAACATTGTTTCTAACTGTCCCCGGTTGAAGAATGCCGAAAACTACTGTGTATTTTCTATGTTTTTATAATTCAGGGTAAATGTTGTTATGCTAATGAACTTCTTTCATACCTTGCTTCTCTTTGACCGTGGCCATCGTCTCTTCGTTCTCAATTATATCACCTGTATCATGTACACCTGAAATATATATTAATGAATGACTAAATCAGTGTGTCCCCGATTTCCAACATTCACAAAACTGTGCAGTGAGTGTAAACTATGAATATTATTGACAAGATTAAGTTTTGAAATAATTCTTAACAATTTACATTGCAGAAATATTTTTTTGACTCGCCTCTGTCAAAGATAATAATAAAGACAAACATGGTTTCTTGATGTCCCCGGTTGAAGATTGTGTAAACTACTGCGTAATTTCTATGCTGTTACAATTCGGAATTAATGTGGTTATGCTAATGAAATTATTTCATACCTGACTCATCTCTTAATGTGTCCATTGGCTCTTTATCAGTTGTATCTTGTCCATCTGAAATATATACAATAATTACCTATATAAGTGTGTCCCCGATTACCACCAATACTTCGAAACGGTGTGTAATTAAATGTACACGTAAGTTCTTGAAATAATTATGACTAATGTCGCATAAATTGAAACCACACAACAGCCTTTTGCATAATGTGTTTGAAATGCATCTCTAGTACCAACAATGATATCACATACATTTACTTAATAGAAATGCATAGGAAAAAGAAAGCAATTGATGCTATTTCATAAAATGTATATTTATGGATATTAAACGGAATGTTAGTGTATTCCCTGTGTCCCATTAACATAATGGTACAATTAAAGATGATTTCGTTGATAGATTTGTAAATAAATGCAGGATTAATTTCAAACTTGTTATGACTCAATTTAAGTATGGCAATACAAATTATTGTCTTTCTAACATGATACATTTTTAACAGTGGCCATTATTTCTACGTCTCGAAAGAATATTCTGTAACTCGCATTTTTCTAAAGGTAATAAGAATAAAGACAAACATAGACGGATACGATATCAAAATGTCCCCGTTTAACATATTTGAAAAGTTAATAGAATATTTAAAACTCCAAATATAATTTTAACATTTAACCATCGATAAATTTAAAAATAAATGCAGGCGTAATTTCAAACTTGCTATGACTCAACATAAGTATGGCAATACAAATTATTGTCTTTCTAACATGATACAGTTCTAACAGTGGTCATTATTTCTACGTCTCAAAATAATATTCTGTAACTCGCATTTTTCTAAAGTTAATAAGAATAAAGACAAACATAGACAGATACGATATCAAAATCTCCCCGTTTCACATATTTGAAAATGTAATAGAATGTTTAAAACTCCAAGTATAATTTTAACATAGCTGTTGCTCGAAATTATTATGGTTGTTCGAATGTTAGCTTAAGATATCATAAATTCTTTCATACCTGACTCATCTCTCAACGTGTCCATTTGCTCTTTATCAGTTGTATCTTGACCATCTGAAATATATACAATAATGTGTCCCCGATTACCATCAATACTTCAAAACGGTGTGTATTAATTGTTCCTGGCAATTAAATGTACAAAAAAGGTTTTGAAATAACTATGATTCAGGTTGCGTGAACTAAAGCCACGCAGAAGTAGGTTGCATAATGATTTTAGTTTGCATTTCTAGTACATACAATGATATCGCACAAATTTGCTCAATAGAAATGCAATAGAAAAAAATACTACTGTTTGTGCTATTTCATAAACATGTATATGCATAGATATTAAACACAATGCGTGTGTATTCCCTGTATCTTTACATTTTGATACAATTAAAAACAAACATAGAAGGATGTTATTTCGCAATGACTCCGTTCGATAAATCAGAAAAAATACAGGTATAATTTTAACCTTCCTATGACTCAACATTAGTATGGTAATACAAATTATTGTCTTTCTAACATTATACATTTCTCAAGAACGTCTCCAAAGTATTTTCTGTTATTCACATTTATCTGAAGGTAATAAGAATACAGACAAAACATAAACGGACACGATGTCAAAATTACCCCGTTTCACATATTTTAAAACGTATAGAACATCTAAAACTGCATATGTAATTTTAACATTGTTGCAGTTCGAAATCATTATGGTTGTCCGAATGATAGCTTTAAATAGATGTATCAGACTCATTTCTTACAGCGGTCATTGACTGAGCATCTTGAGATATATCTTGTTCTTCTTATAAATTATATGCATGAATGACTAAATCAGTGTGTCCCCGATTAACACCAGTGATCACAAAATAGTGCATTTTATTTATGCCATGAATAAAATAGACAAGATTAAGTTTTGACAGAACACCTTTCACGTTGCAGAAATTCTTATCTAAATCCCTATAATTCCCTAACTGATCATTTTATTTACTATGCTCTCTCCCTCTATCTTGTTGTTGACTGTGTGGGGAGGCTGTTTTTTCTGAATGTGGCGATCCCTTATATGCATATTTAACCTTTTTCTAATATAGCAAAAGTAAGAATCAAGACAAACTTGGTTTCTAACTGTTGTGGATTTTCTATGTTATTATAATTCAGAATAAATGTAGTTATGCTAATGACATTCTTTCATAACTTGCTTATCTCTGACCGTGGACATTGTCTCTTCGTTCTTATTATCTGCTGTATCTTGTCCTGAAATATCTATTTATGAATGACTAAATTTGTGTGTCCCCGATTTCCATCAGTGATCACAAAACAGTGCATTTTGTGTAAACCATGAATGGAATATACAAGATTAATTTCGAAATAATCTTGTCACTTTTTATGTTGAAGAAATTCTATGCTACGCAAGGTACAGTAGGAGCGTTTTCATCCTAATAATGTGTTCTAAGTTGCGTTCCAAGGAGTATCAATGATACCATATACATGTTCGTAAATGAAAATGCAACTTCTCTAAAATCAAAACTTTGACAAATAACGTGACAGAAGCATACTGTAATAGTAAGAAATAATATTTACGGCTTACAGGACTAAGCTTATCGAACTCCAAATGTGCTATTTTATACCATTTAAATATTTATAATAATAAACGTTATTATATAAAGGATTAAATACTAGTTTTACAGTTTTCTTCGTAGGTGTCTGAAATCTAGGAAATCAAATTGGGTTTGTTCATGTATTTATTATATCTATTACCTGTTTTCGTTTGTTCTTTTCTCCATGGAAGATTGCCATCACCATAATCGAACCGGAGCTCCTCGATGTTGCGGGAAGCGAAAAAACATATATGTGGTATTTCACCCACAAATACGACCTTTGGCTCACAATTATTTTTTTCGTCGCCTTTCGGAGCATCATTTACCATTCGCCCCTGTCTAAAGATATCATTCGTTGCGTCGATGCTAAGAGCAAAAAAAGGAGAGAATACATAATCAATATTTATTACACATTTCGAAAAGTCCGTGCTTTTTCCAATTTTCTTCTTAACTTTTTAAAATACACAGTTGGTATTAATCGAATGCGAAATTGGAATAAAGCATTGATTGTCAGAAATATATAATAATTGTTGTGACTTGTCTATATCAAGCATGATACATGTACTCTAATGCACATATCACTTCAGGCCATGTTATTTTGGCATATTTTTTTAAGGAATCACATGTTTTCTTATATGCATCAAAACTGTGAGTATAAGAAGAAATGACTGACCACATTTTCTTTCCATTGCATCTGAAGAAATACATAAACGATCCCAACTTAGCTTCGGTGTATTCTTTCTCTAAACGGAGAGCTTTCTTGTAGTTCTTTATTAGATCGCCATGATACTCAAGTAAGAAGTCGCCCGAATAGAAAGGTTTTTCGGTAAAGACCCCTTCGTAAAAATACTCGAACATTTATGTAAATGCTTTATGTATGTAAATCTGACATAGCCATGCCTAAGATGCTGTCAATCAGTACATCCCATCCCAACAGACGGGCAAATGCGTCCAATCTAACAAAAATCACAAACACATGAACCACTACATGTACCCCAAACTTCAAACAACTCACACAAAAGACGCTCACATAATACAATTAAATCAGATACCCATTATAACTAGAGTTATGACCCTTACTCTACCAACATCATCAGTTGTGAGGCACCCATCTGTTTCGGCCCTTCAGTCACAAGACATCTCCACGGATGGTGGTAATGATCCACTGCATGTTGATAGTTATACATAAATAATACAGGTTAGCATTAAGATAACTAACTCATCCCAATTCTAGATACAGGTAACAAAAGTATGATAAAAACAAATACACAACACAGCAATAGTAATCAACACACGGGCAACATGTACACTGAGAGAATAATCACACAATATAAGGAAAACAACTGCATTAACGCTCAGTGTGTTCGTTCGAAATTAAAATTGCCAAGTTATTAATGATCATATTGATCAACTCTATCGAACAAACGTGTATTATAATAAAGGTGCTTGGTACGCCCATGCATGGATTCGGCAAATTAACTTAGAAAGGTCATAATGTCAACGACGGATGTTAACAACGTGTACTTTAATCAGTTTGTATAAATATCAACTTTCAGAACTGAAATCTGATGAATTTCACAGGTGGTGGTACTGATATGCTGCTCTAAACTGGACAAAAAGCGGGTTTTATGTAAACAACTTTCTTCATCGAGCAACATAATTTTTAATAATTGTTTTTTTATCGTAATCACAAGGCCTTTTACTTAAAATATGTTTCCTAAATAGTCCCAGTTCTCTCTTTTTGTTTAAAGAAAAAATGGCAACTTGTTATTTTATTGTGAAGTATCGTACCATAATAGTAATGTTTAGTGGTTTCTTCCATCATTTTATGTACAAAGGTGGCACTACCACTAACAGTGGCACCTCCACTAACGGACACCTATCAGCAACGGTCACCTTTATACAACAGCCACTTTGATTTCCACTCGTGCATTTTCTTAAGTAATTTACCTCTTACCAGCGGCCACCTCCTAACTCCGGCTAACTTATTAGCGCAACAAGAGGTGCCAATGTTCGTTCTTTTCATCGCCTAAATGAAATGATAGTTTATGAACTGCATTAATTTAGACGATGAAGTGATCAGAATAGCTTCACTTTTTCGAAACACAGAAGAGTTAAAAACTAATGCCTTTATCTGTATCAGAAAACCAACTTATTATGATAATAGCCTAATTCCAAACCGTGCGAAAAAAGTTTGTAATAATGACAGAAGAGTATTAATAACCATTTGTACATTTGAATGTTGACACAGCGTGAAATTAGTATTTGTCAGCCCGGGCCTGTCAGTGAGAATGATGTATCCTGTTTTTCTATGTTGACATTTGGTTTAGTGTGGTCCCAGTTAAAAGTATACATTATAAATTATGGAGAAAAAGTCTAAATAAATTTTAGTACTTCCATACTCACAAAACGATTTTTGTTGTTATACTTGAACCAGCAAGTAGATAAAAATAAATACCTGTATGCATTTTAAAAATAGGGGAAAGATAAGAAAAAACATAGTGTAGAATGCAACACGTCGGTAACGTTCTTATTAGGTTTAGATAGATTTTGATCTTATTGAATTAAAAGCTTTAAAACTTTCATTATTGGAGGAACAATAAATATAATTATAACTATTATCGTTCGCAAATTAGACACCGTGCACAATGTATTACCGTGCACAAACTTAGAATCGGTCACTGGGTAGTTATCTACCTTCAAGCGACTAATGTAGAGTTTCATTTTCGTTGAACAACTTTATTTGTGTTATACTAGTAATCAATTTTATTTTAGAAAACACAACGAAAGTAATGATTCAAAAACTGAAGTTAACATAAATACACTTGTAACAATCATAATTTAAAAGTCAAGTGTAAACAAACAGAAAACAAAATTATTCAATGTGTGTAACACTGCAGTGAAATATGCTGCATAAACGGGGACACGTGTGTATCATCGCAATTGAGTTATCCAACCGCGAATGTATATTGTGCACTGTACTACTATGGTTAACCGAGGACAAGTAATTTTCTACTGAAATCTGACCGTGAGATAGATAAACAACTACTAAAATGTTCATTTTTCGTTATTTTAAAAACGGGGACGTCCCCGGTTGATGTGTGTCCCCGATCGGAAGGTGTGTATTCAGGTTGATGTCCCCGATATCCACCAAATACATACGCACACACACACACACACACACACACACACACACACACACACACACACACACACACACACACACACACACACACACACACACACACACACACACACACACACACACACACACACACACACACACACACACACACACACACACACACACACACACACACACACGCACACACACACACACACACACACGCGCGCGCGCGCACACACCTGCATGTACAGGCACACACGCAAAAAACATACACACACGTATGCACACGAAGATGAACAGAACTTTAATTGATAGGTTATGTTATGAGTTTTTGGCGCGTCATATGATGAAGCCGTCGACGTCAACGTCTTTTGTTTTTATTTCCGGTGATAATTTAGATATGTCAGAATATAAAAGCTAATTTAAAAGCGATTTGTTTGATTTGATAAAGGCCGCATGGCCGAAACGTCATGTAAAAAGAGTAAAAACAACTGTCTTTACTTATATTCTATATCCCTTCGGATATTTGAATGATTATTTAAAAACAGTAAGATCTTGATCTATTGGAATGTTTCAGGCATGGCGATCTATCACAATTATCGACCATTTCAATTGCCGTCGGTTAACACTGATAATAATATACATGTATACAGAGATAACAGAAAAAAAACCGGAAAACTTGGCCCAGCGCATCATTTCAACACTGAGAATGAAGACTAGTCTCATATCTTATAAAGCTGACTATTTGACAGTACAATGAACTTTCCACTCTCAGATTTAAAACGTGTTCACTTTATCACGCCATATCAGAAAGTCTGCATAAGAAAAATAGAGCGTGTTTCGGCTGTATTGTCATGCAGAAAGATCGCCGAGAACGGGGTTCAGTGATGGTTTTGGACGGAAATTTCGGTGGATTGGCGGACAAGGCAACACTTCATGCGCATGGCGGTTTATTGACTGTGTTTCCTGACAGTGATGCTTTACATTTACCATAATGGTGGCATTTGCTAGCATGTCAATGCTATGATAACATAGAATATCCTGTAAACCAGACATCATCTTAACCCCTTATTGCATACATATAAATATGCAGAGATTTACCGTAAAGAAATTGAAGGAATGTTATAAATCATATGTACTTGTACTCGTGTTAATGAAAAAATCGCAGATTAACACAGTTATGTGCATTTTTTTAGTTTTACTAAAACATAGACTGCGAATACATACTGTTGAAAGTGCTCAACCTATGTTATCAGACTTATAGAAAACAAAAACATACACGTGAACAAAAATGTTGCATTTTTTCTATAGTAATACAATAATAGTATAATACATTCAAGACAATAGTATATTATTTTGTCGTTGTTTTAGGAAAATTAATAGTTTTTATACAAAATAATAAACTATGCTTAATCAATTTTTAAAATAAATGAGATATCAGAATAAAGCTAATTTAAAGAAGATTATTTGTTATCTCCCTTTTTGTTTTATTGTTACAAGGGGTATACACTTGCAGATTCAGACGGAGATGCAAATTAGCTTTGGATAACCTAATCTCAATATAAATGAAAAATTATGAAAATTATAATAAAGCATGTACTATTTTAAAAGTATTAAAAAAGCTAGATGCTCTCTAGGAACGACCGAAAAAATCTGTTAACTCATTTAATGATGTATTTTTATGATTCGTACATTTAACTATTTAATTGTTAAATTTTCGTTTCATTAAAATACTCCACCACTCGCATCAGATCCTGGATTTGCCACTGGATCTACGAATTTTATCAATTATAACAAAATGAAACGAAGATTATGTGAAAGATATTAAATTAAATACAATTTGCGACGTCATTTTGTTTATTGAACCTAAACTTTCGAAGTTAATATCAAAATTCACAAGCGACGTTGTCGCAAAATTTAACGCCTAATTCTTTTTTCAATCAAAAATTGCAAAAAAATCTGCCGGGATGACCCCTGTTTATTTTATACTTATTTTCTTCAGAAATATTTCAGCATTCCATACATTCCAAAAAATCTATTAAGAATGTTATTCTGTTGTTATTGTCGGTCATCCTGATGACCGACATATTATAATCGACCAAACTTTAGATCTTTAGCCTGAACACCGTTAACAGTGATATCACGTACCTGACGGAACGTATAATTTAGACTATGGCACCTGTTTACGGATGCAAAAAGATAGTGTAGATGCTGATGTTTGATTGCTTGATATATAGAGAAGATGTTTACCGGAAAGGACTTCAATGTTGATAATCGTATTACTTGTATACCTAATGTAATTATCGGTCATCCTGATGACCGACATATTATAATGGACCAAACTTGAACTTTAAAAGGTAACACTGGTCAACAGCGGCACCGGACGTTGTCACTTTAAACAGAACCGCCCGTCTAAAGCTTGCGAATGCTATTTCGTTTCCCCAACTTGCCAGAAAAGTCTTTTAAATGTTGATGAAACAATGTTTGAACATTGTAGTTACGGCAAATCAGAAATTGAGCTGATCTATAACGACATGTAAAATTATGTAAACATACGTATGTTGTATTTTCTACACGTATAGAAATAATGTTATGCGTCTTTATTTAGAATGTCACGTGATCCAAATCTTTAAAGCAAAATTTTTAGCTGCACATAAGTTGAACCGATCCTTTATTTGAATCAAACAACTGTTCAGGATGATGCCATATATGAAATAGATTCGTTAAGTTATCTTGGTTTTGTTCGTCAAAAGCAAGAAACCGTTTATGTTTTTCTTAGAGACTCACGAATATCCGACTTTGGCGGGAAATACTGTCTGTAAATAAAAGTTTACAAAAAGCTAGTCGGTCATTAGCATAACCTTTAACCAAAAAAACATGGCACTGAAGTTAAAACTTTAAGTCGCTTTGAAATAAAAGCGCTTAAATATTATTTGATGTCATACAAAATAAGTTTACTTATATATATTTCCGTTTTTTTAAGTAATGTATTTAAGCTGGAGATAAATCATACCATTTTGCAACAGCAGCGTGACAGGGACTCGAACGGATTATAATTACTATTCTGATCGTCAATAATTTCGTTTGAATGTTGGTATTGCTATTTATTTAGAACTTCAACATGCAATATATTACAGGTTCTTGTACATTTTCTTGTTGCTTTTTTTGTTTTAAATGTTGTCAATATAGGTGTATGCCATGTTATATGAAATAAAGCGGGTCTCAAAAAACTCCTGTCACTGCGTTCACTTTGAAAATTGATGAAAACTTTTACCCATGCGTTCACATTAAAATTTTTTCTAACTTGTGGTATAAATCACCAAACATATGGTCGTGAAATAGCGGAGGCTTATAGCATATGACAATAGGTTTTAAATAAGCATTTAGTACGTAGCAAATACTCAGAACTTTGCTTAATTGTAAAAATATTGACTTTTAAAGAAAGATCTTGCTTTGTGTGATTTCCAGTGCAAATGTTGTGAATGTTCTTAGAAGTTAACAGCAGTTTAGCGAATGTGAGATGACCATTGTTTAAAGTAAACTTAGGGAGGTCAGGGATTTTGCAATTTGTTTGCGATATCCAGTGCAATTTGGTGAATGTTCTCAGGAATAACCGGAGGTTTAGCGAACGTGAGATGACAATTATTTAACATATTAGATCAGCATGGACAATTTTTTTTATCTGAAATCATAAGCGTAGTCAATGGGGCGGCGGTACGCTAAAAGACAGTCATTGATACGTATAATTAGCTGCGAACGTCAGAGATTAACGAATAGGACGGCCACAGGAGGTTAATTGCACTTCATGATTACACGTTCAGAGTGCCAGGGTAGTATCAATAATGCGTTTGTTTTTTTGTTTTTGTCTTATATCAAATAATATGATAAATAATATGATAAAAGGCGACATGTTACCTCAGTTTTTGGTGTCATATATTGACAAGTACTTCGTAAGTCAAATATGTTGAAAAATCATTTCAATCTATAACTAGTTGTGATCAGCTAATCATCCTCAGAATTTTGAATGTTAAAACCCGAGCTGCGAGCGTTTCAAACTAGTTGGTTGAATGACTTTTCATGTCTTCATTGCACTACATTTTATCTTATATTTGCAATTACTCATTCAGAGGGACATTTATATACAATGCTCTTTCTCAAAGATTTGCATAACAGTGCCTAATTTTGAGCTTGTTGCGCAAAGACTGTCCTGGTTTTTGAGATCTATCTATTTCCCTGTCCTTTTGAAATCCAAGCTGGAGCACTGATTACGATGTTGTATTTTATGGTGTTTTTTTTCTAAAAAGTCTTTAACAGTCTCAGTTAAACCGAGCCTGCAATAATTTCATATTTATCGTGTTCGGTGGTTTTCAAAGTTACCTGTTCATCTATTTTAAGGGGTCGCACACATTGCAAAGGGCGAAAACCGGCTAAAATTTCAAAAATGAATTTTGAGGGAATACTTATTGTCTCCTAGATTTTTGTGAAGAAATGCATTTAGCTAAGGATGTACTAATGTTTGCAAGCTTAATTTAGTCTAGTTCATGTTTTAATTACCAAGCACATACTAAAACAAAAGAAAACCCGTTTGCATGAAAACTCTGAAATTCGTGAACAATATACCAAAGCAACTCATACCTGAAATAAGTATATTCTGGTCTTCAATGTTTAGTGCCAATTCGTCAAAATAATAGTGAACGATTGGACTCGCCGCAGTTGCAATCCAAATTAAGTTTAACTTTTAAAAGATTTATGGGAATATCCCTGACCCCGATGTCTGCTACCACATACACATGCAATATAACGGATCTGGTTTCGGTACAGTAAGGTAGACAACACATGCACTATCATTACTATGTAAGGGTGATCTACTAGAATATACTGCAAGCAATGCAAAACCATCCTTTAAATAGATGAAAAGGGAACTTTAAAAGCCACCGAACACGACAAATATGAAAATACTGCAGGCTCGGTTTGATTTCAGCCTGTTCATGAGCAGTAATGGGAATGCAAATTACTACCCACGCCGCCTAGCCCCGGGTTGAGCGCAAGTCAGTAATTAAGTAAAGAAATAATTGCGATAAATTTTCAGAACAGTGGCATAACGAGAATTTCATAAATTAATTTAAATACAAATAGTGCTTCTCGAGTTTCTGTAATAGTTTCAGACAAAATCGTTCTAACACAAACAAAAAATATGAGCAGCATAAAGCTTAAATGAAAAAAATAAATGCATCAACATCCTAATTTATTGTTTACTTCTTCTAACGCTCATCAACTTCAAGTTTGGCCAGATCTGCAGACTCAACTAAACCTACACTTTATGAATGTTGGTAACGAATACTGCTCACTGTACAAATATGCATCGACTGTGGAAAGTTCTATGGTACCTCTGTGAGCATTCGTGTTAATATAACATATTTAATTCAACTCGCTGGTGCTTAAACAACGTCATTATTTCTACATAAAATACATTAATAAAATACTGTAGTATCATTTAATTTCGAGGGGACGAATTTTCGCGCAAAACAAGTAAATAACAACCTACATATGAATTAGCGCAAATAAAATGATTTAGCAGTAATAAATTACATCTTCTAGAAACATTTTTAATTAATGTCTTTTGCCGGTACACGTCTTGTTCATGTTTCAAAAAATCAAACATCAGCCGTTCAACTTATGTTTGCATGCTTTAGAGTAACAGTAATGGACAACTAAATTCACAAAAAACTGGACATAGCCTTGACTTCCATTGGTCGAACAGTAAATGCAAGCTCGAATACATACTTATTCTGTTAATTTATCTGCTAATGACCGATTAGCTTTTTGGAAAGCTAGAACTTGTATTTCAATAAAATCGAACACGTGGGTCCATTTCAAAACCGGAAATAAACAATGCCATGTGCTTACACGCCAAGAAGTTCGGGATCTGGAATCCGGAATGTCGCTTAACCTAATCAACATGCACTATTCGATTATTATTATTATTATTATTATTATTATTATTATTATTATTATTATTATTATTATTATTATTATTATTATGTATTTTACAATACTAAATGTGTCGTTTAATTAGGTCTGCAATTTATTTGATTGCGGTTTGTACTTATGTGGACTTTTATAAATGAAGCCTAAAGTTTTTGGAATAAAATCTTTGATATTTATATGTGTTATATACTCAACAAAAAAAGAAACCTGACACTGTAACTTTGAATAAGTATGAGGTGCATATTCAAAATCTATATATTTTTGCACCATCCAAAAGAAAATAACCACTGAATCACTTGTTTCATGCACCAAAAATATCAAAATGCATAATTAAGTTCAAAACATGCACAATTTTTATTACAAACCACAATTCAATTAGCTTTAAATCTGATTCCAGGAAAATACACCAAATATAAAGTGTCAGGTTTCTATTTTTGTTGGGTATATATTGATTGGCGTGGTTACATGGCATGTTTATATTCGCATTGATATAGCTATATCTATGATGTTATCAATAACTAATTGCTAATTACTACATCCCAAATGCCTGAACCAGCGGCATTAGTTTTTACACATAACTTTGTTGAATTTCTTCATGGTTGTTCTCCTACAACTCTAATAATCTTGCGTTGTATGTGTGTGTCTGTGTGTATATGTTTTTCTCTAGTTTGCATGTCTGTATGTTCTTTTGTTTTGATAAGTACATGTATATATGTGTTCATCTGCCATTGTTAAGGGCAAAAAAACTGTATTGTTTATGCCGAATAAAATCTTGAACTTGAACTTGTATTAAGAAACTGAACAGGGATTAAATATTCTAATTAATTGTCACATAGTTGTTTGAAACTCGAGAATTGTTTATTTGATTTTGGCAACTTAAAGTTCTCCGAACTGAACAAATTAAAATAGCCATCTGAAAAGTTTTACACAAAAATATATTTATTTAATGAATTAAAATGTATAGTAAAACTAAATAAACTAAAATAAAAATAAAGAAGGAAGAGAAAAAGCATGAAAACATTACGAAAACTTGTTTGAATATGTTTGAATTGGTATAAGAGTAAGAAAGAACTTTTTTGAAAAAAAGCAGTATATTGAAAAATACGTCAATACGAACATGAAAAAAATCTGTAAACCCAATGGGGTGCATTTAATTTGTAGAAAAAGGCTCAGGTTGTTTTTGTTTTTTTTAATATTAAACTCCTTAAAAATGTTTCATTGGGCCTGAAAGAACATGCATTAAATGAAACGGGCGTTTTATTTGCAGGCTTCAAAATTTAACTTATAATACGTGTTATAAATTTTACAACATTAATTTATGTTTTTTTTTAACTTTTCTTTTATTAAATTCTGCCTTTTTGAGCATAAAAATGTGTATTTTTTTACTCTTTATTAGTTGCTGAAGGGGTCGAACATAACGATGTTAAACACAAACCTATCCAACGTATTACAACGGTTAGAAAAGAAATATTACGCGCTGCTCTATAAAAACTATATATTTTTCCATTCAGTTTGTAATAATCAAAGTGATTATCAAACGTTTATATGCATAATGCTGATCTCTGACCGACCAGACCTTACTAAAACGTATTTGAAAGGACCACGGATGACTACTGCATGTCTGTTTTAATTGTCAAAATCAGACCGGAACTACCCAGTAACAGGTGCGCGTTGCAAAGGGAGGTAACTAAGGACAGAATATTGAGATAACTCTGTATATCGGTAGGCCCTCATTGATGATCGATTAGAACTTAGGTTAGTGTATATGTGTCCACTTTGATACCTCTTAGAATATTTTGTTGTGTTCATTGTTTTCTGATAGATTTGTTATAAAACAGATGCACCAACATTATGTACAATAAATAATTAACATTTTCAGAAATACTCAAATTGTGATGAAGAACCTCTTGTTTATAGCTTTGAAATTTCATCTATTATAAAGACTTGGACTTCTTCGATTTCCTTCGGATCTTTTCCTTCGAGTAAATTAACATCTGGATTAAAGTTCTCCCCAATGCGACCGATCTTTAACCTGTAATTTAGCTCTATCAAGAAAATCAGGTATCGGTTCGCTAGCTGGTCTTCATTCCAAAGATCATCGTCCTGTAAATTTTCACAGAGGCATAAAATTGTCGTCTGAAAAGGATCAATGAACAATGTTTTAGGTAGGTCATAAACTGTCTAAAAACAAGAACCATTCGGAAACGACTGCACGCTCGACTATCCGAATAATCGGTCATATTTAAGAAAATTTTAAACTGGGCTTTATTTAAACTGGGGAGTGATTCAGGAATTTATACCCCCCCCCCCCCGCCCATTCACACACACTTGAACAAAAGTTTCTTGTTAAAAAAGTGAAATATGCATATCAGGGATGGCCACATCCAGCAGACACATCCTCCCCCACACACACAGCCAAACAGAAGAGAGGAAAAGAGAACATGGTATTATAATCAACTTCAATAAGGACGCCACAAACAATTAACGAAAGTGAGAACCCGAGGGGTTACCGCCTTGGAACGGTCAGTGGCAAAACAATTTGCCACTGGGGGTTTAAACCAGGTTCTAGGGTGCACCAACCTCACACTTGCCCCAACAGGTTCTCGTATTTCAAAACAAGTTAAGAAAAAAATAAAGTACACTTAATTTATTCTTGAAGGTTATTTTTGGAGGGTTTACACAAGCCCTGATCCCACACCTATCTACCCACTATCCCTGCCCACCTCCAACCCCCACTTCCTTTACCACTCAACACCTAATTATCCCATTTTTGTAATTTGTTTATACTTCTTGCTATGGTTATATAAAAATAGAACGAACAATAATGTATGATATGTGTTGGTGTGGTGGTGAAATTTTCAAAGCTGAAGTATAAGTAGTATGGAAGTAATGAGTTTGTACACTAGCTTGCATGCAAACTTTAACCTGAAATTCGAAGTCGAAAGAGGGCCAAATTTGATCAAATTGAAAGTTAGAATTATTATTCTTGGTATACACACTCGGGATATAATGATGAACAAGTGTTGTAAGTTTCAAAGCTGTAGTGTAAGTAGTATGGAAGTTATGAGTTTGTATACTAGATTGCACGCAAACTTTAACCTGAAATTCGAAGTTGAAAATGGGACATAATTTGATCAAAATAAAAGTTAGAGTTATGGTTCTTGGCACACACACACTCGCGATATGATGACGGACAAGTGTGCCAAGTTTCAAAGCTGTAGCTATAGTTGTTTTTAAGATATAAGTAGGTTGTACGCAAACTTTAACCAAAGCGGGACAGCGACGCCGACGCCAGAGTGAGTAAAATAGCTCGACATATTTTTCGAATAGTCGAGCTTATAACCAACTTAGTTGTCTAAATATCACTTGTAAATAATATATTCTAACACACTTAGTTTTGTGATGAAATTATTTGATGATTTAGCTTGGGGCGAGTCTAACTGCTAAATCTTTTGGGTTATTTGAATGATTTGTGTTAAATTAGTGTGGTTGAACGGTAAAGTCCGAAGACTTCCGTCAGATGGTATGAAAACAAGTACCGTTCATTGTTACAGGGCAGTCTGTCGCCGAGTGTCGAGGTATTCACATCGTTGAGATTCAACATTTTGGTCTGCATTATAGGTCCAATATAGTACATCTCTGTACTAGGGCATATTGACCGGGTTGTTTCGTTCAATATGTATGATGTGAATAGTATTGGTTGAAGCTAGGGTTGATAGGGTTTTGAGATAGTGTCTTCAGACAATTGCTGGAAACACATGCGTCTGAAACACTTGTGTCCCTAAGGTAGCTTCAGAGTAGATGTTGAGCATAGGGTAATAGATAGTGTCCTCAGACAATTGCTGGAAACACATGCGTCTGAAACACTTGTGTCCCTAAGGTAGCTTCAGAGTAGGTGATGAGGATAGGGTTTCTAGATAGTGCCTTCAGATAATTGCTGGAAACACATGCGTCTGAGACACTTCTGTCCCTTAGGTAGCTTCAGAATAGGTGCTGAAGATAGGTTTCAGGTTAGACAGTGTTCCCAGACTATTGCTGACGAAGAGGTTCTCGTATCCTCGGGATATCACATAAGTCTGAGACACTATTGTTCAGCAGCGTTTTAGTGTTGAGGGTATGTTTTAAAGCGTTTTTCTAGAGGTTTTGTTTAGATGTGATTTGTTGACTTTGTTGAGCAGAATTTGAATGTTTTAGTTGCTCAGGTTTCCTTGATGTAAGTGTGTTATTGTTTGAGGATCTGTTGAAAGTAGTTCGAAACACCATTGTGTTTCATATAGTTTTATTGCTCAGCATGTGCGCTGAGATCGTGCTTGAAGTTCGTGTGTGATTGTTATGTTTCGGACTGTGATATTTGTTTGGGTGATAGGTTGAAACTTTAGCATCAGATATTTTTGTCCAGGAGGTTCATTGCCCTGGGAATATTGTTATTTGTTCAGCTGATTCTAACCTTGATTATTTTGTTTCGTCCCAATCATTTCTGAAATCATTATAATCATTTTGGAGCAAAGTAGCTCAGGAAAAATTTATTATATTGATAAAACAATACATTGCCCTGACATACGTTGGAATCATTTTTCGAGAAAAATTATATATATATTGGCTGAGACAAATAGTCGGTTTTATGTGCCTTCCGCTCGGGGCACGTTACAGTTTCATTAATAATAATTATTCAAGGTAAATCAACATGATTTAATAATCGTGTTTGTAACCGAATGAAAACTAGCATGATCAAAAAAAATATTGTTGGGTAAAGTTACTTCCCAGAGACAGCTATTGTTTATTCTATAGATGTGACCGGTAACGGATTCTGAAACAGGTAAACCAGAACTTGTAACCGATCGGTTAACCTGTTAACCGATAGTACTGTTTTAACTCTTAATGAATAATATAAAACAAGAAATTATTAAACTAGAAATGAAATCATATGAACAAACAAGTACGAATCGTCTTGTTAAAATAACTCCAACCCGAACATCAGCTAAACAAGTTTGCATGCAAATGCACAAAATACATATAAAACATAAAAAGTTTGTAGCAATTTAAAGCTAAAGGAGCGGGTGCTCAATGATCTTAACAAGACTAGAGCTCTTGGTCTCAAATCAGCAAGAACACGATGACAGAGATAAAATAAACAAATCGAACTTCTAGGTTCTTATAGACACATACACCTTCATAAACTCTTAAACCCCTGCCACCGTCGGGCAACCAAAGAGGGTTAACCCTAACCCTATAATGATCAACTGTAGATGGGTAATTACCAGGCTTACAGAGCGCTGTAGAATATCATTTCGATAACCTTTCTTTTTAAAGTTACATATGCTTTTTTCGAAAAACATGGAGAAATTAACAATTATTTATTTATTTATTTATTTATTTATTTATTTATAAACTAAATCTCCATATAAACTGGCTGTGAAATACATTATTGCAATATTGATTTTAACTGCACCTGTATTTTTGAAATAAATCTGGGTATCAGCGATAAAACTTGCAAATGAGATCATGAGTTAAGGTATCACTAACTTTGCAAATGGCGAAAATTTGTTAAAATTTTAAAAATAAATTTTGGGAAAATACTCATTGCTACCTATATTTTAGTAGAGAAATGTATTAAGCTAAGTACTAATGTAATCCTTCCATTGAAAAGTTCAGTAGGAGACAATGGCATTTTGTTTTCCACTAACCCTTCCAAAGCGGTTTACACTCAAGTTCTTGTTCATTTACTTGATTGTGTTGTTTTATTTTAAAACAAATAATTTAGAAACTCATGGTCTCTCTCTTTCTCTACTTTCCGGCTACTTGGTATTTCCTGGGTGTGGCAATTCCAAGTATGCACATTTCCCTTTTCACCCCCTGTATACACCATGAAATCAATTACGTTAGCAAAGCGAGCAACTACAGAAATAAAGAAAACAGTTTGAATTAGATATTTTATATGTATATAACCTTTAGCAAGATTAAGACTTTACTGAAATTATTAATTTACTGTAAGAAAATATTTTTAAGCGAACCAATTTTTAACGTTTACATCGATAATACTATTTATATTATATCACAATCGATATACCTTTAAATGATAGGAAGAAATCCCTTTTAATCCTGTTGTGGATTTCGACCTCCAAAGTGACAGCTTTTTCTTCATCAGTCTCAGACAGCCTTTGCGCCATGTTCCTGTGGCATCTATATCAGCTAACAGTGCATTCTCACAGTTCGCAAACGAAATTTTCCAGTATTTATCTCCTTTTGGTACTAAATATATCTGCTGCTGCAAAATATTTTCAATGACGCTTTCATCCAGCCAGTTTTTCGTCTGGCGACGCGGCCAATGAAAATCATAGAAGCTTCGGACCTGTGATGGTAGAGTTATTTTTGGTGTTATATCTACTGAGATGTTGTGTACACCTCCGTCCATTATTGTAAGTGTGACCGCAGGCCCTTTTACTGCTTCATTCAATTGTATCTTTCCATTGTCATTTGGCAAACCTTCTAAAACAACACTATAATAAGTGAATGGACGAATATTTATTAGACTTGGGACAATATGGTTTAGTGCTGAAAAAGAACAAAGTCTCAACTAGTTGTTTGTTAATGCTTTCTAGATATATGTGTAAGGATACCATAACTTGACACAGATCCCAGTTTATAATGATTAAACGTTTAAACTTAAATATCCAAAATAATATGCTGGATTAGCTTAGTATATTATTGGATGAGAAAATTATAATTATAACTAAATAAAACGAACTATTCTTCGAACATTGGTTAACAAAAATAAAACAGTAAAGATAGAATGCCATAGAGAATATATTATGCAGTTTTAATTGTTATTTGCTTTACACGTGATAGTACATGTATTATTTTTCCTTAGTCAATTCAATTTATTTATAGGTATACATGTATTCATTTTTGGTAAATAAATGTATATCGTGTGCTATGAAAATACAGATACTTACGAAACTTGTTGATGCAGTGCTTCATATCTGTGTAAAATGACGATAGTAAAAGGTAAGGCACAACCCAGTTGTGCTTATTACTATAGGGATGAGACATGCAGTATTTGGACAAATTCTCGGCATCGCGGTCTCCAAGACAAACTGCCACATAGCCAGTCCTGATTGGTTCCTGATAAGGTTTCCAAAAAAGCTTCCGTGTTTCAACGTTGGTAAAAAATCGTTTTCCATCTGATGCAAATTTTCCTGAAGACTAAAAGATAAAAGAGATATGTTTACTAATTGTCGTGTAAAATAGATGACAATGGATGATTAAAAACCCGCGAACCCTGAAAATATGAGAATATTTCAGGCTCGGTTTGATTGAAATAGATGAAAAGGGAACTTTGAAAGCCACCGAACACGACAAATATGAAAATACTGCAGGCTCGGTTTGATTGAGCCTGTTCATGGGCAGTAATGGGAATGCTTATTACTGCCCACGCCGCCTAGCCCCGGGTTGAGCGCAACTCAGTAATTACACCATTAAATAGTACAATTTCGATCCATCCCAAACGATGGTATGCATATGGCGGTGAACATGGAACCTTCAATGAGGTATTTTCAGATTAATACCATTCCATGTTCAGCGGCATATGGTCCCCAGATAAAAGAATGGGTTTGCCCTAAACGAGAAAACAATGGGCGGAACTAAACAGAATACAATTTTGACAGGGGATCTTAGAATATAAATCCTGCATATCACAGACTACGCCCAAGGCAAAATTTAAAAAGCAAGAAGTATATCCTTGGGGGTGATTGGACAATATCCAAATCGACATTGGCTGGGATATTGAAACCACCTATCTATAAACTGGCCGAAATATTAAAACAAAAAGAATTTTAGCAGTACTATAAACATAGTACATAAGTATCGTGCTCAACGAACTTCAAAGGACGTAACTGATAACAGCACTGATTGAATGTACGGGGAGACTTGAGGAAGAGTAATGGCTTATATAGCGTTTGGTAATTAAAATTTGAAAAAAGGTTTATCTGAAATCGAGTAGCAAGTCACGGAATTTTCAAGTATATATTTTGACAAATCAAGCCGAACCCCAACATATAAAATGTGTTATTTCAGAGCTCAATCTGTTCTAGTTGTGGAAAATGTTCTGATTATTGTTATAAATTGGTTTCGTGATCACCATCACATGCGTATGAATACCGGTGTATTGTATGTGATATATGTCATTTTTGTAACGTTTAGTTGCATTTCATCTGATATTGAGTCCTAAAAAGGATTGATGATGGGTTGGTTGGAGTTAATTCACCAAGACGCGACCTAAACTTGTTTGTTCATATGACAACCTGCTGGGGCAAGTGTGAGGTTGATGCAACATAAAACTTAGTTAAAATCTCCGACCGTTCAGGGCGGTAAACCATCTGGTTCTCACTTTCGTTAATTGTTTGTGGCGTCTATTTTGAAACTGGTCAATGTATAACGATGATAGCTTCTCATGTTTACTTGTTGGCTGAGTGGGGAGACTGTGTCTGTTGGATCTGGCCATTCCTATTAAGCATATTTCACCTTTTTACAACTGCCTATAGGCACGTTTGTCGAAACTAAACCTTATCAAATAATGATGTATGAAGTCAAACAATTGTTCAATCCTTTCAAATAACTGACATAATTCATGAAAACAATTACCTTTCCACAAGAAGAATCGACGTCATCTTCAAAGACAAACAAAAAGGAATCAGTTGACAGAAAAATGTCATCCTTCTCTAATAAACGAATTTCTACACTAAAATCGCATTCATCCGCCTTTCCAGTTTTAACCCCGCATGCCAATGAACCTTCAATATCTGGTTCTGCAGTGATAATACCGTGCTTAGACAGCTTAGGCACCCTTTTCATCTTTTTCAGCAGGTCCCGAACAATTTTGTCACAGTAGATCCAAGTTTCATCTCTTGAAGCAATATCGACATTAACACAGTTAGTATAATATTCTTTAATTTTGGATTTAGCGATATCGTTTAGAGATATATTTTTATGTTAATGTTGAAATTGTTCTAAAGAAAATCTTCTTTTCGGTTTTTGATTCGATATGCCGATCTGTGGATCTGTTTTCCTTTGATATTCTGAGATAGATTGTTCAGAATTTACTAAAGAAGGAGACTTCGATGCTGTTTTCTTGCCTTGTTTTAATATACCTATAGTTGAATTTCTTATTTGGTTTTATAACTTGTTGATCGTGAATAAACAGTTTTAATTGTTTTAGAAGTTCCCGGGCAATCAGGAGTTGGTGTGTTTTTCAGATCCGGAATATGCAAGGACTTCTGACTTGATGTGTTTATTTTCGAACTTTTTTTAGGATGACTTGAAGCGGATATATTACTCGAATCCTTAACAAATAGCGTGTTTTTGTGATCCGTGTTTCTCGTTGATTTTGTTGATTCATTCCTTTGATTGATTCCTCAGAGAAAAGAGATGACTTGCTTTTTTCTGCATTTCTTCGACTTAATTTATTTGGATCAGTTCGTATCAACAACTGTTGGATTGATGATTTGTTTTCTTCTTCCCTACTATATTGACTTGTACGATCAATATTTGTCGTTGATACCTGTGTTATTGGAATGCAACGGTTAAACTTTTTTAATATTTCGCTACCATTTTCATCAGATCTTTGAGATTTTAATGATCTTGATTGATTTATATTCGTTCCTCCTGAAGACTCTTGGACTTTTATGTGGCGATATTCAGTACTGTTCTTTTTGTACTATTTAAATGTGTGTTACTTTGTTCTAAGATACTCTGTACCATATTCACAGCTTGCGTCTCGATTTGCTGACTATTTATATTTGGGGCAGTTTCTTTAGATTGTCTCGAATTCGACGTCTTTTGGAAGCTATTGGAACCTTCAGCATTGGCATCTCTTCATGTAATGAAAAAGAAAACGAACGAACGTATTTATATTGTTTTACTTAACAACAAAAACTATTCAAAACCAGTTTAAATAGAATGAATAGGATAGAAACCACGAACAATTTACGTAAAAAGAACACTTGGGTTGCCGACTTTGAAATTTTAATGGCAAAACAATTTACCACTTGGGGTTTAAACAAGGTTCTATGTTGTGTGTAGGACAGATGTGTTAGTTGGATGTGACCATTCCTGATAAGCATATTTCACTGTTTTTCCTATTCTTATTTTTATATAATCTTTCTTTTTTGCGTTGTAGAGTGTTTAAATCGTTCTTTGAATAGCAATCAGTACAAATCGATCCGGAGTTTTATTGATCGGTAAATCCATATCAAATAGTGAAGTATGCACATCAGGATTGTCACAACCAGAAGAAACGGCCTCTCTATGCAGCAAAGATGCTGAAAAGATAAAAAAAAGAGCATCGTTTATGTAATGATCAGTTTCAAAATAGACATCAAAACGATTAACGAAAATGAGAAACAATTGGTAACTTGGGATTTAACCAGGTTCTAGAGTGCACCAACCTCACACTCTCTCTTCCCAATACGTTCTCATATGAACAGACAATTACACGTCGTCTTAGTGAAACAATATCAACCCACGCATCATCACGATAATGTGGCATGCATAAGCACAACGATATATAAAACATAAGAAGCTAATAGAAATGTAAAGCAAAAGGGCAAGTACTTTAAAAGTACTTTCAATGTATGAATGACAGTGTAAATGAATATGTCAAATTAGGAACAAAAAATACCCCAAAACTAGTAATATCAGAATACGGGGACAATATTGATCGTGTCAGCCAATGAGAACATTCAAATGACTAAATAAAACAAATAAAAATTAGTATTGCTTTATTTTTACAAAACCGAGCGCATGGTTGCCCATAACAAAATCACTTAGGAACGAGGTACTATAAATGCATGTTACCGGGTTGCGCTGGGCAGTCCAACTGACAATTACGTTTATAATTTAGTCAGACTCTAGTTGAAACAAAACAAAAATGTTAGCAGTTTCTGTATTATACTTGGTAACTTTTGGATGTCTGCTCTGTACAACAGGTGAGGCATTTTTTTTTTTATTTTTTCAGAACCATTATTAAATTGAAGTTACCTCAGCATCAAGTGACGTTTTCGTATATTTGTCATTAGCTTAGTTTCAGTGTTCTTGTACTGTTATGTAGTTTCTATATTTATGACCGCTTCTTACAGACCTATAAAACTGCTTTTAGCAAATCATCACAAACAAGCAACATGCATCCGTGAATGAAAAGATTTGGAAAAATGAATAGTTCAACTAATTTCAATATAAACTCGAAAATGATGCCAGGCCATTCTGTATCTGTTATTAGGAAATGGTGGAAGTGAGTTCATATTGAAAATAATCCAGATATGGTTTCCTTTTTGCTCACATAATATTCAAACACATGAGTAAACCTATCGTTTTGAAAAAAAGTTTATGTTTATGATTTAAAACATTGTACAAAATGCTAACGTGTAAAGCGTGACGCCATAATTTGTTATACAACAATAATACTGTTCAAAATACACATTGTCAAATTGAAAAATCGAAGATTAGTTACGATTTGTAATTTGAATATTTAGTGAATACCAGGATGAGCATTTTTTATTTGAGGAACATTTTTAGCATATTCATTTATATTTTACACTTTACTATTATTTTTTTCAACAGGGCCTTTTACAACCATAATAAGTTTTTTACGTTCATCGATAAAAAGAAAAGTATCGACATCTATTTGACGGCAAAATGTCGTTTAATAAAACTTTGCACAAATGAATGTTCTTTATGTATCTTTATGTTAAAACACGTAAGAACAATAAAAAACTAGATTTTAACATTCCCTTTATATTTTCATAACTTCGCAAAAACTTAACAATACAAAACATCATTTTAAATGCCTACATGTCTGTCAACAACATGGTGTGTCATTTTGAAACAACATAAGCTCATAAAACCTATTCATTTATCAAAATTTCTTGGTAATGAAGCAAAATATGATATGATGGGTTTGTTACGATCATATTTTGAATTTTCTTAGAATTGCCAGAGTTTGTAACCCAATGATTTTATTTTTGACTGGATATCAACTAACTATAACAAATCTCATTTATCTAACAAGTCGATGTAATACTATAATCGCTTAACTTTAAACGGGCACGCATCAAACTTAAACGAAAACAAATATCAAAACAGATGCCGCGGTAACTGCTTGGACAAACCCTGTGATTTCTGGCGCTAGTGGATCAGGAACTTCTACTACAAAAATTCCCGAAAATCAGCCTGCAGGTGCAACACCAGTAACTATAAATGCGACGGCTGTTGGAACTAAAACGTATGCTATTACATCACAGACAACGGCCGGGAAACTAACCATCGATGCAACCACAGGTAAATTGAACCTGGCTGCCGGAAAAACCTTTGACTACGAAATGCAAAAAACCTACAACTTGACTATAACGTAAGAACTGTTGTTCGTTTATTATATCGGAAATAATCATTTCTTTACATGAATTCGGATTGTCAGTACTTTAAGCTTTGAATATCAGAGCTCATGATAATAATTACGAGGCTGTTGAAAAGCATTTGAGTGGCGGAAATTTTGCCCGGTTTTAAAGTGGCCCTTTTAACAGTTAGAGTATGATTTTGTGGCAAAAACAATCAACTCTCGTATTTGGGGCGCGTCGCGAGAAATGGTACCCTGGGGCAGTTGATGTTATTCCAATCAACTGACGTCA
The DNA here is from genome assembly GCA_038501625.1 of Corbicula japonica. Lineage (NCBI taxonomy): Eukaryota > Metazoa > Mollusca > Bivalvia > Venerida > Cyrenidae > Corbicula > Corbicula japonica. The sequence goes on from JAZAYU010000054.1 coordinate 2,437,160, forward strand.
TAAAGTTGAACAGATGGCTTTAAGTACTGAGCATTTCGCAGTAAAAAAAAACATTTTATTGTCAAAATGTGTAACAAAATTACTGTTATGAAAAAATAAAAGATAGTTGTAAGTTGATTTTAAATATAGTAACAACCAAAATGTCACAAAATATGACGGAAGGTACCTTTTCCCGTGGCGTGCCCCATTTGAAAGGGTTTGCAATTGAGTGTGTTCAAATGTTCAATCTGTGTTTTTTTCTTCCGGAATTGATACCATCGTGTATAACATTGAAATATTTGGTTTTGAATATGTTATATTCAATCAAACTGTTATTCATTTCACGCAATGAAGAGAAACAATTTGAAAATATAATGCCCATGTCAAGATTTCATTTCGTACATATAAACATACACATGAATGAAAATCATTTTGTTAAAACACCGTTGATTCATTTGTTAAAATAAATGAACAGGCAACTTTGAAAGCCTCCGACTTTGACAGATATGAAAATTTTACAGACTAGATTTGACTGAGTCTGTTCATGGACAATAAACCTGAAATGCATATTAGTGCCGGCGCCACCTAGCCCCGGGTTAAGCGCAAATATATATTTACACCAACATTACAATTTCGATCCATCCCAAATGATGTTACGCTAAGGGCGGTTAACGTGGATCGATGATTTTAAGTGACTTCACCAATAATCTGTTTTAAAGACGGCATATATCTATGCGATATGCCCACCTGTCACACACTATCCATTAATGTCTAGTTTCTTCTTCAAATTATTACTCTTACTATTTTTCTTATTTTCAGCCATTGATAATTAAATGATTGATTAAGCCAGTAGATAAGATATTAATGAAAAACAATCGGTCAAACCTGTCTTTAAAGACCATTGTAGGAAAAACTTAAAAGTAGTTTTTTTAAGATAGCCTTGTTCAAAGTATTTATTTGATCTTTAAATCAGACAGGAGAGAATAAACCAGTGTCTTCCTTCGTTTAAAAGTGGCACATGTTTAACTGTTGACAAAGTATTTACGGCAGTTTACTTAAGTTGTGTTAATGCATTTTCAGCTGCGTTGATTCCAAAGATGGTAAAACCGGAACCGCCACCGTGACATTGAGTATTACCGACGTGAACGACGTATCTCCAGTCTTTGCAATTGCTCAGTACTATGCCGCTGTTTCAGATGGTGCAACTGCAGGTAATTGATTGATATTATTATAGTCACTGTAGAAGATTTTAATCCGTGTTTCTCGTATGAAATGAACTTAAGTATAACTTGTTTATTGTTTGTAGTGCAATGTCAGTTTTGAAATTGATCGTAAAATAAAATCATGCCTTTTTTCCACTCTACGTTTCTGTGCGGGTTGGCTGTAATTGCTACAGCGCTCGAAACAAAGGTATCGTAATTACACGATTTATTTAATTTACATTTTAAGAATGTTAATCATAATACAGCATATAACAGCGAAGATAATATTGCTACTTCCTATTTCAATTTTCAGGTACTAACTTAACGAGCGTTTTAGCCACCGATGTTGATACTATTGGAAACATAACGTATTCAATTACTGGTATGATTAATAATTATATTATTCTGTCCTGTTTTCTTATGATTTAAATCATTACTGAGTGAAAGTTGAAACATCTTACGCTAATTCTTGTTTATTTTATTATTTTGTGTCATTCTTTATGTTATTTTCTATCACTAAACTGTGGCAATTAAGTGTAAAGAGAAAGAATGTTGACAACAATATATAATATACTCTTCCATTTATCGTATCTACCAAACGTTCACTAATATACATAAATATCCCCAGGCCATTTCAATTCAGTTTAGAGGAAATGAAATTAATTTATTTTTGACCTTACAATAGCGGGATTACATATTTTAACGAATATCTAACAGCTTTCCATCTTCCAACGTAGTTTTTATTTATTTATCTCTTGCGCGTGTCATCCTATATTGCTACATGAATACCAGTAAGTACGTAACCTTTGTTTCTCTTATTTACAGCCGGAAACACAAACACAGTTTTTGCCATCAGTTCAAGCGGCGTCATCACTGTTGCCACCGGGAAAACAATAAGCAAGGCTACTGCAGACGGCTACACGCTCACAGTGAATGCGACTGACTCTGCTACTACAGCAGCCACTACTAAGGTGTCAGTGGTAGTAACTGTTGCTCAAACCTGCACCTGCAACAGCGGCACTTCCGGGATTATCTCTGGCGAGGTCGTCATGCTGGTCGTCACTATTGCCTTCTTGTTTTGGACGATTTCTAAAACGTCTCCATATTCTTGAATGCAATTCGATCTATGGACAAACCTATAATTATTTATTATTTTCTCATATCCAGAAGTTATTTTATACATTATTGCAATATTGTTTTATTAACTACTAATGTTCAAAATAAGTAATGCCGTCTCTTAACCTTTAAGTGTCATTCCAGCTGTCAAAAGATAACTTTCCCATGACGTGCCACATATAATTATGCAATTCAGTCAATCAGTACATTGGGATGGAACATGGTGAACTTGAATTTTATCTGTTAATATGTTGTACGAGCATTACGCTTCGGATAATATTTTGCAGCTTTCAAGTCCTATATAGAAGCGTATACTCCAACCAATAAGTGAAAGACGGTCTGAACAGAGTTAAGAAAACATTCTGAAATTGTAAGATAATACTCAATAATCTTCTTCCTGTTAAATGTTATTCAAGTAATGCATTAATGTCAAATATTGTCGATATTTCTTCGAAAGTGTTATTGACGCACAATTCTTGTTAATGATATTTTAGCAATTGTATGAGACGGTTACAGTTAAAAAGAACCGTTGAGTTAAGCATATGTATCATTGTTTTGGATGTGATTTTAGAGAGACAATTGTCTTATATAAATGACATAAGAAATACAAATGATAATTAATTAATTAATTATTATTATTATTATTATTATTATTATTATTATTTAGTTTATGCGTTCATGAAAACGTCAGATTTTGTTTCATCAATTTTAAATGAAGGAACAAAAAGAATATGATCCCGTATAAGAAAATACAGTTACGTGGTAAAGCTAGACTTTTCAAATGTCAAGTCGCTCTAAAAGTACAAATTCCAGTCTTGAAACTCTACAATATGGAGATATCAGACAGTCTCAGTTAACAGAAATGACTTGACAACGGGATTAATTAAGTGACAATCGTTGACCGGAGGGATACGGTGCTTTTTAAATTGTCAATAACGTGAATTAGGGGATTTATTTATCTAAAAGTTAAAAACAAAATCAAATGTGTTTAACGTTGCATAACGTTCAACAACTGGTTTTAACTGGTTTATGGTATGTTATCAGTAGTGAAAAGTCTTGAAATAGGATTTTTTATGAATATTGCATACTGCGTTGAAAGTGAACAAGTAAAAATCATTGTGTGAAAATAATCCAGGCCTATTGTCTTCTGACCGGAAAACAGCACTTAGAGGACATTTACGCTGTTTTGTACCGGTATCGAAATTTAAAATGAACTTTACGCATTTCTGTAAAACTTACTGAAAGAACTTTATGATGTCAACTATTTTTATGTGGTTGTTAATTGTTTAATACAACTGTACACAATAATCTACGAGGGTTGTTCGACATGTTATGTTGTTATGTGTATTGTACCACAGAGCAACAACGCTTTGTATATTTATGATACGCCTGAAAAGCTCTATTCCTTTGACCTCACAGATGATTGTACAAGAAAACAACAAAGACATACTGTTTCATATAATGTATATATCGTAATAAGCACTTGGGCAAAGCTCACGGTATCCGATACATAAAAACATCAAACATACGTTATACAACTTTACCATAAAACATTTATTGAGTTCAATATGTAATCTTATCATAAATGCCTATACATACTGTTTATATATACACCATATAGTTCTTCCGTACTTAAAAAAATGGATATGTAAGCGTTGAATGCCCAAAGCTGAATGACCACACATAAACGAACATTACACACGACAACTTGTGCATTAAACCAGTGAACAAAACAACATTCGATTAGTACATTCAAAAGATTTTACCCAATCAAAGGAAAATATTTTCAGCCTAATTCGCGTCACTTAACTGGCGGAATATACATTTCGATACCTTTCTGACGGTATAAACACGAGCCTTCGGCTCAAGTTTCAAATTATTCGTCATTTCAATAGAGCCAGTTGTTGACCGTGTTTTAAAAGTGGTCGCGATTTTGGAATATTAAAGCAATCAGAGCTAAATACATACAAGTTTTAGCTTTCCAAAATGCTAGTCGGTCATTAGCAGATAAATTAATAGAATAAATATGTATTCGTGCATGCATTTATTTTTGGACCAATGGAAGTCAAGGATTTGTCCAGTTTTCAGTCGACCAATGTTACGTAGATTGTATCTGACAAGCCATTTGTGAATTTAGTTGAAGTTTCAAGTTTCAAGTTTTTTTTCCATTTACATTTCTCTGTATGTACAATACATAAACAAGAGAACTGATAGTGCTTGTGTTGTCTACCTAACTGTACTTGTCAAATTAATGGTATTGTTTAGTATCGACAAAAGACCGAATCCAGATACGTTATATTGCATATTTATGGGGAAGCAGACATTGGAGTCATGGGTATCCCCGGAAAGCTTTTACAAGTTAAACTCAAGTTGGATTGCGACTAGTCCAGCCGTTCACTGTAGATCCCAAGAAGAGAACGCATGGATAGATGTGGTTTTGAGAGGGAATCGGGGAATCAAAATAAATCAATTCGTATTTCTTTGAAAATGCATATATTCAATGGCAAGTTTTGAATATTGGGGCAACGGGAAATTTGTAACATAAATTAAATAGTTAAAGTTTTAATGATAAAAATACAGATGCACGTACAGAATGGTTACCAAGTCGGAATTTTAAAACAATCGTTTAATTTTTTCTTAAAATAGATGAAAAGGTCACTTTGAAAACCACTAATATTAAAAGATTGCAGGCTCGGTTTGGTTGAGTCTGTTTAAGACTTTTAAGCATTTCAAAAACATAAAAACTAAACACTTTTATGCAAATCTTTGAGAAAGAGCATTGTATATAAATGTCCCTCTGAATGAGTAATTGCGAATAAAAGGTCAAATGTAATGTTCATAACTTATAACTAATGAAGAGATGGGTAGTCATTAAACCAACTAGGTTTAAACGCTCGCAGCTCGGGTTTTAACATTCCCTAAGTGTGATCGGGAAAAGCAAAATTATGAGGTTGATTAGCTGATGACAACTAATTATGGATTGAAATGATTTTTCAACATACTTGACTACCGAAGTACTTGTCAATATTGGACACCAAAATTGAGGTAACATGTCACCATTTATCCTATAAATTGTTATTAGACAAATACAATAAACAAAATTATTATTGATGCTACCCTGGCACTCTGAACGTGTAACCATAAAGTGCAGTTATCCTCCTGTGGCCATCCTAGTCGTTAATCTCTGTCGTTTGCAGCTAATTGAGTGTATTATGATTGTCTTTTAGCGTTCCGCCGCCCTAATGACTACGCTTATAAGATAAAAATATTGCCCATGCTGATCTCCTATGTTTACTTTATACAATGGTCATGTCACATTCGCTAAACATCCGGTAACTTTTGAGAAAATTCACCAAAATTGCACTTGAAATCGCAAACAAATTGCAAAATCGCTGACCTCCTGTGTTTACTTTTAACAATTGTCATCTCACATTCGCTAAACTTCGTTACTTTTGAGAATATTCACAACATTTGCACAGGAAATCTCAAAAAAACTCTTTCTTTAAAAGACAGTTGTTTGACAATTAGGCACAGTTCTGAGTGTTCGTTTCGTCCTAAATGCTTGTTTAAAACATCTTCTCTTATGTTATAAGCATCCACTTTTTCACGACCGTATGTTTGGTATTAATACCACAAGAAAGAAAAAATTAATGGTTACGCATGGATGGAAGTTTTCATCAATTTTCAAAATGAACGCATGGACAGGAGTTTTTTTGAAACTCGCTTTATTTCATCTAACATGGAATGAACTGAAATTGACATCATTAAAACAAACAAACAAACACAAGAAAATGTGCAAGTACCAGCGATTTATTGCATGTTGAAGTTCTAAAAAATTGTTGAAAAAAATGAAATATGCATATCAGGAATGGCCAAATCCAGCATACACAGCCTCCCCACACAGCCAAAAAGTAGAGAGGAAAAGAGAGCATGGTATTACAATAATCAGTTTCAAAATGGACGCCACAAACAAATAACGAAAGTGAGAACCAGAAGCTCAGAATAGTAAATATAATATTTTTGAGTCCCTGTCATGCTTCTCACCCCATCCCCCACCCCCACCCAGCCCTAGGACAGTGACAAAATTTTGATGTTGAACATAAACTTTAGATTTTGGAATACAATTACAACTTGGTTGTCCTTGCTTTCTCTTTACTTTCTGACAAAAATTGTGTTAGACGAAGTAGTAGAGTTTGACAAACCTAACAATTATGGTACTGTCAAGTAAATTATTAAATGATATTTGCTAATTAATGCATTCCTTCAAAACAAAAGATATATAAATAAACTAATGTTTGTATGACATCCAATAAAAATCAAGCGCTTTCATTTCAAAGTGGCTTAAGGTTTTAATTTCAATGCCATGTGTTTTTTGGTTCATGACCGACTAGCTTTTTGTTAACTTTTGTTTACAGTCAGCCTTTCCCGCCAAAGTCGATTATTCATTAGTCTCTAAGAAAACATAATCGATGTCTTGCTTTTGACGAACAAATTCAAGATAACGGAACGAATCTATTTCAGATATGGCATCATCCTGAACATTTGTTTGATTCAAATAAAGTATCAGTTCAACTTTTATGCAACTTATATTTTGCTTTAAAGGTTTGCATCACGTGACTTTCTAAAAAAAGACGCATAACATTATTTCTATACCCTGTAGAAGATACAACACACTTCTGTTTACAAAATTTAACATGTCGTTATTGATCAGCTCAATTTCTGATTTTATGTAACTGCAATGTTCAAATTTTGTTTCATCAACATTTAGAAGACTTTTCTTGCAAACAGGGGCAACGGAATAGCATTCTCAAGCTTTAGACGGGCGGCTTTGTCTAAAGTGCGGACTAGGTGGCATAGTCTAAATTATCTGTTCTGGACCGTGAGTCACTGTTAACCGGTGTTCAGGCTAAAGATCTCAAGTTTGGTCGATTATAATATGTCGGTCATGATGACCGACAAAAAGTTGGCACAAAACTGGGTTATTTTGTAAGCAGATTTTTTGAAAAGTGTATGGGTCTAGGTTATATTATGAGGCAGTCTTTAGGCAGAGAAACAAATTACTGACTATGACAGAGTCCGCCAAAGATGCAGCAAAATCTGGCCGACCTGTGACTGTAACAGACAAAACTAATGATTTGAAAGTCAGGGAAATAATTGAACGTGATGGCAGGTACGCGATTCGAGATATTGCCAAAGCTATTGGCATATCGCTATCACGATTGCGTTTTGTTTTGAAACGATTTTTTGAAAGTAAGAAGTACTCTGCCATATGGACACCCCATATTTTTTAGTTTAAACTTATTTATTTATTAACATCGATTGATCATTCACGTGTGTTGGGTAAAGATCGCGTAATCCGGCCCGAGTGAAATATGCACAAGGGTGGTAACGAGGCTCTGCATTACTTTTTCTGGCATACCGTATTTATTTCGCGCATTTTATTTTTTTTTCCTGTAAATTTTCTTTGCACTAATGTTTTATAGTAGCCTAGTGATACTGAGAACATTCCATCGTTCATTCATAACTGCGCAAGACGTCGTGACGTAATATAAGGCGCGTGACTCATTCTACACAGGGGTCGTAGGATCGAAATTTCCTACACGGGTGAAAACACCGGATGACCTGATCTGGTATGCAAGAATAAGTAAATTCCAACATACATGTTTATCAATCACGCCCGATGACTGCTTCCTGGGTTGCAAACCAGTACTCGCGCCAATTGAGGATTGTGAGGATTGTGGAATCTGCAAACGCATCTCATCCCTGAACACGCAGTCTGCGTGTCTGGAGTCTGACGATCTACACGTAGGCCACTTTCTTCCATTATTTATTCCCAATATATTGATTGATAACTAATCAAGGGTACGAGTACATTCGCTTAGCAAATGCTCGAAATGTTTCAAAGTTTTATTTTACGACAATTAGCAAAAATTGATGACGAAACAAGGGGAAACGAAATATGTCAAACGAAACACGATTGGGGGCTGTAGTTATAAAAGGGCCATGAACATGCATATTATTTTCCTGTGCACATTGCTTTTCCGACGCTAAAAAGTGTTACAGGTTTTAACGAAATGCTATGCTAAAAATGTCGAGAAATATTATCAGAAACGACATCCTATGTCAGAAATCAGACATGTTCGTCTACTTTCTTGCTTCAACAAACATACATGCTTCTGAAGCATTTTTAAAGTTGGAAAATGTTACCGTCTTGCCACATCCAACATAAATGGCATCTAGCCCACTGCGATTATTTCCAATTCCCATAACTTTAAAAATTCTTATCTTGTCGTCGATACAAGTCCTGAAAGACCCTTGGCTCGGTGATAAGATTGGCTTAGTGGTCTACCTTCATCAGCGTACCACGATGCTTTTCAGAAATGTATTTCAAACTCCGGATTCAAATTAATAGGCAGGAAGAAATTTTTTTGACTATCCGAGCCTCATGCTTTTGAGATATCGTACAATACACAGTACACATCGAACAAATTTCTTATCAATGTTATCTGAACACCAAGCTCGTGACATGAATCATCTGTATTCATCTGTAGGCATTTTCCGCTGAATCTTTTGAATGGCCATACAAACAACATTGCAAAGCCAAGAACTACTTAATTCGTTGTGTTTTGTTTAGCTTGAACTGTAAAAATACACAGGGACTGCTATTAATATACAAAATCTTTGTTATAAGATAGCTTGAAACATATTAAACAAGTTTTAAATTTTACTGATTTCCTAAAATTCCGCCAACTTTTAATGCAACATATTTCAGAGAATATCTTTTAAATTATCATATTTGCATGCGTTTCAACTGGGTTCCTATAAATATATACTCTTAAAAATTTTTTAAGGGCCACTTTTTCATACCAATATTTTGAAACAGCACACGTATTGATAATTTATCCATTGAAGCACAGGTTAAAAGGGTACATGTAGAAAACAGTAAATCGTGCCTTACTGAATGAGTATATTATTATTTGTTTTTTTCTTTGAGTCACCCTGCGAAATTGAGAGTTTCTTACCATCCTTTAAATCAGTCGGTTTTATATTAGAAAATGCCACAGCTGGTTTGGATACAGACAGCGCTTTGCTCTGTAAAGCTAAGTGCAATACATATGAATCAAATCAATTCATGAAATATCTTAGATACTACTCACCTATAATCCAATTATTACTAATCATAACTGGTTTTGTTTTGTTTCGTTCCGACTCGGGCATAGTGTACCAGGCGTCATCAGCATACCTGTCTAATGAGAGGTCACCAGTTCAAATATCTGCATACCTTTAAAAGAAAAATTGTTTTACATTTCTTTATCAACGATTCTCCTCTTCAGGGGGGGGGACGGGGCAGACTCCTCTACACAAAGACATAATTAACAACAGCTTTATACAATACTAGTAAGGGAATATAGTGAAAGAAAAATAATATTCAAACAACATTACCAACTACCGTCAATATGTTGCTTCATATAGGCAGCATCGCTGAGTAAATACTATATTTAATATTCATGATGCTAACATTAATTAGTGGATAGTTAAATTCAATCAGTGATATTTATCAGTAACGTTCTTTGAACTTTGTTAGTCTGATACGTATGTACTATTTTAATAGTATTCCAAAAATTACTTTTATTACTTACGATATTTCGGCCAGTTTAAAGATGGGTTGTATCAACATCCCAGCCAATATATATGTGGATTTTAATCTCCCCAAGAATATACTGTCAAACTTCTATTCCGTTTAGTTCCGCCCATTGTGTTTTCGTTTAGGGCTAACCCATTCTTTTATATTGGGACCATTCGCCGCTAAATATGGAATGGTATTACACTGGAAATACCGCAATGATGTTCAATCGTTTGGGATGGATCGAAATTGTACTGTTTATTATTGTACATATTGAATTGCACTCAATCCGGGGCTAGGCGGCGTGGGCAGTAATATGCATTTCCATTAATGCACATGAACAGGCTTAATCAAACCGAGCATGCAATATGAACTAGTGTCCAAAAGAAACGCTACCAAACTTTTTATAAAATATTCGTTTTAGACCTGACCTATCTTTAAATTCTGTTTAAGCTTGAACAGGATTGATGAAATTGATTTTTTGTACATATGCATTACTCTTGAAATGTGTTCTGTAGCCGTTTGGTTTTATCGTATGCCCTTGCAAGGGGTATCGTTTCTTTTGGACACTAGTATATTCTCATATTTGTCATATTTAATAGTTTTTAAAGTTCCCGTTTAATCTATTACAATAACTGCAGAATCAAACAATCTGTCACTAACAAGACGAATATAAAACTGTCTCAGCTCGAGGAAATTCTGAGACCTGAAAGCTTGCTTTAAAAGAAAACATTATTGTTTTAAGTTCTGAATTAAATTTAATGATTTAAATCGACATTTGATCCGGTACCAAAGCAGATATTTAATAAGTATATTGATAGCGGTAAAAACTGTTATCCTTTGTGGTGTTGTGGAGCAGTTAAATTTGTCATCCCCTTCACCTCCGTTTTACTGTTATGAATGAAAACTATCTTTTGTGTGCTACTCTGTTTCATTTAGATGGAATTATTTACACCGAGTCTTCTATTTGCTGTCTTATACTTTAAAAATTATGTGCAACATGAATAATGATTGAACTAAAAAATACCAATGACAGAAAAAAATGAGAGATAAACATATTATGTTTTGTATTTTGTAAATCAAACATGGTTTGTCTAGAAAAACTCGTAACGATTTATATTGTCAATATAGGAAGCGTTACAACTACCCGGTATGTGTTTAATGTATGCGTAGATCTGCTAATTTTAATATGTTTCACAGATTGTCTTTCAGTTTTCACAAGTTACACGACTGTAAGCTAAATGATAAAAGACGAAATGAACGTCATTACGCATAACATTTGATGATACCGCACTCAAATGCAGAACGTGTTGTTCGATAGCACTAGTAGAAAAAATCACTGACAACGTTTTGGTTTTAAATTACAGAACAAAAACATTAAATTAAATTGTGATTGTATTGTAAGAAAACGACTGAAAAGACTACAAAATCATTAAAACAGTAACTTGCATATACCACGGTCACGTAAATATTACTACAAAACATCACGGGATACATGTATTTCCTAGAGGCGGAAACAATCACATCAATCATTAATGAAAGAAGGACCAGAAGACCAAAAAAAAATATATAAAAAGAAAATCATGGCGTCAGTGCAAAAGTGGTTAAACTGACAGAAGGGTCAGAGTTGGGTACACAATACATTGAGTAGGTACATGTATTAGTGTCAGTGATGTGCATGGTAGGCAGCGATGTAAATCCGCAAGAAGTGTCGTTTACTGCGCATAATGTTAGTTTGACAAACGAGGTCCTACTAGTAGAACACACTTTGGCTTAAGCACGGATTATTTGGACAGGCGACTTCTACGGGGAATCTAAATATACAGATTCTGTGGTGAAAATCATTGTCATACAAAATAAGTCATACATTACCTTTCTCTAATCAATTTCGAAAAGAATATCTGATCATTTTCTGACTCTGGTATTGCTTCATCGTTTGCCATTTTTTCAAGCTTTATCCACATTTGTATCAACATGTTTACTATGTGTTCCCACAACTTGACTGATCTTTCTGTTGCAAAGGCATATATAAGACCACCATTACTAACTTTTCCGTTGATTTTTGATACAGGATTCTTAAGAATATCTACTCCAGTCTTTTTTTTCTATTTCTGGTACTGCATTTTTAAACAAAACATAATCAAACTCTGTGAGCATGAAGTTTACTTTATTTTTCAAGATTTCCAAAAGTACTTCTCAGCTCTTTTTACCATAATTTTTACGTAACCAACACGGCTATATTTCTGGTTTCCCGGTGGTATATTTAGCTCGATAGCTACAGCTTTGACATTTGGCCAGTCTCTTTTAAGAACTTTGACTGTTTGAATGTCTGTTGTTATCACTAAAACTGAGTTGTGAATATTCATTTCTCTAGTATTACATAACCAACTAAATAAGAATGGTATGTATCCGTCATTTATAACACTTACTAAAATAGTTTTATGCTTCGCCCCTATAGCTTTTGCCACCTCAACGACTTCATTGTATGTACTATAATGAGATACAATTGCTTCTTTGTCCTCTCGATAATTATGTTTCGATCCATTATGGGGATTTTCAAATTAAAGAATATCATTTTCTTTTAGTTTTAATTCATACTCAGTCATAACAGCACACAATTACAATGTTTACTTTTATGTTGGTTTAAATACATGGGCACTATGACCAGACAAGTAATGCCTATCACACTTGTTCTTTAAAAAATTGCATGATTTTCAGTTTTAGAAATGCCTAACCAGAAATGTTTTTTCACCACATGTAATTTGCATATAAAGTAATAAATATATTCGCTACATGATGTGTTTTTTGTTGCTTTTGAAGAAAAATGCAGTTTTCCACCAATTTTGTATTATTAAAACACTTATTTATGGATTTCAATTACCCCACCCCCTTAAAATACAACATTTTCCCCCATTTTAACACATTAAAATGTTTTACAAGATATATAATTTAATAAATCAAGTTATTTTACCATATATTTCATAAAAAACATAATGTGTATTAAGGGAATGATCAACATGAGCCTGATTTTCACATTTCATGACAGATACAGGCTAGATCTGGTACAGGAGAACTTAATTTTGGGACCTTTTTGACATAACATGCCATCTTTTAGCCTTATTTTCTGGAATTTCTTAGTGATTATGCTCATGATTTGACATAAATCACGTAAAGAGTGTTTCATTCTGTGATATAAACCTATGTCTTGAAATATAATTCATGACTCACTGAGAAATATAACAATTTATATGAAAAATATACCATAGTTTGACTAAATTGAAGAAAATAAAATATATCAAAATAATAATAAGGCTGAAATACCCCCAAAATATGCATTTTATTGATAAAACAAACTTCAACAAGCTTATTCCAATCAAAATCCACATTACCATGACTACTTTCAGTGAATAAAAGGACCAAATTTAAGAATTTAATCAATTTTGCATATTCAAGGGAGGTAATCACAATAATGGAAATACAGTTATCTGTTGTTTATCATGTCATTGTAGTTCATAACCTTGCTAATTTCAATGTTTTTAAAAATTGCAACTGAAATACAACTTCAATTAGATTTAGTTCACTATATTTCAAGAAAGAGATAAAAATCTAAACACTAGTGGGGTGACAAATGCATGATAAAAACACTACACTCCTGCATTCTTTCAAGTTACATCATTTTAAAAGAGCTCAGAGACCACCAAAACTAAACAAAATAAAGCTGGAAGCAGTCTGTTTGTTTTAAACTATTATGAAAAATGTTTTGGGGCCAAAATGCTGCAAAATTTACAAAAATGTTGCCTCAGATATTCAATGTGACTTGTTGGGAAAAAAAATCGAAAGGCATCTTGTTGCGACAAAATATTTATCACAAAAAGTAATAAAATCATTTCGACAAAATCTTTTCATGCAAAATGCATTCCAAAATATTCGCGATGAATGCCGGAAACATTTTTACATGCAGAATCCTTGAACACATAGGAAACTATAAAACCTTATGTGATGTAGACCACTATTATTTGTTTAGCACCAAAATTATTACCCACATGATACTAATATTACTCAATGTGCATTTGTATGAAATCTTTATATAATACATGAGCCATTTTCCCTTAATTATGATACATGTTCTATTAATCTACAAGTTTTAAGCAATAAAATATGCAGAAAACCCTTACTAGTGCTCCTTCTAGTACTAATCAAGCATTGTTTACATCCAGGCTTTAGGTCAGAGACCACTAAATAGTTTCCCATAGACTTACATTATAAGATTTGGTCCTCCTGTGATTTTATTTACACGACTTGTTCCAAAACTACCCCAGATTTGCATAGTGGCACTCTTGGGAAATGCAAAAATGACCAAGAATTGGTGCCTTCACCAACTCATTCTCTCAGCATTTTAAACCGAAAGTAACCACCCCCAGAATGTAAACAAATCTTCAACCCAAAATAAGGAAAGTACCAACTTCTTTAAAGTGACACAAATCACCTTTCAAACAGTGTTTTAAATAATAATTTTTAATTTTAAGTATATAATTAAAGTCATTTTACATTTTTGAAAACAAAAAAATATTTCTATTCTCTATAGTTTTGGCCAATGAGTCTTTGAAAATAAATTAAGCCCGAATCGTCCCTAGACAAAATTGTCCAATCCGCGACAGGCTTTTCTATTTACTGTCCTATGGCCTTAATGCACTCTATCTTGACGTTTTCAAATTCTCTGTCAACATCTTCCAGTTGTGTTATCTTAAGGGACGTTGTCAGCCTATTCGTTGTTACTGTTTGGAGGGTTGTCAGCTGTTGTACTGTCACTGTTTGGATAGTTTGAAGCTCCCTGTGTATTTTTCGGGCAGAAAGGGACTCCGGCACTTGATGTTCACCGTCGCGATAAAGTGTGTACTTAACAAGTGTTATTACCATACTGAATAAAAGTAAGCATGCCAGCAATTTGTACACTGTCTTTCTTTGAAAGCAAACGCTTTGTCCGTATTTTCTCATCTACAAAAAATATATTCCATGAAATATATGCTAACCAATATGGTATGCCATACCTTGTCCTGGTCGAAACTAGTGCAACATGCAACTATTAAAAAAAATTTGTTAAAGGTATATTTGGTCCAAATCACAAATGAATTTAATCTTCCACAAATAATTACGAGAGTATGCAGCAATATAACACTACAGTAACTAAAGCTTTTTCGGGTCAAGCATTTTCTATACCGTCAATTACATAACTGTTCGACTTCATGGTTATCTGTCTGTTTGGCATGATGTAAAGTTGATAAAATCAAGTTCTTTAGACTAGTTCGCGAAATGGGATTATTATTTGATTGTCAAATTGTTCCAAAAGCAGCCGTTTCATATTTTTCAAGATATATGGTGTATAATGTGAACAGACTAGAAATAAGCCCTAGAAATATTGTCATTTATAGACATCAGGCCAGCCTCCTGTTAAAAAAGAAATAATAAAACACGATCAAATGCAATATGAATGGATGACAAAATATGCCTTCCTACTTTCTTAAGCCTCTTTGAAAGAGAATCAAGCTCACCTATCTCGATATCGTACACACTTGTTATAGATTTAAATGTACTTAAATTAAAGCTGCAATCTCGGCAGTACATTGATTCTGCATGAAGGACATTTACTGACTGAATTCTACTCGTCTTGCCGTCTACAAAATTGATTAATAGCATCCTTAATCCAAATGTTCTAGAAGAAAACACTTTGTTCAGGTGTGGGGAAAATGTCCCAAATGATGCAAACTTGCTAAAATTTTAAAATAAGTTAGAAAAAAATTACTTAGCTAGATTGTAGTGAAGAAATTTTTTTTCTGGTGTTTGAACGTTGGCACTCTGAGTTCACTCAAATTATTGCCCTCATTACCAAGCATATACAAATGCAACAGAAATCACGATTGCATCACAACTCTAAAATTCATGGACAATAAACCCATATCTAAACAAAATATATATGCTAATCTACAATATGCTGTGGTGATTCGTCTAAATAATGTTCAAGGTTTTAGAAATTTGAGACAGACTCCCTTTATGTTTTCTTTTGGTTTCTAGGTCGAAACATCTTTTGTATTATCCAAAAAGCCTGATATTGCTTTGGCAGAAGACCATTACATATTGTATATGAATGTTTACGCGATATCTGTATTGTTTTTCTGAAAATTTCAAAGAGCTGTTCCAGATGCAAAAGGTATTTACTCTTTGTATGTGTCTTTACTACGTGAATAAAGTACTATTGCAAATTATTTGAATACAGCTTCAGAACACTGTCTCGCTACTTTTTGGGGGCTGACAGTGAGAACGCATGTCTGGTTTGAAAAATAGATGCAGCATTTTTTTTTGCTCTTGAATCCGAAAGCAAGTAGACATGAATGGAGATTTTGTCCCGATTTGTTATGCTGAGTTTAAATTTCAGTGTTTTTCACAACAACATAAGTGTATATTGATATATAGATCAGCTTTATGTTACTTTGCTAGTTATGGATGCATATGCTTTCATCTGTAAAATTCACATTTTTTTAGCTTTCGAGTTGTGTGCTATTTACGTTAGATGCAACATATTATTCAGAAAAGTGTTTGTAATTATTACCTCATTTTATTTTGAAAACAACTCAACCTTCTAAGTGTTACTCATTCGTGGAACCAAAGGAAAATATTTGCAACCCTTAAGCTCTGCTCTCTGATACCAGAGAAATTTTTCGTTTTTTTTTTTTTTTGAAGTTCACAAGGAAATTCTTAAAAAAAACGATCATTTTTTTTAATTTACGTTAATATTCCGGTTTCTCCTACATTGGTTGTGTTTTTTTTTTTTTACTTTTTTTACTTTGACAACACATTTGTAAGATTCGTGCATAGTTCAATACCAATTCATTTCAGTACACTGATTATTACTGAAATGTATCATTAATCGGTGTTTGATACCTCAATATGTTGATATTTGTTGAGATTTTGATTTTTTAAATTCTTGCCGATATTTAATCGGACAGCCTATTCATATCTAACTCGTTTCTGTACTTGCAAAATTATTTTATTTTTCAGTTGTTAAAATGTCTCTTTAATATACTCATCTTGCACAAACAGTTAAATAATTAAACGGCAAAATGTTAAATCGCATTTAAATATAAAATAACAAATTCAAAATATTTCACTCACCTTTGTAAAAGTATTTGTCTCTTTAAAGTCTTATTGAAACGATATGTTTCGCCGGGTCGTTACTGAAATTTTATTCCAATGTCTAATTTTAACCGAGTTAAACTGTATGACTATACTTGTCTCAATTTTCTGTTAAAACATATTTTTTAAGTTTTAATGTTTTTATCTCGAGTATGCACCAATAAAGAAATCATTTAAAACAAATATATTGAATAACATGTAATATATGTTTGGACTCGGTTAGGTAGAAAACCTTTTGTTTGATTTGCAGAATTACTTGCCATTACATGTGTTTTCAAAATTTAAAATATATTCACCACAATTTCATTTATACGTACGTTGTCTCCTTGGCAATACGTGGCCCTACTCGTTCCTTAAAATTGTGGAACATCTTCGGCTTCATGTGGAGGAAATACTTGAGGTGTCTTCTTAAGACTTTCTTACTGCCCAAACAGGATTTAATATCGGACCAACCGCCGACTACTAAATCATGGGGCTCTTTGTTGCTCTCTAACAACAACGCCGCCAAATAACGTCATCTTGAAGCCCGGCTTGTGCGTGTTGTTACTTAGGCAAGGTCAATGTCGAATTACTCGGTGCCAAAGTCATTGTTGTTGATTGAGCATGCTAGATAGGTGCCCATTTATTACTTTTTTACATTGACAACGGGAGTTCAAGTTACTTCTGCCGACCATCGCCTGAGCACCATACAAATACTGTAAGATGGCCGACCAATAATCGTAAGATATCTAACTAACCTCCCCGTCACTGACCGAGCATTTTTTATGATGATCGGTGAAGACTGTCCGCTGTGTGGTCGATGTCCGGCCGGTAGTCGGTGCCACTCCGGTCAAAAACTGTTTCCCTCCTGAGACACTCGCCGTACGATCATCGGCTGGGTATAAACGACCTTCGTAGGAAGCCTGTCGCTGTGACAGATGACAGATGTGAAAACTGTAAAGGAATAATTGGCCGATGGGGACTGAGGCTGGGACATCGCTCACACCACCGATTACCACCGGTCTACGCCCCCCGGACAGGTAATGTGACTGAGGCATAAGGGGTTGATTGGAGTTATTTCAATAAGACAACTTGTACTTGTTTGTTGATATGAGAACCTGATGGGGCAAGCGTGAGGTTTGTGCACCATATAACCTGGTTTAAACCTTCAGTAGCATATTGTTTTGCCACTGATCGTTCCAATGCGGTAACCCCAAGGGTTCTCTTTTTCATTTATTTTTATGCTGTCTTATTTTGATTTAATATTGTTATAAACATATGTTCTCTTTCACTTCCTCTTTCGCTGCGTATGGAAGCTGTGTTTTCTGACTGTGGCTTTTCCTGCTATGCATACATCACTTTTATCAAAGCAGTATTAAAACAGATCAGTATCAAAGGCAGCACAAAACATTCCCATTTGTATGTCTGTTATATAGGTACCTTATTTTACTTAGTAAAACCAAGTAATACAAAAAGGAAGGCGACTCAGTAAGGTCTTTACAAATGCATTATATATAATTGTCAGAACCATCTGTTAAAATCACAATGTTTATCAGGAGCGAAAAAGGTTTTATTTTCTCTTTCCTCTAACACGACAAATAGGAAGATAAGTATTGCTCGGTTTGAGCAAGCCTTTTATGAGCAGTGATGCCCACGCCGCCTAGCGGATTCCTTTGTGCATTGTTCAAGCGTCTTAAAAATGTCGAAATGTTAAGTTTAGCCTATCATTAAACCAAGTGGTAAAGTTTCTGTATGCATTTATGCTACGAAATATGTTTGTGTCTAGTTTAAAATGCTATAAATACTCTTTGATCGAATAAAACAATTCTTAAAATTGAAAAGATACATCCATATAGTGATGCCCCGAATTTCAACGTTGATAAAACTATTTTTAATCTTAATGGTGTTTCGAATATTATGACAATGTTGGCCAAAACGTGTTTAATAGTGTCCTGTTTGTCAAACATGTAACAATATGAATATAAATAGATCTTAGATATAAGTAGGTCAATTTAAATAAAAAAATAGTTTGTCAGCCTTTTCCCGAATATATTCACATCAATAAACAGTACAATTTTGATCCGCCCAAACGATGCTATGAATATGGCGGGGAACATGGAACCTGCAATGCGGTATTTGCAGATTAATAACATTTAATTTTTATTGGCGTATGGTCCCCAGATAAAAGAAGGGGTTTGTCCTAAATGAGAAAACAATGGGTGAAACTAAACAAAATAGAATTTTGACATGGGATATGAGAATATAAATCCCGCATATAACAGAGAACGCCAATGGCAAAACTTAAAAAGCAGGAAGTATATCCTTGGGGTGATTGAACAATATCCCATCTATAAACTGGCCGAAATATTCGAGCAAAAGAAATGTTAGAAGTACTATTGGCATTCAAAGGATGTTAAAAGTGTGTCTGTGCTAATTTTTAACATGTTATGGGAGGGATTAAATTGTCCAGATTTATGCAGATTATAAGACTTACTGACCATTTTTGATATAAAATGCAAAACTTCAAGATTTGTTATCCCTTCTTAAATTCAGATATCAACGGATTAGAGCAGAATCCACTTCACTTTAAAAGTCAGCTGATATTTCTTTCCAAAGGTTAATCAAAACTTGCGAAAATGAAAATTACTTCAATGAACGTAATCTTTGCATTACAGAAAGACTTTTAAAACAAGGTTATCGGTATCACAAAATAAGGAAAACCTTTTGCAAGTTTTATCGCCGATATCCAGATCTAATTCATAAATACAGGTGCAGTTTAAAATCACTATTGCAACAAGGTATTTCACAGCCAGTTTTTTATGGAGATTTAATTTATAAACTTAAGAAGATAAAAGGCGATGTTAATTTCTCCCGGTTATTCGTAAAAACCATCTGTAAATTTAAAAAGAAAGGTTACCAACATGATATTTTACAGCGCTCTGCAGGCCTGGTGATTAACCCATCTACAGTTGATCATTATGCTTACCTCTTTGGTTGCACGACGGTGGCAGGGGTTTAAGAGTTTATGAAAGTTTTTTGGGAAATCTTTTCTAAAAAGAACCTAGAAGCTCGATTTGTTTCTTTTATCCCTGTCATCGTGTTCTTGCTGATTTTACTCCAGGTGCTCTGGTCTCTGTAAGATCATTGAGTACCCACCCTTTGGCTTTGCAATGCTATTAAATTCTTATGTTTATATGTTTGTATGCTTTTGCATGCAACATTGTTGAGCTGATGGGTGGGTTGGAGTTATTTCACCAAGACAATTTGTACTTGTTTTGTGATACAAGACCTGTTGGGGCAAGTGTGAGGTTGGTGCACCCTAGAACCTGGTTTAAACCCCCAGTGGCAATTTGTTTTGCCACTGACCGTTCCAAGGCGGTAACCCCTCCGGTTCTCACTTCCGTTATTTGTTTGTGGCGTCCAGTTTGAAACTGATTTTTGTAATACCATGCTCTCTTTTCCTCTCTACTTTTTGGCTGTGTGGGGAGGCTGTGTATGCTGGATGTGGCCATTCCTGATATGCATATTTCATTTTTTTACAAATATCTTGTTTAAGTTTCAGTATACAGACTGCGTGACGCCTAGATAAGTGAACATTTCAAAAGTCAAAATAGCTGGTCATCATACTATAGTGCATCATCTTCTATATTTATTTATTATCTTTCATAACACTATAACACTTGTTTTCTCAGTATTAACTGAAATATCACAATAATTTCAATAGTTGTAAAAAGTTTGTACCATTCTTTCAAATAGGAAAACAAAGAACAGAATCGTCTGCGAAAAAGTAAACAAAACCTAATTTGAATTTCCATATCATTGACGATTAAAATAAATAGTATAAAGGCGAGAGTGTTTCCCCTTGTTTACACTTCCATATGTTTCGAAATTTCAGTTCAAGCGCCATTTATCTTAACACAACATTCAACATTTTCGTACATTTTTAAACATTCTATTATAGTAAGCATTTTTGGTTGATATAGAAACGGTTTAAAAGTAAATCTAGAAAAAGTGTTAATATAAGGTGAACACTTCATGCATGTAATCTACTGCTTAACCACGTTCCCAGCAATGTCTATCTGGATGGGTTTATCGGGGAGTTGATTATACTGTAAGGTCCACTTTTGTAATAATGGGTTCGAAGGTTTTGTATTTCCCGGTGCATAATGTAGCCCTTTCTCTGCCCAGTGTTTTGTTATGCCTTCCTCATCTGAAAATATAACGGTAAACGCTCAGTTTACGAACTGCTATAAGTTCGGAGTTATATGTCTGGACGCTGTCGATTCCCAGTGTGGAACGTCTAAGCGATAATTGTAGTGTGGTTCGTTTACTTTCGAACTTCATACAGCTTCACTTGCTGTTCCTAAAAGGATGCTTATTTACAGATCATCGTAAACAAAGTTTCTGTATCATGTGTGTATTCCCACTTTTAATGTTGCTGATGTTTCGTTAATTTTTTATGATAAAAAATTGGTTTATTGGCAGTAATGACAGTTATGTGTTACGTTAAGCAAATGATTTTTAAAGCAATATACAATATGAAACATAAATATGAAATGTTAATTAATAAACATTTTGCATTTAAATGATCATGATATATATCTTATTTCAAGCCTGTGGATACAATCAAAAACAATAAGTAAAAGAAGCGAGCATGACGGGCTAACGAGTTGAAATCTGAATTAAGAAGATTTCTGAATGATTTTTTCTCGTTAAATTACTGCAATTACCTGTGGTCAGGAAAAAGAGATGATAATTATTCTCTACATATACTCTAGGGCCGATGTACTGTTTTAATGATTTTTGTTTCCGATAATAAAATATAATAACCTCGGAGACATGTAGGGCGCAGCTTTTGATAAAAACAAACCTCTTTTACTTGTATATTTTAGCTTGATTATTCAATAAAACAATTGTCTATATATAATTTGTACATATCTCATTTTAACACAAAACAGGAACACGCGCACGCTCTCACGTACAAACGGACACGCAATCCACACACATCTACAGGCATAATTATGTAAGTTTTACGTATAGTCATTTGTCTTTCAAAGTATTACAGCATGAAAATGGCAGTTATCAAATGAATGTAATCGGCAACGTTTCCTTCATTTTTTAAAAACGATATTCGACCTAATACGCAACCAGGTCTCTTAACTCGAAATTCGTTTTCGTGTATGTACAGGTGACGACTTGACAAGTTACCTACTTGTGGCTACATTACTTCTTATAAAAAAAATCTCCGCTTTTTGCACCAAGATGAATAGTTTACCTATATTTTGCAAGCTGGATATTCCCTAATGTGTACAAAAAGTAACTGCTAGAAAGTTAAAACACATAACAGTGCACATGTCACAAGATACATAAAGGTTGATTCCTTGTCTATTATCTTGGAAATTGTTCTTTATTTGTTTCGTCAATTATTCAAACTTTCTACAAATCATTGTGACATGATAATTGATTTATGTCAACATTTGGACACTTGCTATTAAGGCCAAAGTTGTGGCCTTGAAAAGTTAGACATTCGTTGCATTTTGTTCTTGAATTATTATATTTTTTGTTATTGGTTACTATTTCTTCATTTTATTATTTATTTTTTAGTGTACAGATTTTGGCACAGACAGTTTTTCCACGGCGTCGTTTAGAATACATTTATTTTTTACCCATGAATGTGTTAGCATAGTGCAGCGTTAATCAGCAAAATTGATACAACGCGTCAGATAAGTAATTCCGCATTGGACAAATCCGTTTTCCAATTCTTTATTTTTCCCGTGATCTATGCCACGTCATATACTACGTCACACTGTGTTGTCGTAATTTTCCGCCACATAAGAAACTACAAAATAGGAAATTTCCGTCTCAGTTATACAATCATAACTATTGTTACTTTTACTTTTATGTAAACCACGTTCTATGCTAAAATTTTGTTTGTGTAGTTTATTTAAATTTGTTTTGAGCGAGAAGGGTAAATAATAAAATGAAAATTATGACAGTATGCAATCTGTAGGTTCGTATTATAATTCACGTTGCGTATGTAAACCAGATAAAGCTCGACATTCGGTCTCGCGTGATATTGTTTACACAACTCGAATAATAAAAACCAGAATGCATACTGTTAGAATATTCCATATGTATCTGGTGAATTCGAATTCTCTTTTGACAATGTACTGTCATGTTTAATGTGTATCTTGACAAACTATGCTACCGGGGAAATATGTATTTTCTGAATACTTTGTTTATTTTTTTAGTTCAAACAAATCTTATTAGTAGAATAGTCTCCCCCCTAATTTCCGCATCCGGAGGAGTAGGATATACTTGGGTGCACTTCAGCACGAAATAGGTCAACGAACTTCTAAGTTCATTAGCATAATATCTTTGATGAATGGAATATGTCATGTCAACCTAATATCTTTTATAAAAAGAGTTTTAGTGTTACCTATTACGAATGTCAAAGGACTGGCGCTGACTTATTAACTAATGACTCGATTTTCGTAAGACAAAAAATATAAGTTATAAATATTTCAATAAGTGGCACCTGTGTGTATTTATTATGTCATTAGCATAATATCTTTGATGAATGGAATATGTCATGTCAACAAACTATTATTGAGATTGGCGGGATTGAGGGAGCCTTCTGAGGGATTGAGGAGGCCCCTCAAACTGATAGTGCAGACACTCGGAGAGATTGAGGCGGCCCCTTAAACTGATAGTGCAGGCCCTCTGAGGGATTGAGCAGGCCTCTCACAATGATTAAGCCCTCTGAGGGATTGAGGAGGCCCCTCACAGTGATAAAGCAGGCCCTCGAAGGAATTGAGGAGGCCCCTCAGAGTGAAAATGTAGGCTCTCGGAGGGATTAAGGAGGCCCCTCAGAGTAATTAAGCAGGCCCTCTGAGGGATTGAGGAGGCCCCTCGAACTGATAGTGCAGGCCCTTAGAGGGATTGAGCAGGTCGCTCACAGTGATAAAGCAGGCCCTCGAAGGGATTCACGAGGCCCCTCAGAGTGATAGAGCAAGCCCCGGTAGGGATTGCGGAGGCCACTCAAAGTGATAGTTCAGACCCTCGGAGGGATTAAGGAGGCTCCTCAGAGTGAAAATGTTGGCCCTCGGATGGATTGAGGAGGCCCCTCAGAGTGAAAATGTAGGCCCTCGGAGGGATTGAGGAGGCCACTTAACAGATTGCGAGGGCCCCTGAGGAGGAACTGACGAATGCCCGGGAGCGATTTTAAAAGCTACGGATATGGCGGATGAGGCCAGGCTTCTCCTCTATAAATACAGATTTACGAGGAATCGCTTATTCGCGGATAAGGCGGCGAAATGTTCACATGTCAAATTTGTGCGAAAACATTTACTAGACGGGATAACATGTTGCGACATAAGAAAATATGCACACCGGAGTTGAATCGGACAGTGAGAATCATTCGGATACAACGGAGGACGAAGGCGAAATGGAGTCGGACAAAGAAAGCGATTTGGAGACTAAAACCGACTCCTCAAATGAGGAGTATGAAGACCCATGGGATCGAGTTATTGATGTCACTTTTCATAAGCGGCAGGAGGAGTTCGAAGAAAAAGTGCAAAGTAACATGGAATCTAATGGTGTGACGGAAGACGTTGCTAGGAGACGCGTTTATCGCGAAATGAAAGGAACATACAGAAAGACAATGGGAAGTGTTTATAGTAATATGGTAATGTGGGTCAATGCCCTTCTGAAAGATTCTACTTATAAAGCAATTAAGAAAACGGCATCTGACCTAAAAATGATTGATGACTACGACAGCGAAGAGGCTTGGAAGTACGCAATCAGCAGCAGAAAATAGTTGTTTGAAAAGATCCTGAACAGATACGATCCACCGGAAATGACGAAACCATTACCCGTCAGACAGAGGGTACAAGGGGAAGATATGCTGACGGTCCTGTGCAACGGGTCGAGCGATGGGTAAACAGCGAGCTACAGAGAATCCGAGACAAGCCTGCAATTAGCATTATTGGAACACATTATTAAAAAATAAAATAACTGACATTAGAAATATTCCAAGATTGACAATTATGGATGCTTCTTACTATCTTTCACAAGATGTTACCATATGTGTAGATATACTAACAGAACAAATTTAGCTTTGAACAATTTATCGAGCGTTTATTTTCTCAATTACATTAAAATTAAATAATTGTTCATTCCATCATATTGCAGTGACACTAGAGGATGATCCTCCCCTTAATCTGCTCTGCCCGTGGAGGAACTCCGAGGTAGTTCAGGAGGAACTCCTTCATGTAAACGCTAGAAATTGCGCCGAGGGCTTGCTCTATCACTCTGAGGGGCCTCGTGAATCCCTTCGAGGGCCTGCTTTATCACTGTGAGAGGCCTCCTAAATCCCTCAGAGGGCCTGCTTAATCACTCTGAGGGGCCTCCTCAATCCCTCCGAGGGCCTACATTTTCATTCTGAGGGGCCTCCTCAATCCATCCGAGGGGCTTGCTCTATCACCCAGAGGGGCCTCGTGAATCCCTTCGAGGGCCTGCTTTATCACTGTGAGCGACCTGCTCAATCCCTCTTAGGGCCTGCACTATCAGTTCGAGGGGCCTCCTCAATCCCTCAGAGGGCCTGCTTAATTACTCTGAGGGGCCTCCTTAATCCCTCCGAGAGCCTACATTTTCACTCTGAGGGGCCTCCTCAATTCCTTCGAGGGCCTGCTTTATCACTGTGAGGGGCCTCCTCAATCCCTCAGAGGGCTTAATCATTGTGAGAGGCCTGCTCAATCCCTCAGAGGGCCTGCACTTTCAGTTAAAGGGGCCGCCTCAATCTCTCCGCGTGTCTGCACTATCAGTTTGAGGGGCCTCCTCAATCCCTCAGAAGGCTCCCTCAATCCCGCCAATCTCAATAATAGTTTTGTTGACATGACATATTCCATTCATCAAAGATACACTACTCAAAAGTTCTAAACCGCCACTTTTTGTCCGTAATTTTTTATTAGAAAGACATTGATTTCACTCTTTATTTATAATCATATGCCAACAACAGTCTCCAACTGAGTTCAATCGGCTGTTCCTATTTATTTTAAGAATACTGAATCGCCTATGGTTTGTTATAAATACAACAAACCAACTAGAAATTTAATATAATTTTTAATTACAATAAAATTACATCGGATTTACAGATCATTGAAAATACACCAAAATCTTGAGAGTGTTGAACTTCTAAATATTGCTATAAGCCTGCCGGTCATATTGTTACCGGTGATCTTAATTTAATCAAAGACTCTAGAATTCGTAATTTAATTTCTAAAGGTCCCAAATATAGAATATCATCCAAAATTGACTTTAATGCATGCCGTGCAGAAATTGCTGAGTCTTTGAACTCATTTTGCAATAAATGGTGCAAAAGAGAACATGCCGAGCCTAATGCACTTTCTAACTGGAAAAAGCACATATTCAAAATAATTGACACCCGTATATCATTTTATGAAAGAAACATTGCTTTATTACCACCTCGACCTCGTTTTAACTTTCGTCATTTGAAAAAGGGAATTCAAGACTTTCATAACAGATTTGTTTTAACACCTGCTGATAAGGCTTCTAATAATGTAATTATAGTGTGACGAATACACTATATTAATATTCAAACTGAAGAACTGAACAGCACTAATGCTTATTTACTGACTTCTTCATCTGAGAGTGATATTGTTACTGCACACACTCTACAAATTACAAAATTTAGAATCAGTATTGAGCCGAAACAAGACAAAGTACCTACTATGTATTGGTTACCTAAAATGCATAAAACACCGTATAAAGCAAGATTTATTGCTAACTCTAGTTCTTGCACTACTACTAAATTATCCGTGCTCTTAACATCTTGTCTTACAGCTATAAAAGAACACGTAATTAGGTATTGTGATAAGGTTTTTGAAACTTCTGGCAAAAATTTATTTTGGTCGATTAAAAATTCAAATGACGTTTTGAAAAAGCTTAAATCAAATAATTTTCGGGCGTTCTGTTTGTCTACTTATGATTTCTCAACATTATACACTTCGCTCCCTCATAAAATAATAAGAGACAAACTAACCAGTCTCATTGAAAAAACGTTTGCTAGAGAAAATAAAACCTTCATCGCTTGTAATGAACATAGGGCATTTTTTACAGATGGTTCTTATGATAATTATACATTATGGACTTGTCAAGACCTTATAGAGTCGCTAACATTCTTACTGGATAATATTTATGTTAGATTCGGTACCACTATTTATAATCAAGTAATAGGCATCCCAATGGGTACTAATTGTGCACCCCTTGTTGCTGATCTGTTTTTATACTGTTATGAAAGAGACTTTATGTTATCTCTTTCTACTGAACATCAAGATGATATAATTACAGCTTTTAACAACACCTCGAGGTACCTTGATGATTTATTAAATATAGACAATAACCATTTTCCATTACTGGTTAATAAGATTTATCCCAAAGAACTACAACTTAACAAAGCGAACACTTCAGAAAAGCAAGCAAACTTTCTCGATCTAAATCTGTCCATTGAAAATGGTTATGTCACTACTAAAATTTATGATAAAAGAGATGATTTTAATTTTAATATAGTAAATTTTCCGTTTTTAGACGGCGATGTTCCCCGTGCAACATCTTATGGGGTTTATATCTCACAGCTTGTTCGCTTTTCAAGAGCTTGCAACAATGTTAATGATTTCAATGAACGTAATCTTTGCATTACAGAAAAACTCTTAAAACAAGGTTATCGGTATCACAAATTAAGGAAAACCTTTTGCAAGTTTTATCGCCGATACCCAGATTTAATTCATAAATACAAATGCAGTTTAAAATAACTTTTGCAACAAGGTATTTCACAACCAGTTTTTTATGGAGATTTAATTTATAAACTTAAAAAGATTAAAGGCAGTGTTAATTTCTCCCGGTTATTCGTAAAAACCATCTGTAAATTTAAAAAGAAAGGTTACCAACATGATATTTTACAGCGCTCTGCAGGCCTGGTGATTAACCCTTCTACAGTTGATCATTATGCTTACCTCTTTGGTTGCACGACGGTGGCAGGGGTTTAAGAGTTTATGAAGGTTATTGGGGAAATCTTTTCTTAAAAGAACCTAGAAACTCGATTTGTTTCTTTTATCCCTGTCATCGTGTTCTTGCTGATTTTACTCCAGGAGCTCTGGTCTCGGTAAGATCATTGAGTACCCCTTTCGGCTTTGCAATGCTCTTAGCTTCTGATGTTTTATATGTTTGTGTGCTTTTGCATGCAACATTGTTAAGCAGATAAGTGGTTTGGAGTCTTTTCACCAAGACAACTTGTACTTGTTTTGTGATATGAGAACCTGTTGGGGCAAGTGTGAGGTTGGTGCACTCTAGAACCTGGTTTAAACCCCCAGTGGCAATTTGATTTGCCACTGACCGTTCCAAGGCGGTAACCCCTCGGGTTCTCATTTTTGTTTATTGTTAGTGGTGTCTTTTTTAAACTGATTATTTTATTAACCATGCTCTCTCCCCCTCTCTTCTTCTTGACTGTGTGGGGAGGCTGTTTTTTCTGAATGTGGCGATTCCTGATATGCATATTTCACCTTTTTTTAATCTTGTAATAACTGACCTTGGAACAGTTTGGCGAGAGTTATCCTTAATTTTGCTAAAAATGCATTTATTGCATAAAAAGGTCAAGCAAACAGAAATTTGCTCTTAAAATTCCTTGTTTTATTTTAATAGGACCCCTAATTAGTAAGAAAAACAGAAAACATGATTAATCAACAGCACATTTGTTTAAATAAACCCCTTTCAAAGTATCCAATTTTAAAATTACCTCCCTTTCAATTAAAGACTGTTCTTATTTTGACCCTACGGTGTAAGTAAATGGTATTGGATTCATTTGAGAAAACAATCAATAAAGATTAAAAAGACATTTAATAATTGGTTTTAAGACAAAGCAGTTCTTTCCACAACCTCTCTTGACGTAGGGAAGAAACGAAACTAGCATACATTGTAAACATATACAATTAATGACCAATTAGAACTTTGGTTGAGTGTATTATGCCAATGACATAATAAATACAAACAGGTGCCACTTATTGAAATATTTATAACATATATTTTTTGTCTTACGAAAAACGAGTCGTTAATTAATAAGTCAGCGCTAGTCCTTTGACATTCGTAATAGGTAACACTAGAACTCTTTTTATAAAAGATATTAGGTTGACATGACATATTCCATTCATCAAAGATATTATGCTAATGAACTTAGAAGTTCGTTGACCTATTTCGTGCTGAAGTAATATATCCTACTCCTCTGGATGCGGAAATTATGGGGGAGACTATACTACTCTTATTGTTTATTGTACCATACAAAATTATATCAAATAGATAAACAAATAGTATATTCACATACACGGGTAAGGCCACCTACATGTGCTTAAACCAACATCAGCGGACGACATTTCCCATTCATGTCTGACACAGAAAGATATAAAACTTACTTACTTGGAAAGTAACAGTACAAAGTATTTTCCTGATTCTTCCAAGCATAATAAACAAGCCAAATTTCCCACATTTCGTCAGGTTTTCCTTGTTTTTCGTGTGTTTTGAACCATTCCGTATCAAGGTGATTCGGTACGTATGGTTGAAAATTATAATCTTGCTTGATTTGCTGCAACCATTTTATGAAGTTTGACCAGTTTTCTGCCTTAGGTGAAAATCCCCATGTCCCCAATACAGGGAACAAATAAACAAGATTCCCATTCGGAACTTCAACTTTCCCGCTGATCTCAGGAAAAGCAAATTTCTGTTGGCGTCCGTGTAAGGAAAATCCATTTATATGCTTCTCTGACTTATACTTTGTGTGAACCATCCGAAGATAAGTATAAAAATGTGGCGATGCCACAATGTCGTCTTCAAAAATAACAACAATTTCGGAACATTGAAGATCAGGTTTGTAGCTAGCTAACCACTGGCCGTAGAGGCCCATATGAAATGTTCGTATTCACACCTCATGATCTCCATGTTGGAAATTAAACATCACTGCATCCAGTATAGTGTTATAATGCAAACTTTTGTCTTTAGAATCCAAATTTCAAGCTTAACTTTATCACTTCCATAATAAGCTATATTTAGTGAAGCCAAAAGGCGTACCAATGAATTTTCTCGATTATACGTTAAAATGATGATCCTCAACGAATAATAGCATCTGTCCATTGCAGTTGATTGGTAAGCGCCTGAAAATATACGGTACATTGATTAAAGCAAATTTCAAATTAGAAGAGTAGATATGGAAATAAAAAGTAACCATCCGGTCAATGATATAGTGCAAGCTCTGACAGATTTTTTTTGCAAAAAAATCAATCTTTTTATTTAATACGCACGAAATATTATAACCCGTGCGACAGTGTTGCGTTGGTTTATATAATGTCATGAAACGTTGATATTCTTAGGTTAACCTCGACCGATCAAATAAAATTCACGATATAATACAAACATAATAAATTTGATTTAATCAATCTGTGACAATATCTAACTTGATATATCAAAGGTTCAAATGTAAATTGTGATAACTTGCATTTTGAGAAAAAAATCATAAACTTTTGTAATACTTGTATTTTCAAAATATACACATACCATTTTTGATGTTTCTTTATTTTTGACGAGATTAGAGATTGTAGATTTTTCTTCACAGTGTATGATTTGTAAACATAAATTAGTGTTTGTTTGAAAATTATAGACTAAAATTTTCCATTTGACAGAGGAATAAGTTCCTTAGTAAACTTAAGACTTGACTAAACACAATTTTGAAAAGGTGAAATCTGCACTTAACATCTTGTAGTTTTGCAATTCGCTGTATCCATTCTGATAAGGATACCTAAATGTCGTTGTTTTCTTCTTAGTTGTTTAGTTAAACGTTATTTGTTAGCTGTTCTTGCAGATTAAATTGTAAGGGATTCGAACAATAATGAGTATGTGCAGAAGAATGTAGTAAAGAATGTAGTAATTAAAAAGAATGTAGTAATTATATTTAATACAGTAACTGTTATTAAAAAAGGTGTCAAATTTGAGATCGTTCTCACAGAAAAATGTGTTATAATTAATGTAACTGACTGACTGACGCTATTATAACATCCAATTTGATAAGACTTTAGTGTACTGATCTTGAATTGAGAAACTTGCCGTTGACGTATTTTCTTATTTACAGATCGGCGTTTTATATGAATACTTGTTCCTTATTGTCCCCTTTTCAACGTTAAGGCGTTAATATATCGAAATCTCTAATACGGCAAAATACAGTTAAATGAAACTTTGCACAAATTAATATTAGTAGTCTATGTTGAATTTACATACGCTAGAAAGTTAGAACTTTAAAGTAAAATAGTTAGATCTAAAAGTACCTAAAATCTACTTGCAATCAAACACAAAAGCGAGGCAACAACTAATTAATTTTAGATTAAATAAAAACATACATAAGTATCGTGCTTAACAACCTTCAAAGGACGTAAGTGAAAGTTCAGCACTGATGGAATATACATGGAGAAATTTTTTAGCCACCATACGACACAAAAACGTAACTGTGATATTAAAACAGATAATATGGAATTTTGAACGTATTGAAAGCTAACATTACACGACAAACATGAACATATTGCAAGCACGGTATGGTTGAACCTGTTAATGGGCAATAATTGAAATGCATATACTACCCATGCTGCATAGCCCTTGGCTGAACGCAACTCAATATATACACCAGTAATCAGTATAAGTTTGATCCACCTCAAACAATGGTATTGATATGGCTGGTCTTATACTTAACATGATTCATGAACCAATAATATGGAATCTATAGTAACCCTTAGAGTCTGGGCACTATCCTGAGGTTTTTACTATCTTCAGTCCAGTACTTATCCCTTTTCAAACTCGTAACACAATCTTCTTGTTAGAATGATGTTCTGCTTTGTTGTTCTTTACTAGGATTTCAACCCTATTATCTTGAATACCTCTAGCTACATGTAGGTTTTTAAAACTTTTAAAATGGATAGCTGTATCCTTTTGACAGGTTCGGAGTCATTTGCAAGGGTAGTGTTAGCATACGGAATGGAATGCAAACTACAGGACAGGTACTTGAATGTCCTCCAATATATATGTGGTTATATACCTAAAGCCACCATAGCACTATTGCAAATTCCTTTGGTTGGAATTTTCCTATTATCAGGGCATATTAACATGAATTTTCTTTGAATTGTCTTTGTTCTAATCTATGGTCATGCAGTAAGTACACTAAGGAATGTGAATAAAGCACTCGTGTTTTTCACATAAACACAGTTAAGATCAAAATGTTTAAATAAATTTACAGAATGATCTATAATAACAACTCGTTTCTTGAACAGCTAATAAAGCACAAGTAGGCCAAACTTCCACAAATATCATGAGAAAGCACACATTGCTATGGTGGTTTAATTAGGCAACTAAAGGTCCATAACTTCACAGTCACTGAGGCAATCGTGCTTGTTACAGAACATACCTGAGATCTCGTTGTGCCTGTTAACAGTCGAATCATGTTAGGTGATAGTTAATATAGGTCTTGCTAGGTATAGATGTTTTCAATTATTTCCAGTTAAAGAGCACATGAAAAAAGGCAGCGGACATTGTTTCTTCGATCAAAAATGCAATTTATCTAAAAAAAATTGCTAAGATCTGGAAAGATGTTTATCTTAGCAGGTATATGCTAACTACGGCTTTCTGAAATAATTCCGTGTGAACTGGACAAAGGCTTACAACTTTAGACTGGACTGTCACTTTGGTAAAGACATACATCTCCTATAAGAGAATAATTAAGTTTGTTATAAGAAATTTTTCTGGTTACTCACTTGTGTGAACCTATAAACATTCTTAGTGGGTTTGTCGAATTTTGAATAAATGAATTTAAATAGATGCAAGAGAACTTTGAAACCCTCCGAACACGACAAATATGAAAATATTGAAAGTTAGGTTTGAGCAAGCCTGTATATGGCAGTTGTTGAAATGCATATTATTCCCCGCCCAACCTTTCCCCGAGTTGTGCGCAATATTTATACCGACAAACAGTATAATATCTTATCAGTTACAAATCATGAAATGCATACGTCAGTGAACATAAATTATTTAAAGCGGTATTTTCGGAATAATACCATTCCACGACAGAAGGAAAAACATAACAAGCAGAAGCATATCCAAAGGGTGAATTAACAGTATCTAATCAATACTGACTAGGATATTGAAACAGCACATCTTAATACTGTCTGAAATATTAAAACGGAAATAATACGAATGTGGATAATTTGATGAAAAAAATAGTAAGTGATATCTATGCCTAGACTGGGAATAGAACCCTTACAGCGGTAGCGTTCAGCCACATGACACTTAGCACGTACAATGAACAGCCTTAACTCTATACTTACTGGAAGAATCTGACTGGTAATTAAATATATTATGGCCATAAACATTCAGACAAAATTTTGCTTATTCTAAATAAATATGATAATTATTTATAAGAAAGAGTGTAACTTTTGCACACGCTGCCCGCAACTGGCGATTCCGTGATACATGTATGTCGCGTGATCAAACATCGTATATAATATGACTTGCTCGCACGTAAATAAAAGGGACTCAATTATAGTTTAATGAACTGACCAGGATGGTTATTGGTGCTTAAACTGCTTTTGTGGAGACTTCCTGCCATAATCTCTTCCACTAAAAATAAAGAACACCAGCCAAATAACTTTCCAGCAAGAAAATGGAACTGTGCTTACTATTTTGTTTAATTAGAGCAAGGGGAATAACTCACGTTTTTCACATTTATATCAAATTTCGTTAGTCTGAAATCTAATTTGCACTATACAACTATTTTTACAAAGTTTAAAGGGGGAAGAAAATAAAAAAAATATAAGTTTGATATATGTCATATTATTAAGTTTGACAGCTTGACGTATATTAAATTTTGTATTCTTTAGCATTGAGTTATCTTCCTGTATTATCCGAGGATTCTCAATAAAATGTTATTTGTACTCCAGTCTTATCAGTCTGTCCTATATAATAGGCTACAATTTGGTACTAAAATAAAAGGTATAATTATCTTTCCGGCTCATTCGTAATCCTCTCTACAAGTGAAGTAAAATCTTACGTGATGATTTAAGCGCTTTCAGTATATATTGAAATAGCACAGAGACGTGTATTCACGTGCCGTTTCACAGAAGCCATCATTAGAAATAAGCAATTCTCGAACCTGATAAAACACAATGCTTAGTCAACTTAAAACTTACATGATGTCGTTGAACAAAAACCCTTTAATGTGCTAGTAAAAATCCGTAGATGAGCTGAAAAGTGTGTGAAAAGTGACTGTTAAATGCAATTCCTGTGGAATGAAATAATAACAGTAATTTTATGAAGTAAGGGAGCCGTTTTGTTGCACATACATAAATTCTTTAACAGTATTTATACAATAAATAAGAACTATCTTTTCAAAAGATAAACGGCGTTGATGGAAATATTTTTATATATAAGAAAAAAAGAAATATAGAGCGGCGAAGCAGACACCGTTTAGTAATTTTTTTCTTCCTATAGCTGTTGACGAACTATCCCCGCCTTCTTAGTATGGCTAAACGATTAAAATAAAATGAAATGTGCATATCAGGAATGGCCACATCCAGCATACACAGCCTCCCCACACAGCCACAAAGTAGAGAGGAAAAGAGAGAATGGTATTACAATAATCAGTTTCAAAATGGACGCCACAAACAAATAAAGAAAGTGAAAACCGGAGGGGTTACCGCCTTGGAACGGTCAGTGGCAAAACAAATTGCCACTGGGGGTTTAAAACGACAGGGTTCTGGTAACACGGTGACCATAAATTCATTGACAGTGTCTGTCCAAAAAGTTGAAGCGGTTGCTCAAGTTTCGTCTGGTGATCATATGTCGATTAAAGAAGCAATGTCTTACATTAAGTCTTGATCTACATGTAATAAAAAGCCATATTCCAATAATGAGAAATCCTACTTCTATACACTTGTTATAATGAACGGGCAACAACGAATGAGCTTGTTAACATTCAATAGGAGAACTCTTTAGAATATTTTAAGCAATATTAAACGGACCATCATTTAATTTTATATCACAGACAATTGACATTAAAAAAGGGACTCAAACCGAACCCATATTCTGAATTCTTATGTATCGAAATCAAATTAAAGAAATATGTACTTACCGCTGCATTCTTTTAAAAACATTTCGGTAGAATTTGATGCTCTAATAACATTTTGATGTGTCTCAAGAAATTGTTTGCACTTGTTGTCTTTCTTAATGCTTTGATAAGAAGCTTGTGATGTATTTAAATAATATTCCAAATCAATTTGAACTTTATCCGTTTGAATTATTGCTGTTAATGCTAATAATATAATTAGCAGTATGAGTACTAAAGGAAAGCGTAATCTGAACAAAAGTGATCCTCTAAAATTAATCATTCTTCTTCGTGCCATTTTGTGTACCAGCCTCCTCGAAATACCTAAAAGAAATGAAAAGTGTTTATGGAATATCCACATACATATCATTTATTTCTTTTATCTATATATTTTTTCAAACATTTCTTATGATCCAAAAAGACAATGTGAAAGTAAGACAATGTAAAAGTAAAGACAAGGATCCAAATATAAAAACAAATATCACATAATCTCTTCAAATCAATATTTAAATTTTAATACACGTTAGATTACACAACTTTGGCGGTAAACGTTTACTAATATTGTTTAAGACGATTCGTTTTAAAATCCAACAATCTATTTTTTTAATTTTAAAGTACTTAACTTGTAAAATCCACATTTTTTTAAACTATAACGTTAACAACTATCTTTCATGTTGCCTAATTGCTCCACATTACAAAAAGGCTTTGAAAAATAAAAGTTCGAATGCTATCTATTAAACCGTAACTTGTAAGGTGATTGTGTGACATGGTTAATTTAGAACTATCTATAAAATAGTTTGACAATGTTTTGCTAAAGCATTCATGACAATTTGATTTACTATAACTTGTTTTGAACTAATCTATTCTTATATCATCATACATCTTTCTTCATTTTAGATAACAAATTTGTATCCGTGATTTTTGTTTTCGTTTTTGACGTGGTAAATTCTTTAATAGGAATATTCAGATTTTGCATTGTTTTGTCAAAATAGTCTATTGTTTACTGGTCTCAATAAACGAAGAACGATAGACAATATAGATTTTGATTATGCTCCCCAAGAAAAAACGTCCTGCTTTAAATGTTATGTATTTGGTGTTGTGTGTGATATGCAGGATTAATATTCTCAGATCCCACTTTAAAATCCTATTCTGTTAAGTTCTGTCCATTGTTTTCTCGTTTGTTGCAAACCCATTATTGTAATTTTAATAGCCGTTGACCACTGATTAAAAAACCTGGGAAACGAGTCGACAATATCGAAAAAATAAGAACTTATTTTAGGATAAAAACGTTCGCACACATTATGGTCATTTGGAAAAGCAGATTACTGAACTGGTGGAAGTTGATGGGTCTGATAAGAAACATGTATTTTACGTGACTGATCGTAGGTGAAGTCAGAAATATTTGACAGGCACAAAGATTTTAAAGATGCTGCAGAATCTGACCTACCTGTTACTGTAACAAAGAATCAACATGGAAAATTCAGGTGAATATCTGTCTCGAAAGGATATATTAATGTCTGAAAATCCCTATTATGTCGTGTACGTTCCCAGAAACGGCCTCACACCGACGTCGCATTCTTCGGATTAATCATGCAATTTGATGTTGCCGATCTTCCTAAAGTGCTGTTGCCATAGACTGGAGACCTCATTGTGGTGGTATGTATTGCCGGACCCTCTGTTCATGTATGTCCCGAACATGTTCGATATGGACATGTCTCGCAGTCTTGATGGCTAATCAATGCGTACGATGTTGTGGTCAGGATAGAAATCTAAAACAATTCCGATCCGTCTGGCATTTATTAACCCAACTTCCTTAGATGATGCCAGAAGTTGTTATATATATATATATATATATATATATATATATATATATATATATATATATATATATATATATATATATATATACTAAGAAATGTGGTAAGTTACGGGTCTAATTTCGATATTACACCTTTATGTGAGGTGCTATAAAGTAATGGGGTATATATGGTACCCCGTAATTTTCAATGCCATTTCTATGCATATTCGGACTTCTTAAGTACGATAAACTTTATTCCCGTAACACGGTTTATTATTGAAATTTATTTTCGGTCTATAAAAAAAAACCCGAAATTTTTTTTTATCATAAACCAAATTTTTGTATTACAGCTTATAGTACTTACAAGGTCAGATAGTGCATAGAAATGACATTTAATTAGCGGGGTACCATATATACCCCGTAACTTTTATAGAACCACACATATAGGTATAATATCGAAGTAAGACCCGTAACTTACCACATTTCTTAGTATATATATACAACCCCTGATTAAGGTTTATTACAGAGACCCCATATCTGACGATATTTCTGTATATATATATATATATATATATATATATATATATATATATATATATATATATATATATATATATACAGAAATATCGTCAGATATGGGGTCTCTGTAATAAACCTTAATCAGGGGTTGTATATATATACTAAGAAATGTGGTAAGTTACGGGTCTTACTTCGATATTATACCTATATGTGTGGTTCTATAAAAGTTACGGGGTATATATGGTACCCCGCTAATTAAATGTCATTTCTATGCACTATCTGACCTTGTAAGTACTATAAGCTGTAATATAGAAATTTGGTTTATGATAAAAAAAAATTTCGGTTTTTTTTTTATAGACCGAAAATAAATTTCGATAATAAACCGTGTTACGGGAATAAAGTTTATCGTACTTAAGAAGTCCGAATATGCATAGAAATGGCATTGAAAATTACGGGGTACTATATATACCCCATTACTTTATAGCACCTCACATAAAGGTGTAATATCGAAATTAGACCCGTAACTTACCACATTTCTTAGTATATATATATATATAGAGAGAGAGAGAGAGAGAGAGAGAGAGAGAGAGAGAGAGAGAGAACTTATTTTGAAAACCTAAATATTGCCTTATTTCTGAAAATTATAACTCATATCAATTGAGATAGGTACTCACAGGCTTATATAATGCTTTTGGATGGGCCTCTAAGTGAACCGATTTTGCTTGAACAATATGACAGTGCAGTTTTGTGAAAGGCCCGAAGGGTTGCCAACTTTGACATTGAATTCTGAAGCCATCGAAGCTGTGATTAACTCAAACAATAAACCGAATTGAAGTTAAATAGACACAGCAGACGAATCTGAAAATCTAAAATTATTGTTTTTATTAGCTTTTTTCTCTGTCTTCCAAACAAAAACTATTCATTTTATAATATTTAAGGTTAGTGTCCCCTTATTTATTTGGTTTGTAAGGGGTATTTAAAATGTAGAATATTTACAAATACAAATTGGACAAATGAAGACTTTCATTTCAGCATTTCCCTTGTTGTTAAAACCAACAAAGAATCAACATGGAAAAGTCCGGTTCAACATGGAAAATTCCAAAACAGGGGGAATACTCCAATGAAAGTGTTCAAGTTCAAGTTGCACGCATTTTGTAATAGAAATTGACAGTAAATTACAAATGAACTTAAACTCAACATTTAGTCTATAGCCCACCGGCATTTAACCAGCCCTATCATCCATTCTTCTTTGTCGTTTTTTTTTTGATAATAAGGAAAAAAAGTATATCGATATCGTTTAATTGCATAAAGTTATGAAAAAATGTGACCGCTGGCACTTTACTAGCCATACCCTACAACCTTCTCCATTCTTCAATTAGAAAACACGTTATTCAGTATTTGTATTATTTACCTGACGCTCTTAATTTGTCGAGTATCTAATTGTACAGACAAATAAGTCAATGCGAGACTTTTTAATTGTCGCTTCAAATTTGCCAATTAACAAGATTATGAAAATGATGATGATGATGTTGATGATAAATGAAGTTTGTCGATTTTGTTAGAAATGGTCTAATAACTTGTTTTAAAATGACTATTTTTATCTTTTTTTTTTAACTTTCTGTTAAACCTGTTAATAAGACCTTTTTTTGACAATATTAGAATGAAAATGCAATGACAGTAGATAAAGGCAGGTGTAACATCGAGTCCCTTGTTTAGATTATGACAAGCGTATAATTGTGCCAGAGGAACTGAGGCCGCATGTCACTGACCACGTCCTCGTTATCTCGTAATAAACAGGAAATGTGCGACTGCAGTAGAATAACTATTATGTTAATTGCACAACTTTTAAATTAGGTCTAATTAATCTATATTTCTTGCAATTTCATAGAAATCCGGAGATTTTGACTATAAATCCGGAGATCCGGAGAAGTAACTTAAAATCCTAAGATTTCGGATAAAATCCGGAGATTGGGCAGGCCTGGATTAGAGACCAGAACATCAGCAGATGCTAAGCTGATAGCTTCTAAGTCCCGTTTGGAATACCAGCTTTACATAGTGGAGCAAAACCCCAGGTGCCCCTCCGGGCAATTTTCATGCCCGAGCGGGCACCTGTGTAGAACCACCGACGTTCCGCAAGCTAGCTGGCAAGCTTCCTCACATGAAATATCTTGACACTGGTAGGTCTCGAACTCACTGAAAAATGATTCTCAGTCGGAAACCTTAACCACTCGGCCACAGACGACGAGTGGTTAAGTAAATAACTAAATGTTTATCCCGAAACTGTTAAACTTGCAGATTTATTCCGACTGTTTTATCTTCAAAATTTATGCTTGACAGCGTTTGCCTCGAACTCCTGCAGCAAATATCTGGTCTACAAGCTGGTTGGAACCTAATTGTGCTAGCCCAACCACAGCCTTTATATGCTATCTATATTGAAAAAAGCGCATAGTCTATACATATAACGTATGAGGTATTGTCATTTCTGCTGTTTACTCTGATATGCTTACCAAGCTCAACATATGCTTTGTGATTCCATTTTCCAGCAAAGTGGCTGGAATCCAGGTGCTTGGAGCCGTACCGCAAGTATATTAAAACGAAATATTCACCATCATTAAACCATGAAACAGCAGTCCCGGTATTGCAGTAAGCCGAAAAAGAATCGCTGCTGGTCTTTCCCGGGCCGCTGGCGAGAAAGAAGACCTATTTGTTCAGGCTTTTGCCATATTAGGGAGTTAGTATTGATGTGTTAAAGCCACAATAAACTTGCCAAACAGCATATTTTTTATTAACCAAAACATTTAGGATTTCACCTGTATGAATAATAACACAAAAAATAAACCTTACAATAAGACAAGGGTATTATCTTATTGATTTACAGCATGTTTTGGGCGTTTTTCGGATCGTTTATTTTGTTTACAAAACAAACAGCGAATCTTTCCGAGCTGATTTTCGGCAACTCTCGGCAGGCGAAGGTCGCTTATTATACAGAATGACGTCACTTCGTTCTTACGGCCCACTTTCGGAAAAAACCGATAACTTTTCGCCGAGTGATTGTAAACATTGGTTAGTAATTTTGTGGGCTACAAAAATACTATTCGGACCGGGTCTCAATGATTGGGGATTATTTGAGGACATAAATAGTTGGTCATTTATACTTTCTTTTGAAAAGGGTCAACGTGGTTAATTAATTTTCACAATGAAAAAAAAACGTTTTGGCAAGTTTATTGTGGCTTTAAAGGGTTTAAAGAAAACAAAAATCCGTTTTTCGTCCGAATGCCTAAATATCTTAACACAATAAGCCAGAGAGGAATATTAATATTAGGTAAAGCAATACATGGCACTTTCATGTGTGTTTCCATTTAAAGAGACCGATATCTAATATCTCGGTTTGGAAAGGTTTCTGTTCATATTAGAACATGATCGCAAAAACTTTAAATTTGTGTCAGTCATGGTATTACCTACCATAATAGTTTTGTTTTCTAAAAATATCCCCGTCACTGAGTGCTTCTCAAATTACATATTCAATCGACTATTTGTATTGACCATTTGTTTAAATCTTTAGTTCTATCTTGCCGTTTCAATGTGGTTCAATATTGTCATACAAAAGTCCTGTTTTATGGAAGCTATGAAAAAACAACTAATACTTTAGTTTAATTGTGAAGAAGTCAATCTGTTTTAAGTATTTTATTGCGCCTACAAAAAAGTTAAGATGTGTCTTCTAAACGGTGAAATATTCATATAAAGTGACTTCATAACGTAAAAAGTGGTGTTTATGGAAGAAAAGTTTTGAAACAAAGTTAGGGGTTGGAGCGTTTCTTTTAATTAATCTTACTTACTTAGCTCCGGTTTTTACTCTCAATAAGATTTAATTTTGTTTTTCTCAACTCTACTCTATGAAACGAGGACCAGACTGATCTGCTTTTGATGAATATTTCTAGTCACGTGCCACATGTTTAGTAATGATATACAAATGAAAACAAGTACGACAATTGTTAATCAAAGCGCTGAAATCATTGGAAGGAAACTAAGATAATACTTTAACCCACGGATTTTTGTCGATTTGCTCAATATAATACAGAAATAAAGAATTTATTGAGCTTATATTGGCTCTACTTCGCGACAGCACGACTATTTATTCATAAGAGTGCATACCTCACGCATATCTTATTAACAAAGAAGCGTACTTCACAGCGGTGTTGTTCTTTATTTGTTTTATGGCGTTTCTGTCCTGAAAGCCTTAAAATTAGTGATAAACATGGTTTAAGTATATGTACCCTATGATGGATTCAAGACGATAACCTTTCTTTTACGCTATCTTTTTCGGAGTTTTATTTTGAATAAAATGGCATGTCATTAAAATGTGGGGAGAGACTTGTTTCCTGTGTTTGGCTTTTACTTGTATGAACATTGAACGGGACAGGCCCAAATCAGCTGAGCGACCGCTAAATTTTTCATACAAGCCTCCAAATAAATTATAACGTATTCATGTATAATTGTCGAAATTATTTTGTTACTGACATACCAGTCGCTATTTTTTTACCATATACTGGTATATATAAAATCAACTGTCCTAAAAGTAATTTTGTAATAAAATGGCTCGTAATAAAAGTACGATAGTTGTTAGTTGTTGAAGTGCCACGTCAATATTATTGATTTATGCGACCGTAATATGTTGTTAAAACAATAAAAAAATAAATGCAGTAGCAAAAAATATCTTTTAAAAGTAAAATATGCTTTATGCGGGGCGACATCATCTCTTGGTTTATAACGACGTATAGTTCTATTATGACCCGTGAGCTATGACCTATTGGACAAGTCCACTGTCATGTAATTCCAAAAAGATAAAGTGCGATAATTTATAAAGTTACCGTTCATTAAGTTACTGATAAAGCATTTCAACGTGTTCAAAGCTGCAGAAAGTCAAGTCGAAATAGCTTAGTGGGTAAGGATTTCGGTCTATGATGCAAAACATTACAAGCTCTACACCAATAACAGTACCTTATTTTTGTATTTCATTTGCTGTTTATAATTTTAATTTGATGGTAATATGATATTATTTTATTTATTGAATTGCTTTATCTTTATTTTTTGCAATTCTCTTATAATTTTATTATGTTATTTCCATTTAATAACAATATTTTTCGTCGATCAGCTTGCCTTGACCCTTTAAACCTCTGTACCGAAGGGGCGCTGACACCTGTTAACCCTGGCGTTCTGTAAACAGTTGTAGTAAAAAAAAACTTTCTTTTATTTAACAAAATTCAAAACCATTTTAAAGCAAACACTTCGGGTAAGCAAACAAACTTTCTTTACCTTAATCTTTCTAATAAAAATGGATACGTGACTACTAACATAATAATTTTTTTATATGCTTAAAGAGACGATTTTAATTTTAATAATTTAAAAGTAATTTGTCCGTTTTAAGACGGCAATATTCCTCGTGCAACATCTTACGGAGTTTATATCTCACATCTCATTCGCTTTTCTAGAGCTTGCAATGATGTTAATGATTTCATTGATCGTAATCTTTGCATAACAGAAAAACTTTAAAAACAAGGTTATCGGTAGCATAAATTAAGGAAACTCTTTTGCAAGTTTTATCGCCGATACTCAGATTTTATTCAAAAACCCAGATGCAGTTTAAAATCACTGTTGCAATAAGGTATTTCCCAGCCAGTTTTTGTATTTAGATTTAATTTATAAACTTTAAAAAGGCAATATTAATTTCCCCCGGTTATTTGTAAAATCATTTGTAATTTGAAAAAGAAATGTTACCAACATGATATTCTACAGCGCTCTGCAGGCCTGGCGATTTACCCATCTTCAGTTGATCAATATGTTTACCTCCTTGGTTGCACTACGGTGGCAGGGGTTTGAGAGTTTATGAAGGTTTATAGGGAAATATTTTCTTTAAAGAACCTATAAGCTTGATTTGTTTTTTATCCCTGTCATCGTGTTCTTGCTGATTAGACTCCAGTGACTCTGGTTGTTGCAAGTGTGAGATGGTGCACCCTAAAACCATTTCAAGGCGGTAACCCCAAGTGTTTTCTATGTCGTTAATTGTATGTGGCATCTTGTTTGAATTGAAATACTTATAACATGCTCTCTTTTCCTGTCTTCTATTTTGCTGAGTGGGAAGGCTGTGTTTTGTGAGTGTAGCGTTTCGTGGTATGCATATTTCACTTTTTTTGTTCAATTTTTGGCGTTGTCCGAAAAAAAAGTGTTTAAGTTAGCTTCGATTACAACACCTTATTAACCTGTTTAAGAAAAGGTTATTCGAAATTTAACAGTTTTATGACATTTTTGTCGGTGTTTACCTGGATGTGTTGAAAACCAAAAATATTACACAGAAAAAATATTTCATGGTATTCAAACACACAATCCATATGCCTGATTATAAGAAATCAGGTGTGTTACTGCCAGGCCCATGAAATCTTTTGTTATGAGGCTTTAAAACTTCAACATTATGAGCTAGGATGGGAATATCTAACTTCCCTATTTTGTGAAATATTCCAAAAATCTATAAATACAAAAGTACATTGACGGCGCAATGCGCCTTCGGAACACTTCAATTATTCTAATCATCATGAACATGTGATGTTGTAGGAGACAAAAGTTTGTTTATAATAACAATGCTTATAGTCCGATTTAAAGGATTAATCCGTGAATGTACTTTTGTATTTATAGATATTTTGAACGATCTAGGAAATAGGGGTCTCCCTTTTTTAATTGTAGCTTATGTTGTTACAGTTGAACAGATCTGTTCGCTATGTTTCATGGTGGTGACAGTAATGATTTTATTAAGGTTATAAAGGGGTTGTGTGTTCGAATCCTGTGAGAGATGTTTTGCAAATGCTTTTTATACTTACTCGTCGCCAGGTCCCAACTAGTTGGATATTGTTTCAATCAGGATAAAAAAGCTGAACTTATTACCATCCTGATAAATTATCTTATTAATTGCACTTTTTTGTGGTATATTACCTAGGCATAACGGAACTGAATTCGCCACAGGAGCTCCTGATCAGCTGGGTCCTACCAGGCACCTTTGTCGTGAATCTCTAGGACTAGCGGGTTGACCCTGATAAACTCATGCAACAGCTCTTCTTATGGGATCCATTCGGAGATGGGGGTTG
Organism: Corbicula japonica; assembly: GCA_038501625.1. Taxonomy (NCBI): domain Eukaryota; kingdom Metazoa; phylum Mollusca; class Bivalvia; order Venerida; family Cyrenidae; genus Corbicula; species Corbicula japonica. Next base: position 2,481,897 of record JAZAYU010000054.1, read on the forward strand.
TTTTACACAACAGAATCTCTATATTTACCACAAGGAGTTTCCCAGAAGGAGAATATTGTGTTCCTGCAGAGGCAAAATTCTTTTAGTATTTTAGGGTCGACACATACCATACTCTTTACGGTCTTCGTCTACTGCACCCAAAAGTTGGGAGTTGAAGATAAGTAGAGCGGGTCGCAGTTAATATCGACCGCCTGCACTTCTTCTTCCGTTCGCCATTTGCAATGTTTGCGATACCTTAAGACACGTCCATTTAATTTAATAAATCGATTTCCCCAGATTATTTGTTATCTGATATTCATAAATGTGTTCGGTTTTTTCAATATTTGTTATGTGCTGTAATTCAATCCAAGATTCAATGATGTTTTGATAGAACAACGGAAGCGTATACTTTATTTTAGGCAATGATTTCAATGAATCTACCTTCATGTTAAAAACTTAACAATCTTTGCCGTATTTATTTAAGTAGAAAGAAGGTATGCGTTTCCAAGAGGCATTTGTTTTTTTTACGAGCGTTTTAATCCATTTTATTTTCAATGATTTTGTAAAACTTTCAATATCTGTCATATTTAAACCGCCATTCAAATTTGCACCGATTAAGATAGTTCTTTTAATTTTCTCGCTTTTTGCTCCCCATAGAAATGCGAACAAAAAGTTTTGTTTTGTTTTTTTGAAAAAAAAAATCTTGGAACCGACATTGTTTGAAGTACATAAATAAGTTTTGGGAGCACTATTGATTTCATAACGAGAATTTTTCCGTAAAATGTTAATTTTTTTAGTTTCCACTTGTCTTGCAACGCTGACAATAGTCAATTCTGTCATTAAGATTTAATTCAAGGCATGTGTTACTGTCGTTACCAAAGTAAATTCCTAAAGCTTTTACATATTTATTTGTAAAATTTAATATAACCAAAGTTATGTTTGTTTTGCTTTGATTTTCCAATCCATAGACCTTATGTTTTATTTCTGTTAAATTTAAGACCTGAAACAGTTCCGAATTCGTCTATTATTTCTAGAACATAAGAAATTTTGCAAGAATAAAGTGGTGTCATCCGCTAATTGAGAAATTCTTATATGAGCAGTTTCGGAATTATAGGGTAATCTAATGCCATTCAGTTTGGTGATGTGCGAATTTTTATTGCCAAGATTTCTGCTACAATGATAAAAAGAAGAGCAGACAATGGACAGCCCTCGCGAGATGTTAAAAAAGTTTGATTTGCACCCGTAATTAATAGTGCATGAAGATATATTTTTGTAAATGACTTTTACCCAATTAATAAAACTTTCGTTAAAACCAATTTTTCTAGAACTGCAAACATGAATGACCAGCTAACGGAATCAAAAGCTTTTTTTTAAATCTAGAAATACACGGCACCTTCTATGTTTAAATTATCTGTAAACTATAATATCTTGAATCAGTCTAATATTATATCCTATAAATCGATCTTTTATATACCCTTGTTGGTCCATACTTATTATTTTTGGTAGAACTGTTTGCAATCTTTTAGCTCAAACCTTGGCAGCAATCTTATAATCAATGTTAAATAATGATAATGTTCTCCAATTTTCGAGCGATTCAGGATTACCCTTTTTTAAAAATTAAGGAGAGAACACTCTGTTTTTGTGTAAATGATAATTCACCTTTTTGAAATCCTTCATTTAACGAATTAAGTACAATTTTACTAATTTTATTCCAAAATATATGATAAAATTCTGCTGTTAGACCATCTTAACCAGGGCTTTTTTTTTTCATCTCTCTAACAGCTAGAGAACATTCTTCTAAAGTTAAAACACCTCCACAACGATTTGCGTCTTCCATGTTTAACTGATTATTATTTGCTATAATGTCGTTAAAAGAATATAACTCTTTGTAAAAGCGAATTTCTTCTGAAAGGATATCATTAATATTAGTGTAGCGTTTTCCATCTACCGTTAAAGAACTAATGACTTCGGTTTTGCCTTGACTTTTCTAAATTAAAGAAAAACTTTGATTTGTTTCACCTTCTTCTAAAAACTGAATTCTTGATCTAATTTGTGCACCAGTAGCTTTAAAATTATATATTTCTTCGGTTTCTTGTTCTAACTTAATCATTTCATTTTTAATTTGGTCACTATTGACGATTTTACTGATAGATTGCGTTTTACGAAATGACGTAAGTCGCATTGACAAATATTTCATGACAATTCAAAAACAAACTATACGAAATTATTAAATAGTTCTCAGCATTTCGTATTAATTATTATGATTTCCTAAAATATTTTTTTCAAAATGAGAAAAAACAAATCGATTTAATGCAAAACATTTAGACAAATAGTGTCCCCTCTAAGCTTCCGTACCTACGTTGTTTAATCACATTTTAGGTTAAAAATGATGTCAGTGTCATGGTGTCATTTTAAATTTTTAAATCTATTAATGTTTAAAACAAGTGTTGAATACGATACAAAAACACAAGCGTAATAATAAAACACTTTAAAAGATTTTGAGTTCACAATGATTTTTAAAGATGTTTCAGTTTTAATGTTTTGTAGAATTAATTTTCTGTTAATTTCTTACAATTGCAAAACTGGAAAGTTTTAAAATAAAAAAAAATACCTGGCGTTTTTCGAAAATTCAATATTTTAACTTCTTTAGAAGTAAATAAAAATTAGAACGTAATTGCATTAATGTTATTATTAATATCTGAAAAGTGGACTTATTTATTTAGTAAAAAAAGACATAACAAACCACAACTTAACACAGAATAACGATAGTAAATTTAAACGGTTCTCATATTCCAGTGTGTTCATTTCTTTATTAGGCTATGAATGCTTTTTATAAAAGTAGAGCGAAATTGAAGGATAAATATCTATTTTCCATGTGCAATTCAATCCTTAATTGTCCTTTTTAAATGAAACGTTAGCCACCTTTTAGATTAATTGTTAATTTTGACGTGTTAGAATTAATCATCACATTGTGTGTACATTGACTAAAATGGCCATGTATAGCCGCATCGTTAAGCTCTAATTAAGCCCTAAAGAGTAAAAATGCTCTAAAATATCAATGTTGTTACGAATTAAAAAATGAATGAATGAATAAAATAATAATAATATGAATGAATTTTGAAATAAAAAATAAAAGTGTTTCATCCAAAATAAATATCAATAAATTCAGTTATTGTTCATTTAACACTTGTTTCATTGCATCTCAAATGCAAAATATACTGGGTATTTATATTTGCGTTGAACGACATACATTTTGTTACGGTGGCAAAGACGTGTCTGACATAAACGATATATTTTTAATCGAATGCGCCAGAAGTAGCTTCCATGTGTTCATGTAACTACTTTCCTTGCGCACTATGAATTATTTATATGCAATGTTTCTTTTCCTGATATGCATGATAAGCTGTTATATGATTAAGGTATGTTGTTGTCAGTTATAGATTTTTTTACTAGGGATATTGACAATGTTTTCCTTTTCAATGAAGGGCTAATTGGCATTTTGGTATCATTTTACAAGACAGCTAAATAGAAACCTCTACAATAGTTTAATTGATGACCGTTATTGACATGATTTGATGTTTCAAGAAAAAAAAACGAAAAAAATGTCGATAAAATTCGGTTAACATTGTTTTTAGAAACGACAAATACTAAACGATTGTTAAGAAATAATCAATAGCTTCCGGTGATTTATCGCAAAATAAATCACGGGGCGGAGTTCAGATGCGTAAGGATATATCACTACGCAGCTGAACGACGAATGTAATATTTAAAATGATCATATTTGTCGTAATCGGTAACTTGAGAAGTTCTCTTTTCAACGACCCCCAATTTTCAATACTTCTACTCTTCGTTGAAATGGATGTATGAGACATTTGAAAGCCGCCGAACACGACAAACATGAAAATATTGCAGGCTCGATTTGATTGATCTTGCACATTGCCAGTAATGGAAATGCATAGTACTAGGTACGCCGCCGAGGCCCGGGTTGAGCGCAACTCAATATTAAGACCAATAAACAGTACAATTTCGAACCGTCCCATACAGTGGTAGGCATACGGCGGTGAACTTGGATTTTTCAGTGCGGTATTCTCAGATTTATAACATTCCATGTTCAACGGAGTTAGTCCCCGGGAAAAAAAGGGTTTGCCTTTAACGAGAAAAAAATAAAACATATAATTTGACAGAGGATTTGAGAATATAAATAGTGCGTATCACAGACAATGCTCTAGGCACAATTTAAAAAAAATCGGGAAGTATATCCTTCGGGTTATTGAAGAAAATCCAAATCAAAATCGGCTGCGATATTCAAACCATCCTATATAAAAACTGACCGGCATATTAAAACAAAGTAGTTTGAGAAGTGCTTTTAACATAGTTCATAACAATCATGCTAAAAAAAAACATTCAAATGGCGGAAGTTGTAACAGCACTCATTGAATGTACGGGGAGACTTTTTACAGCGCTATTTGATATCGAAATAGACAGCCGTATACCGTACACCCATTAATCAAACAGAAAAAAAGAAAAACATGTTTAGTCCAAAAATATGTTCAACACTTATTTCAAAGATGAAAGTTTAAGGACAATAATAAATTTAAAAACAGATGCTTGTCTGTATCATTTAAAACGTAAACAATGTAACGGTCTTAAAGGAAACTGTCTGATTTTAATCAACATATGGTCAAACAACAGCAAATTAGTCACATGTTTGCTTTGCTAACTATTGATATAGATATAAAGCTTACGTTTTACACAAATACTCTTACTTATTTGTGCACAGTTCTAGTATTCTTATAATATTCAAGTAACAATGTTGAGGGTTGTTTGTAAACAAAAACTCACGACAGAAATATGAACTGTTTTCGTAACAAATCTGCTTGAGGTTTGACATCGTCAGCACCGAGTGATTACAAAAAGAGTACTACAAAACAAACACACAATGGTGTTAACTGTTACACATTCTTCTGAACTGTTTAATTACCTGTTGTTCGTTCATGTACTTAAACAAACTCCGAACGCAACATTTGATATTCTACAAAGGACGTAAATCATAAGCTTTTTATCTAGACAGAACATCGTTTGTCTGCTTGTGACATACACTTGAATTCGACACTGCACTGCATATCCTAATCATGCGACTGTGTTTTCTCTTTATTAATAAACAAAACTGCTTTACATGTTTTTTTCTAATTTTCACCACTATGTTTTTTTGTTGTAGCCACGATGTGTTATCATGCAAAATGGACACAATCTGAAGAAATACTTTATCATAGAAAAGTGCAATTTGAGTTCATAGTTGTCGTATGAATCTTTGCTTCAATAATTTCATATACTCCATTGATTTTCGGTTTAAGTCACACAGCAAGTTTTGACAGAAACTAGCTATGATAAAGTGTTTTTCAAACTAATACAAAGACACGCATGGTGGAACTTGGATATCTATAAAGGTAAGTTGTATTTTCTTTAATTTGAAATAAAAGTAGCAATTACGCATACCAGTTCGTCATTTATTGTAGAGAAACTGTGTTCTTCTGAAAACCTGTAGTGGCAAATGAAGGTTGGCGTATCATAGAACCTGATTTAAAGCCCCAGTAGCCACAGGGTTTGCTAAAGATCGTTCTTAGGCAGAACACTCTCGGGATCTTGTTTCGCTTGTGGAGATTATCATTTCATAAACAGTATTCTTTTAGAAGGAAATACATTTTTCTATTGTTATTGTTTTACCTTCAGAAAACGTTCTCGTACAAAACCCTGTATATTTTTTTAAATCAATTGTCTGCTGCAAGTCGTTTTTCCGTTTTTCAGTCAAGACTTAGGTTAACATGTGACTATTGTACAAAAATACCACGACAAAAAATGTTATGTTAAAATTTGCATATTGTGTTCTCATTCAAGGCAAACAACTTCATCAAGGTTTTATTTATAAATAATTGATTTATGTGTATTATTTCACTAATCGATCGTCATGTTATATATCGTTTTCTCTCTTACTGAGAGATTTTCCTGCTATGCTTATTTCACATTTTTCTCTTTTATGGGGATCAAGTATTCATGACATTCAATTTGTAAACCAAAAAGGACAGTATTAAAGGTTCAATGCATACGGCAAATGATGGTAAAATACTCGGGCAGAACTACAAAATCAACAACTCATTTGCGAAGACTTATCCAATGATATTGTCTGCAAATAAAAATGTGGAATGTAGACCCTCTGTGGAAACGTTAACGGGAAGTTCAGCCAACTTTGGGTTATGTAATATTTAGGCTTTAAAAATCTAGTCACTTAAACGCCAATTTGTTTTGAAAATAACTGTGACAACTGTTCTCTAATACTCACACATAGTTCAGTTTCCTATAAGACATCACAAACAAAGGTTAACGAGATAGCAATGAGTGAGCGGATCTTAATAGAATTTAATTTTGACATGAGTTCAGAAAATATTAATTATGCATTTCTCAGAGAACGCCAAAGGCAACACATACTTTTAAATTAAAAAAAATGTATATCATAGGGGTGAATGTACAATATGCATATATATTGACTGGGATATTGACTGGGATATTGAAACCATGTTTTGACTTCGGGTTTTATTTCATTGAAATTACAACAGAAATTACTATTTTCTTTGAGATACGTTGTTCACACAAAGTAAGTTGTTCCAATAGTTCTATGGTGATTTCTACAGTAGACTGAACCACCATAACTTAGGATCTCTATGTGTTCCCAATCTTGTTCTTAAACTCTCTTCACCATTTTCTTTGTAATTCCAGGACTGAGATAACAGGTAAAAGTATTTAATATATATATGCTACCCCTGATGAAGTCAAATTAACGTTGACGAAAACGTTCGGGTAGATTTAACAAATTAGCACTGTAAGAACAAAACACTTTAATTTCCCATATTTTAAAATTAGCTTATTTGTTCGTGTATCCTTTGGGTGATCTAGTGTTTCTAAAAGTATATATATGCATCCGTTTTTGTTTTATTAGATAATTTATACTATCTAAACATTCTCAAAGCAATCTAAAACGTTGTTTTGTTTTGTTTATTTTTTTATAAAATTATTTGAACTGAAATTTCAGAACGTTTTACAAGTAAAGAAAAATCTGCAATGTCTATCGATTAAATAATTTAATATACATAAAATCTCTTTTCAACCTCGTTTATTTGATTTAACTAAATAATTAGCTAAATAATGTCTCCTCATGATTTCGGTATCGATGTTAAAAAGTAGAATATGCATATCAGGAATGGCCATATCCAGCAGACACAGCTTCCCCACCCAGACAAAATGTAGAGAGGAGAAGCGAGCAGGTTTTACAATAATCGGTTTCGAAATAGACGCCACAAACAATTAACAAAACCCAAAGGATTACCGCCTTGGAACGGTCAGTGGCAAAAGAGTGGCACAACAAGAGACAGAATAAAAACCTTTCAGACAACATCTTTTCACAATGCACTAGTCATGCTACGATTATGATCACAGCTAAAATGCCCTAAATCAGGCATGGATGGAAAATATTGCCTATAAAAGTTTAATGTATGTTTTTTTTCCATTTTGAGTCAATATCTTTAGAGATTCTGTCATTACTTTTCCACTTAGAATAATACAAAACCCAGATATATCAGCATAAAATGCAAACACTTAAATTATGAACATAACTTCTATTAGTGACTGTGTTAAGAGGCTGAAGTTTCTTACAAAGTGATTTCTTGTCTCTTGAGCTCTTGAACAAATAGTAGCGGTAAGAAAAGTGTTTTGCGTCGAAAAACATGTTCATGCTTAATTATTTTTTTTTATGATAGTCCAGTCTGTTTTCTCATTTTTGCGTTATTGTGTACAGATGAAGTTACTGTAGCAATTTGTCTTTAAGTGAATAATTTCATAATGTTTTGTTTTAGAAACAGAAGAAGACGAAGATGAATGCAAAGATCTAAACGAAGGTGCAACAAGGAATAGCTTTATTATTCATGATTTCAACACGCTTATTTCATCACGAATATCTGACTTCGACAACATAATAGAGAGAAAACATTGCAATGAGACGACCACGCGTACTTAAATCTCTTCTCATATTATTGTTTCTTTCAGTGACTTTGTTATTTGTTCAATATGACAGTTTCAATCAAGTTGAACACGATAATAAGGATTACCTAAGAGATGTCCCAATCATTCCAGAAGAACCATTTAATATAAACACTAATTGGAATTGCAGTCAACTTTCTCGAGTAAAGGTACTGATTGTGGTTCATTCAGCAGTCTCATATCTCCATAAAAGGTCTGCCATCAGAAACACTTGGGCAAATATATCTATGTTACGTTCAAATGATATGCGTATTGTGTTTTTTGTTGGATTAACAAGAAACAAAGCCGTACAAAACAGAGTGGAACAAGAATCACTAATCTTCGACGATATTGTGCAAGGACACTTTTATGATTCATATCTTAACATGACTCGGAAAGGACGTCTATGGCTTCGATGGGTTGATGAGCGTTGTTCTGAGGCAGAAACTGTTCTAAAAGTGGACGATGATGTCTTTGTCAATACGCTATTATTAGCTAAAGTTTACAAACATGTATTAGGACATTTTGATATGACATGTGACCTGCGGCCAAAAGGCAGGAATGGTATATATAGAAATCCAGGCGATAAACATAGAGTAAACATGACAGAATTTTCACAATACAAATATTATCCTATGGATACGTGTCGTGGATACTTTGTTTTATCTTCCATCGAATCCACTCGCAAGATGTATATGGCTTCGAGGAGAACAGCTTTTTTCTGGATTGATGACATTTATTTGTTTGGAATTCTGACTGAAAAAGCAAATCTGAAGCTAACAAATTTAGCTGAACTGGTAGACGAAAAACGAAAAATAGTCAAGAACGTGGTTTTGAATGTTTCCAATTACAGAATAATGATTGTAACATTTTAGGAATGTTACTGCATACAAATATTCTAAATAATATTTACTTGAAAGTATTATGGGATAGTATATATTTTTATTGAAGGAGGCCCTAGAACCAGGTTAATTTGTTTTGACACTGACCGTTCCGAGACGGTAACCCCTCGGGTTCTCATTTTTATTTTTGTTTGAAGTGTCTATTTTAAAACGTTTCATTTTATGAACCCCCCCCCCCCTCTCTCTACCCTCTCTCGCTCTCTCTCTCTCTCTCTCTCTCTCTCTCTCTCTCTCTCTCTCTCTCTCTCTCTCTCTCTCTCTCTCTCTCTCTCTCTCTCTCTCTTGCTCTTCTGTTGGCTCTAAGGGGACGCTGTGTCTTCTGAATGTGGCAATTCCTAATATGCAAATTTCACTTTTTTAATTCTGAAGAACCCGTTTCAAACGAAAAAATGCTTAATAACTGAACGAAAGCCTAAATTGTTTGGGGCGATTTTACATAGCAAGTTTGCATTATAAGTTTTTAAAATAATTAAAAGTTCTTAATTTCTATAAATGATCTTTAAATCCATCGGCACATGGTTCAATTAAATATGACGGCTTTTATCGACCGCTTTTATAGCAAGAACCCTTTATGTAGAATATGAACACTTTATACATAGACAAAGTTTTCATGTAGGTCAATTCTATATCACTTTTGTTTTATCATTCGGTTTATTTTAAAAAATATACTTAAAGTGAACCTCCTTTTTATCTGCTTTATAACCCTGATAAATTTTATTATTTGTTAATATATCCTGGTGAATGAACACACTTAATAAAGCGAGCAATTCAGAAAAGCAAGTTTATTTTATCAAAATATCTTTGCTGAAAATGGTTTCGTAACTACTAAAAAAATAAAAAATACAGCTGTAGTTTTAAATCACTTCAGTATAGTATATAACAACCAGTGTTTTATAGAGATTTTATTTATACGTATCTCTTTTTTTTAAATGTTGACTGACGGCAATGGAAACGGCCTATAATGTTCTATAGAGCGCTATGCCAGGAACATTCAAATAGCTTGATCAATCGTTCTTTAAAATAGTTGTTCGTTTAAATAATTACAGCAATTTTGTTTTAAATCTGTTGAACTGCTTGTTTGTATTTGTGTCGAAGAGCAGAGTATCAATGCTTATGAGAACTGTTTCAGGTAGATCAGTTAAGCAGAATGATTGAGCTGCCTTACGAATCATCTGAACGGTTTTCAACGTCTTCACAGTCCTAACAAATAAATCATTGTTATGCTAACTTATAGGGTATCCTCTACTTCCGCGCCGCAAGCGCTTTTACTCCTAGTTTTTAACTTGACCTGTTTAAATACCATCTATTATAACATGATATTAAGATAAACAACGCTATCAAAGACATTCTCAGTGAGCTATTTGTCTAGTTTATTGGACTCGCATACAATTAACAACGCAGAAAAATGTTATGTGACTTTTCAGTGAAGCAACTAGAGCATCTAACATTACCGAGCTGAACTCAGATTTAAATTATCTAAGAGATATCTGAGACTCACGCTATACTCTCTTTTTATATTTTAATATCTAGTTTCAGTCACAAATCTCAAGGAAAAGTACTCTCCACAACAAAAATAATCGACGTAGTCAAAAATTCACTTGACTAATGGGGCGAATGAACCAGCATTATCTGTGTTAAAATATAAGCGTTGTTCTACGCATCTTATCAAAACTAATAATTGTCTCCCAGGCTTAAATGATGAAATCGACCATTATTCTTTTCAGCAACCAATCGTATGCATCGCTGCGAATCTCTTTAATCGAGCAATCTGCCAAGAAAGCAACACCAGTTCAAAAGTTTTCACTTGCAATAAATCAGTTAATTTAAATTTATTAACGTTGTTTTATATAGATCTTAATATTTTTATGTTCACAATGATTTAAAACATTCATTTTATGTAGAGTGTGGTTTTAAACAATCATTGCCTGTACGTTGTTATATAAAACATTCATTTAATGTGCATTATGATTTAAAGTACATTGTAATTTACAACAATCACTTTATCAACAGCTATCATTCTATCTATATTGTGATTTAAAAACTAATTTAGGTACAATGTGAATCATGGAAAAAAATCATTGTATGAACATTGTGATTCAAAACATTCATTGTATGTACACTCTGATTAAAACTATATTTTTATGTAAACTGTGATGTAAAACAATGATTGTATGTATATTATTATTCAAAACATTCATTTTATGTACACTGCAATTTAAAGCAATCATTTTATGTACAGTGTGATTTAAAACAATCAATTTATGTAAATTATGATTTAAGATACTGTTAGGTTAAGCATTTGTCACTAGAAGTTGAGAATATTACGATATGCTTTATTATTATTTGGGCGCAAAACTGTCTAACTCGTAAACGTTATCTTTGTTCATGTGAAAACAAACATCCTGTAAATACTTTGGAGTGGGTCGAATAAGTTATGTCATCACATTTGACTATTCGTCCACCTCATTTTTATCATCAGCTGTTTAACCCATCTACATTTGATCATTATGCTTACATCTGTGGTTGCACAAAGATGGCAGGGGTTTGGGAGTTCATGACTTTTTATGGAAACCTAGAAGTTCGATTTGTTTCTTTTATCCCTGTCATCGTTTTCTTGCTGATTTTACTCCAGGAGCTCTGGTCTCGGTAAGATCATTGAGTACCCGCCCTTTGGCTTTGCAATGGTATTAGCTTTTTATGTTTTATATGTTTGTGTGCTTTTGCATGCAACTTTGTTGAGCCGATGGGTGGGTTGGAGTTGTTTCACCAAGACAACTTGTACTTGTTTTGTGAATTGAGAACCTGTTGGGGCAAGTGTGAGGTTGGTGCACGTTTGAACCTGGTTTAAACCCCCAGTGGCAAATTGTTTTGCCACTGACCGTTCCAAGGCGGTAACCCCTCGGGTTATCACTTTCGTTAATTTTTTTGGCGTCCATTTTGAAACTGATTATTGTAATACCATGCTCTCTTTTTCTCTCTACTTTGTGTTTGTGTGGGAAGGCTGTGTCTGGTGAATCTGGCTATTCCTGATACGCATATTTCATTTTTTACGCACTGGAGTCCGCATCAATGACGATAACGTAGAAAAGTAAAATATTAAGCAATGTTACACAACAAATTTCTATAAAATTATGCAAACTTGGCAAAGAACTTGTTTTCAAACTGCTAGAATTTTTGAACAAGCAATAAAGAAAACAAAAAGGTAGTACAACAAGTACAGAACAAACATTGTTATATCAACATTTACACTTAGGGCACTTAAGAAGGTATTGAAGCAGTTACGTGAACATGCCCTCAATCTAACCAAACATCGTTAACCTACAAGAAAGCGCGGAGAAACTGGTGATCTAAATAAGACCAAGGGAAAAGCGGTGACCATAATCTGTCCATTTGCAAAATAAGCAAAACGACGGAGCTTGACACTGAGCTAGTGAGGTCGTCAAAACAGGAACCAATTGACTCAGATCTAGGACAGAAACCTTGCCCTAGTCGGAAAATTTCTTATAACCTCATTTTAGTTGTTTTTTTTAACATTTTACGTGACTTTGAATATAATATAACTTTCTTAGAGATTTCAAGGGGATATTTACATAGTTCTTCAAGTGATGCATTTATTTATTATAGTTCTGCAATTTTGTAATATTTGTAGATGTCTTGCCCAGCAATGCCCAGCTTCAGCAAATTAGAGAAATGTAATGCATCGTTCAGGCTACAATATTTTCCGACCCGGGCCCGTGATTAAACTTTTTTTCATGCAGAACTAATATTGGCCATGATAATTTGATGGCTTCATTTTTGTTCATTTAATAAAATAAAACATTTTATAAAGACAATATGATCTCAATAACAACAGTTGAAGAGATAGTTCAGCATGCAATAAGTATTATAATCACGTGGCCAGAATTCAATTATTTTGCATGAACATGTATGCAGTTTGTACCTATCTTTTTTTTCTTTATATTATGTTTAATCTATCCCTTGATATTACAGAAGAATACTTGTATTGCATCAGAAAATATATATAATATCAATATAAATAATATAACATTACAATGTTTACATTTTGGGGTAGAAGTTTTATTATTTATCAATATGAAATCCAGAGCTTAATCTGTACAAAAAAAATTGAAATCATGCCTTCAAGCACCACGTGTAATATTGGAAATGAAAATGTGCACCTTGTTTGCGGTAATTTTGCATTAAATACTTTTCTTAATGCCAACATATCTCGTATCAACATGTGATAAGATCGTGTGTATTCTATAGTAAAACTTTATATGATCTAATATAAATTTTGATGCCAAATATTAACATGATTAACGCCTTAAAAAAGCAGTAAACTAATTTATTTTGGAATAGAGAATATAAAAGATGGTTTTCGATGATTAACGTACTGCATGTACTCCGCGTCTTTTAAGTGTGGACAAAACATGTGTTTTTATATTTGATGACAAAACATGTAATTTAGCAGACAATCCAATTTGAGTTTCTCAAGACCTAAGCAATTCAATTTGGTTAATTCAACCCTATAGTACTCTCGTTAAATGGTATTCATATAAAAACACATTGGTTAATTTAAACCATATAGTACTCTCGTTAAATGGTATTCATGTATATGTTAGTCCGATTATAAATTATTATGGATTTTGTAACATGATTACCTATTATTAGTGCTTTTCAGAATGGTTTCTACTGTGTGTTTACATCTCAATACTTTACATCGATTTTATGGCATATTTGTACAGCCGATTTCATAAGATCCTCATATACTACAAAAGAAATTTTAATAATAATAATAATAATAATAATAACAATAATTATTATTATAATTATAATAATAATAATAATAATAATATTATTATTATTATTATTATTATTATTATTATTAATAAAAAGTTATTATTATTATTATTATTATTATTATTATTATTATTATTATTATTATTATTATTATTATTATTATTATTATTATTATTATTATTTAAGGAAAATCATAACATTAAACATAACTATTTTCATTGTTTTTGTCATTTGGATATAAACACAGTTTTCTAATGATACAGTTTAATTTTATTGCAATTCGTGTTTGAATATATTTGAGGACTTGTCGCACCGATAAAACGCCAAAAAATCAAAGCCTGCAAAATCGGCTCATAAGTGGAGACAAACATGCGTCAGGGGTATGGTAATGCTCAAACTTTAAAACAATTTTTCATAAAAAGTCGGGTAATTTAAAAAAATGGACCATATCATTGTAGACACTGTTTTGAATAATATGTTGCATACATTGAAAATTGACCACAGTTTAAATGATACATGTAAAGACAAGTTAATTTTACAGGTAAAGGCATTTGCCTCCATTTGCAATACGAAAGATAACATAAGGAAAAGAACTATATGCACATAAAAGCTGATCAGTATATCTTACAGAAATATGTTGGTGAGATAATAATAAAATAAAACGCTAACTTTAAGAATTTCTGCATTTCAAAAACATCAACCTTTTGTATGAAGGTGAATGTGCAAGTCACCTGAAGGATTCACTTAACGGACGGAGGGATGCTATCTTATATAGACAAGGTGCTTAATCTAAACAAGGGTGGAGTAGTAGTTCCCCTTGAAAAATCAAAAAGGCGCTCTCCGTACAAGCAGTACATGTCGTGACTTAAGACGTCATTAATTGTACTAATCGACTGTACAATCGACAGTATAATTGAAGATAATTAAACGGGCTTGAGCAATTTCTATTCAATAGAAAAATCCCAGTCGATTTATTTCTAAATTAATGTTTAACAATTTTATCGTATCAAGTATTCCTACTGACTAAACTTTTTCCTCTCAGCATATATGTAAGTTAGAGCTGATCAATATATCTAATCACAATATGTTAGTGAGATAATAATTTAATGAAAAGCCATTTTTTAAAAAACACCAACCTTTTGTATTGAGGTCACAGGTGGATATGCAAGTCAACTGATAGATTCGCTCAACCGACTAAGGGGATGTTATCAAATATAGACAAGGTGCTTAATCTGAACAAGGGTGGAGGAATTGTTCCCCTTAAAAAAATTAAAATGCGATCACAATACAAGCAGTACATGTCGTGACTAAAGACATCATTAATTGTACTAATCGACTACCATCGCCAGTATAATTGAAGATCATTTAACGGGGTTAAACGGTTGAAATTCAATAGAAAACAAGCCCAATTGAATTTTTCCTGTTTTGAAGCTTAATTATAGTGTAGAGAAGTAGTTTGGTATTTGAAAAGTGGATCTTAAATTTCATGTATAAATTGGACAGAAAATTTCGAGTGGTGAAAAGAAACATCAATTAAATAATAAACAATTGTTCTTGTCTGATAACTATACACAAAAGACTATATTTATAAAGTAGTTGATAAATCGTCTTTTCTGTGTAGTACTTTATCTCTAACCTGACAGTCATGCGTGTAACAAGTTAACTGAAATAAGATTTAGCAGCAAAAGATTTACAATATCTCCAAGTTATGTTGATGGATATTTATTACAGGAAAAATGTTTAACTAATAACTTTACAATTACCAATAATTTCATAATAACACAAACTTTTATCAAATATTACTAATTTAAACAGGCGTAACTAGAAAACGCCCCACTTTAGAATTTTATTCATAATAACGCATCATTATTACATATTATATATTTCTGTAGATGGTATTTCTGGGATTTGAAAACTGGACCCCCGACCCGTAAGCCGAACGGTCTAACCACTGAGATGTCAAGGTTCCCTGTGGTGGAGGTGTGAAATGTTTTATATATACAAAACCAGACCGTACCTGAAAGTTACCGAGAGGTAATCTATAACAATAGTTTGGTCTCTTTAAAAATGTTGCCATTTGAAATATTCAAGGGAGGTAAATCTCCTTGGAGACGTTCCACCATTTGTTTTTTTGTTTTTTCAAGGGAGGTCAATAACTGCAATCTATAAACAATAATTGTGTCCCTTTGCAATTTCAAAGGAGGCAGTCTATAAACAATAATTGCATCCATCTGCAACGTTCAGGGAGAAAATATATATATTCAAAGGACGGAAAATCTATAAGGATAACAACAGTTATCTCGCTTGATTATTTTCTACCATGCACTCTTCTCCTCTTTACCTTTTGGCGGTGTTGGAAGGCTATGTCTGCTAGATGTGGCCATTCCTGATATGCATATTTCACTTCTTTTGGGAACATTCCACCAACTACTATATAATTTTAAAGTTATGTCAATGTTTATTTTGCTAATTACTAAAAAATTCAATTATACTTATAATTTATTATACATTTTTCTTTAATTAAACTTCATATATTTTGACATATAATCATATCATTGTAGTTTATTATATATCTTTATTATTTTTATTTTATTCATAATAACGTATGATTATAAAAAAATTATTAGAAATTACTATTTAATTTATTATTATTTAACATTATAATATTTATTATTTTATTTTTGTTATTATTTTATTATTATTGTTAATTCAAATATTTATCTGTTTTCTTTATTAAGTTTAGTATTATTTATTATTCCTTTATTTTTCTTGATATTTTTATTTTTGTATTATATTAACATTTATTTATTAATATTTGATAATGTTCTTATTATTACTATATTATATTTATTTTACATTTTCGGTTTGGCATATATGGGATTGAACCCGGGTCCCACGGGCCGTAAGCCAAACGCTCTAACCACTAAGCTAAGACTGTTCCATATAATGGAGGTGTAAAATGTTTTATATATACTTAGCATGATCGTACCTGAAAGTTACAAAGAGGTAATCTATAAACAATGGTTTTGTTCCTTTGAAAATTTTGCCATTTGCGATATTCAAGGGATGTAAATCTATGAAAGGTAGCCAAAGTTATCTCCCTTAGAAACGTTCAACCATTTGCTTTTAAAGGGAGGTCACTCTTTTCAATCGAAAGTCATTAGTTATGTCCCCTTGAATAATTCGCCATTTGCAATTTTCAAGGGAGGTAAATGTAAGAGGATAACTACAGTTGTTTCCCTCCGAAACATTCCACCGTTTGCTATTAGCGAATTCACTCTTTGTTATTATTGCTTTTATTTGTATGATTCCGTTTTAATATCTCTGAAAATTCAGAAGAAACCATGGCCAACTGTGTAGAGCTTGCTGTCTTGGAAACTGTCGACCGTGGTTCGATCCTTACAGAGGACATCCTTTTTTTTAAATATTTCTTTTTCCTTGAACACATACCTTTTCAAGGGATGTCACTTTTTGTTATCATTTGTTTCACAAATTTAAAATTTAAGAAACTTTTGTAAACTTTTTCATACGTCAGATAGGTAATATATCCAACAGATTTTCATCATTTGCATTACATAGATTGCTTTTCACTTTAGAATGTTTCACTTAAACGACACTTTTTTCTCTTTAAGAACAATATCGTACTACAAAACCTGTAGATATACATTAGCCTTCATTATACTTGGTAACTGAAAACTTACAATTTATTTTTCCTATTTTACATGATTTATTTCAAGGCAAAATCAGTAATGGCTCTAGGACGCCAGAAATGGTGAATTCATCTCTGTTTTAAGTAAGTATAGTTTAAAGAGAGATAAAATTCATCGCATGAATGACGATGCTCTGTATACAAACTAAAACACTGTTAAAAGCTGTTGAAATAATGGTTTCTTTCAAAATAG
The DNA here is from genome assembly GCA_038501625.1 of Corbicula japonica. Taxonomy (NCBI): domain Eukaryota; kingdom Metazoa; phylum Mollusca; class Bivalvia; order Venerida; family Cyrenidae; genus Corbicula; species Corbicula japonica. Next base: position 2,499,547 of record JAZAYU010000054.1, read on the forward strand.
ATGAAAAGGGAACTTTGAAAACCACCGAACACGACAAATATGAAAATATTGCTGGCTCGGTTTGATTGAGCCTTTTCATGGGCAGAAATGGAAATGCATATTACTTCCCACGCCGTCTAGCCTTCTTTTGTTTTGATATTAATTAAATTAAGAAACATAAAATTATTTTGTTTAACACTTTCCTTAGCAATATTTACATCTCTGATCTCACATTTTACCAATTCTAAAAATGATTTGTGCAAATTTTGCCTGTGATAATTCAATTCGTGTATGTATTGCACTTTTGTAATAGTGAAACTTCAGAATTGCATATTATGGAGGTATTGTGGGTTTAATATTTACATGTATAAACAGTTTAACATTTTGTTCAATATCTTTTCTCTGCAGGGCTAACAGACAGCAGAAAACCGCACAGAGAATCCATAATTGCTTTCAATATATATCGACAACTCGTTAAATACAAATAAAATCAGCTTCATGGTAATGAATTAAGTTTTATGTCATGTATATTGATAATTTAAAGTCATGCAAGTTATAAGAAATCAAACCGCTAAAATATATAATAAAACAATATTATTTTAAATTTAAGATAGTAACTTTTCTTTTGTTTTTTTTTTAAACGGCGATGTTCCCTATGAAACATCTTACTGGGTTTATATATCAAAGATTTATCGTTTTTCTAGAGCGTATAAAGATGCTCAAGATTTCAATGAACATAATCTTTTCATAACAGAAAAAAAAATTAAAAAAAGGTTATCAGTACCACAGATTAATAAAAACTTCTTTTGCATTTTTTATCGCCGATACCCAGATTTATTTAAAAAGTAAGGAACGGTGCAATTTAAAATCACTATTTTTATGAAGATTTAGTTTTTGAACTAAATATAAAACAGAGACAATGTTCATTTATCCACGTTATTCGTACAAACCATCTCTAAATTCAAAAAGAAAGGTTACCCACATTATATTCTACAGCGCTCTGCTTGTCTGATGATTAACCCATCTACAGTTGATCGTAATCCTTGCCGCTTTTGTGGCACGAAGGTGGACAGGGGTTACAGAAATTATGAAGGTTATGGTGAAATCTTGTAAGAACCTAGAAGCTCGATCTGTTTCTTTTATCCCTTTTCTCATGTTCTTGCTGATTTGACTTCATGTGCTCTTGTCTCGGTAAGATCATTGAATACCCTGAGGCTCCCTATTATTATAAAATGCTTTTAGCTTCCTATGTTTAATTTGTTTTGTTTTGCATGCAACATTTTAAAGATGATGGGTGGTTTAGAAAAAGGTGAAATATGCATATCAGGAATCGCCACATTCAGAAAAAACAGCCTCCCCACACAGTCAAGAAGAAGAGAGGGGGAGAGAGCATGGTTAATAAAATAATCAGTTTCAAAAAAGACACCACTAACAATAAACAAAAATGAGAACCCGAGGGGTTACCGCCTTGGAACGGTCAGTGGCAAATCAAATTGCCACTGGGGGTTTAAACCAGGTTCTAGGGTGCACCAACCTCATACTTGCCCCAACAGGTTCTCATATCACAAAACAAGCACAAGTTGTCTTGGTGAAAAGACTCCAACCCACTTAATATCTGCTTAACAATGTTGCATGCAAAAGCACACAAACATATAAAACATAAGAAGCTAAGAGCATTGCAAAGCCGAAAGGGGTACTCAATGATCTTACCGAGACCAGAGCTCCTGGAGTAAAATCAGCAAGAACACGATGACAGGGATAAAAGAAACAAATCAAGTTTCTAGGTTCTTTTAAGAAAAGATTTCCCCAATAACCTTCATAAACTCTTAAACCCCTGCCACCGTCGTGCAACCAAAGAGGTAAGCATAATGATCAACTGTAGAAGGGTTAATCACCAGGCCTGCAGAGCGCTGTAAAATATCATGTTGGTAACCTTTCTTTTTAAATTTACAGATGGTTTTTACGAATAACCGGGAGAAATTAACACTGTCTTTAATCTTTTTAAGTTTATAAATTAAATCTCCATAAAAAACTGGTTGTGAAATACCTTGTTGCAAAAGTGATTTTAAACTGCATTTGTATTTATGAATTAAATCTGGGTACCGGCGATAAAACTTGCAAAAGGTTTTCCTTAATTTGTGATACCGATAACCTTGTTTTAAGAGTTTTTCTGTAATGCAAAGATTACGTTCATTGAAATCATTAACATTGTTGCAGGCTCTTGAAAAGCGAACAAGCTGTGAGATATAAACCCCATAAGATGTTGCACGGGGAACATCGCCGTCTAAAAACGGAAAATTTACTATATTAAAATTAAAATCATCTCTTTTATCATAAATTTTAGTAGTGACATAACCATTTTCAATGGACAGATTTAGATCGAGAAAGTTTGCTTGCTTTTCTGAAGTGTTCGCTTTGTTAAGTTGTAGTTTGTTTGCTATTTTTTGTTCATATGAGAACCTGTCGTGGAAGGTGTGAGGTTGGTTCACCCTTGAACCTGCTTGAAACTCCCAGCGGCAGATTTTTGACACTGACCGTTTTAAGACGTTAAACCGTCGTGTTCTTTTTATGTCAATATTTTGTGGTGTCTGTTTTTTTTTTTCATTTTGTAGACCTTCCTCTCTTCTTTTTGGCTGTGTGGAGAGGCTGTGTCGTTTGAATATGGCTATTCCTGATATGCATATTTCACTCGTTTGAATAACTGTAAGTTTGTTTATTAAATGAAATCAAACAGGAAAGTGCCTGGCTTATATTCCTGCCTTTTAGGGTTATGTATGTTATACACTTCACATGTTTTGTTCCAAATGAAAACAACATCAATTAACAGGTACTAAATAATTCTTTTATTATAGAAAAAAATAGTTGGTTTAATCATAGCTGGTTTAAACTACAATTGAAGGTACAAAATCCAAATATTTTTCTACATTTAAAGGGTAACATTTAAAAATTTGCATACATACAACGCGCCAGAATGCTGTCAAACTACAAAACATCTAGGACATAACAGGTTTTCAGAAAACACTTCTCTTCAAATTTCCGATAGTTGGAATGACGGTTGGGCGAGCAAACGTGTTCCTAGGCAAAATTAGTTGACATAAATGACATAACCTTTAATTTGTTTTGAGAGAATTTTGTTGATTGCACACATCCTACAAATGTCAAATAAAACACAATTCGTCCTTAACCCAGACCAATATTTACTTCTCAGCGTCTCCAAACAAAGCAAAATGTATTGTCAGTTCTAGTTTTTCAACTTTTTGTCGCCAACATCTTCGTTATTCCATCAACATAGCTTGTTACTTAATTTATATGAAATGGCGACGTCAAATGTGTACTCGTACGTACTGTTTAGCTCTTCAGTTTGAATATTAACTAACTTAAAGTCTATACGTCACGTTATAATAACATTATTTGAAGCCTTATCGTTAGGTGTTTTAACAAATATGTTGTGGAATTCTTGAATTCTTTTTTTTCAAATGACGAAAGTTAAAACGGGGTAATGAAGTTATGATTCTTTTATAAAAAGGATATACGATTATCAATATAGATTTTTGTCCTATTAGAAAAAGCATTAGAATCAGCATGTCCTCGTTTTATTCATTTATTACAAAAAATAGTTTGAGGACTCTGCAATGTCCGCACGACACAATGATTACCTGTTGAGGCAAACGTGAGGTGGTGCACCCTAGAACATGGTTTTAACCCCAGTGGTGAACTGTTTAGCTACTGACTGTTCAAAGGCGGTGTACCCCGGCTTCTCATTTTCGTTAACTGTTTGTGGCGTCTGTTTTGAAGTTAATCATTGTGTATAAAACCTGCTCTCTCTTCCTCTCTACTTTGAGGTTGTGTGGCAAGGCTGTGTCATCTGGGTGTGGTCATTCCTGATATGCTTATTTCATTTTTATATAAAAGTGTTTTTGTTTTTCATCGAATTGATCATAGTATTTTTCACCCCGTATCTGTTATGAATTAAGAGATAATACTCTACTCATGATAGTACGAACAAAATTAATACGAGTGCTGCTTGGGTGATGTGACGCATAAGTCGCGATAGGGTTGTCCGCAAATTTAAATCAAAACTTTTAATTTCTATATTTGTGACGTAAAATATGTTATAACGCAAATGTGATATATTTATACCGACAACCACCATTACATCTCTTAGTAAATTTTATTTCCGCATCGTTTACTATTAATGTATTTTTTTTAATTTAGAGTTCATTAAGTTATATTGGGATGTGGATTTGCACTCAAACCGGGGCTTGGCGGGGTGGGCAGCAATATGCATTTCTATTACTGCGCATGAAAAGGCTCAATCAAACTGAGCTAAATAATCAATATTATCATATGTGTCGTGTTCGGTGGTTTTTAAAGTATTTCTGCATTCATTATATAACCTGGCCAACAGCAATTATATTTATTCAATATCATATTAGAAATTTTAGCCTATTATGGCCAATTGAACAATGTACAACCTATTTTGAATGGAGATATATTTTTGATTTCAAAACACACTTAAGGTTCTTTTAAGAAATATTTTGATTGCCAAAATGTAACGTGTTCCAATTTATGAGACATGAAGCTCATATAAATTTATGTTAAACTCCAAACAAGCAGACCAATGTTAACTTTTCTAGTAGGTTTAGATACACTGAAATACAAAAAGAAAATGTAGGAATTATTAATTATCAATCCCGTTATTACTTATCATAACTGGATTAGTGATGTTGTGTTGCGACTCAGTCATTGTGTATCAGATGCCATCAGCATACTTCTCTAACGGAAGGTCCCACAGTTCATGTATGCAATCTGTTAGGTTTGTTGTTGTTTTTTTTTCGAGTTGGGTATATAGTAGAAATAAAAATAGTGACCAAAATGAAATATGTGAATGGTACTGAAAATTAATAAATGCGGTAAGAATAAAAACTGGTTGTAAAACAACAAAGAAAATCTCATTTGTTGGAGTTCCGAAGAGTACAAAAATAACGTTCGAATTATACAGTGGCGTGTGACGTAGTTATAACGTCGCATACAACATAGACAACTGTAGAAATACAAAATCAGGAAACTCCACTTTGGGATTGACTGACCTGCCTCGTTGTATTAATTTCGTAGTAACGCTGTACTATGCTAAAATCATTTCAGAGTATATAATAAAATAGTATGTTACACACGCGTACATTGTAAACACACTATAAGCCTATAGGCGAAAACAAGGTCATTGAAAATCAATGTATTAAGCTCCATTTCATTGCATTCTCTCCTACCAAGCATGTTTTTACGTCGCCAACCATCCAAAGAACACGAACCGCAAGTCTTTTCGGCTCACTGCAATACAGTTTTTCTTACATCTTCGCTCAAAGTTCGTGCTCCAGCAAACGTCTGTAAAGCGTTTAAGCAACAAACATCCTTGAAATGCATATATTCGACGAGATAACTTTTTTGCTCAAATCTCGCAAGTCTTTCAAACGTGAAGGTTTTATGATCAGGGACGAGTCAATCTCGTGCGACTTGTGCGTGAAAGGTGTCGGAAACCATGTGAGCCCCAAGGTGGGTAAGCATTCTTTTAAGCCGTCAGGAAAAATAAAACCAGTTAATTGTTGTAAGAACGGACAAAACGTAGTTATTATTCATATAATTTTTTTAAAGTACTAACCAAATTTCACAACTTGCATGTATTGTGAATCAGGGTCTTCCAAAGAAACAATTGGCACCATGCCACGTGACATACAGATTCATGCAAAATGCTAACATTGGCAAAAATTGATGAATGACACTTATTTATTTGGACAAGGTACCCTGAATTCCGTGATCCTCAATATAAGATTCGTCTAGTAAAATTTATTGTTATACATACAAGTATGAAACAAATTACCTATTCCTGTCTATATGTTTCTCCTTAAGCGCGTCATATTTACCTCTCTCTCTCTCTCTCTCTCTCTCTCTCTCTCTCTCTCTCTCTCTCTCTCTCTCTCTCTCTCTCTGCCACCTTCGAAAAGAACATCAGATCATTTTCTGATTTCGGCACGTATTAGTCTATTTTGACATGTTTTCTATTTTATCCACATCATTTGCAACATATTGTAATTTTCACTGTAATTTTGATGTTACCAATATGGCTATGTTTCTGGTTGCCCGATGGTAATTAGATTAATAGCTACAGCGTTCACATTTGGCCAATCCCTTCTAAAAATGTTATCAGTTTTATGTCAGTCGTTATTAAAAACACAGACTTATGAATATGCATATCTTATGTACTACATTTAATGTATAACAATGAGGTTCGACTACTTTATTGTCCTCACGATAAAGATTATCCATTTACATATTTTAAGTTTTCAAATCTCTGTCACCATCCTTTGGTTGCGTTGTCATTATGACAGGAGATGTTAGCTCCTTACGAGTTGCAGTTTGATGAGTGGTCAGCAGATTCACAGTCAACGTTTGGTTATTTGTATCCTCCTTAGTTATTCCCTCTCTGGAACATGTGCCCAAGGTTATAAAACTGAGCATGGAAACCAGTCTCAAATCTCAAGCATCTGATTGGCTGAAATGGCGACTGGTCGCCATTTGAGCCAATCAGATGCTTGACATTTAAGACCGGTATCCATGCTCAGCTTTATAACCTTCAGCCATGGCTCCTGTTCTTGATTTTTAGTGGTGTAAGAAATCTCCACACTGATTTAAAGTAAGCATGCGAATAGTTTGCACACTGTGTTTGTTTAAAAGCAAAATGTTCTTCCTTTGATTTTCAGATTCTTCTTAAAATTGGTGTTTGATGAAATTAAGTGACAATCCATTCACTGTTGTAGTCGTAAATGTACAATCCACAACTGTGACTATTGTATAAGTAAAATAATAATTCTTAAAACGTTAAAACCCGTTAATCGTTGTGCATTTAGCATTTAAGAAAAATCACTCTATAGGGACCAACTCGCTTTTCATTCGAAGATTTGAAAAATGAACAAGCAATCACCAAGGTAGGTGGAAACGCTACTCACCCAGTTTTTGAAGTCAAAGATTAATTATCATAACACATTTGGTCAGAATATTGTGTAAGAATTGCTTTATTGAAACATGCAAACCATTTCCGCTTACCGACGACGGTTATTAAAAAAAGGATTCTCAGGCACTAAGACATAGTATCACAGGTTCATAAGATATATCGTTGTTCACGCATTGAGACATGTTATCACAGATTCATCAGACCTAAAGTTTCTCATGTTTTGAGACATAATATAACAGATTCATCAGACCTAAAGTTTCTCAGGTTTTGAGACATGTTATAACAGGTTCAGCAGGCCTATCGTTTCTCAGGCATTGAGACATGTTTTAACAGGTTAAGCAGGCCTATCGTTTCTCAGGCATTGAGACATGTTATAACAGGTTCAGCAGGTCTATCTTTTCTCAGGCATTGAGACATGTTATAACAGGTTCAGCAGGCCAATCGTTTCTCAGGCATCGAGATATGTTATAACAGGTTCAGTAGGTCTATCGTTTCTCGGGCATTGAGACATGTTATAACAGGTTCAGCAGGCCTAACTTTTCTCAGGCTTTGAGATATGTTATAACAGGTTCAGCAGGTCTATCGTTTCTCGGGCATTGAGACATGTTATTAGAGGTTAAGCAGGCCTATCGTTTCTCAGGCATTGAGACATGTTATAACAGGTTCAGCAGGTCTATCGATTCTCGGGCATTGAAACATGTTATAACAGGTTCAGCAGGCCTACCGTTTCTCGGGCATTGAGACATGTTATAACAGGTTCAGCAGGCCTATCGTTCTCAGGCATTGAGACATGTTATAACAGGTTCAGCAGGCCTATCGTTTCTCAGGCATTGAGACATGTTATAACAGGTTCGGCAGGTCTATCCTTTCTCAGGCATTGAGACATGTTATAACAGGTTCAGCAGGTCTATCTTTTCTCAGGCATTGAGACATGTTATAACAGGTTCAGCAGGCCAATCGTTTCTCAGGCATCGAGATATGTTATAACAGGTTCAGCAGGCCTATCGTTTCTCAGGCATTGAGACATGTTATAACAGGTTCAGCAGGCCTATCGTTTCTCAATCATTGAGCCATGTTATAACAGGTTCAGCAGGCCTATCGTTTCTCAGGCAATGAGACATGTTATAACAGGTTCAGCAGGCCTATCGTTTCTCAGGCATTGAGACATGTTATAACAGGTTCAGCAGGTCTATCTTTTCTCAGGCATTGAGACATATTATAACAGGTTCAGCAGGCCAATTGTTTCTCAGGCATCGAGATATGTTATAACAGGTTCAGCAGGCTTATCGTTTCTCAGGCATTGAGACATGTTATAACAGGTTCAGCAGGCCTATCGTTTCTCAGGCATTGAGACATGTTATAACAGGTTCAGCAGGTCTATCTTTTCTCAGGCATTGAGACATATTATAACAGGTTCAGCAGGCCAATCGTTTCTCAGGCATCGAGATATGTTATAACAGGTAAGTAGGTCTATCGTTTCTCGGGCATTGAGACATGTTATAACAGGTTCAGCAGGCCTAACTTTTCTCAGGCATTGAGATATGTTATAACAGGTTCAGCAGGTCTATCGTTTCTCGGGCATTGAGACATGTTATTAGAGGTTCAGCAGGCCTATCGTTTCTCAGGCATTGAGACATGTTATAACAGGTTCAGCAGGTCTATCGTTTCTCGGGCATTGAAACATGTTATAACAGGTTCAGCAGGCCTACCGTTTCTCAGGCAATTAGACATGTAATAACAGGTTCAGCAGGCCTATCGTTCTCAGGCATTGAGACATGTTATAACAGGTTCAGCAGGCCTATCGTTTCTCAGGCATTGAGACATGTTATAACAGGTTCGGCAGGTCTATCCTTTCTCAGGAATTCAGACAGGTTATAACAGATTCAGCAGGCCTATCGTTTCTCAGGCATTGAGACATGTTATAACAGGTTCAGCAGGCCTTTAGTTTCTCTGACATTGAGACATGTTATAACATGTTCAGCAGGTCTATCGCTTCTCAGGCATTGAGACATGTTATAACAGGTTCAGCAGGCCTATCTTTTCTCAGGCAGGTCTATCGTTTCTCAGGCATTGAGACATGTTATAACAGGTCCAGCAGGCCTATCGTTTCTCAGGCATCGAGACATGTTATAACAGGTCCAGCAGGTCTATCGTTTCTCAGGCATTGAGACATGTTATAACCGGTTCAGCTGGCCTATCGTTTCTCAGGCATCGAGACATGTTATAACAGGTTCAGCAGGCCTATCGTTTCTCAGGCAATGAAACATGTTATAACAGGTCCAGCAGGCCTATCGTTTCTCAGGCAATGAGACATGTTATAACAGGTTCAGCAGGCCTATCTTTTCTCAGGCTTCGAGACATGTTATAACAGGTTCAGCAGGCCTATCGTTCCTCAGGCATCGAGAAATGTTATAACAGGCTCAGCAGGCCTATCGTTTCTCAGGCAATAAGACATTTTATAACAGGTTCAGCAGCCCTATCGTTTCTCAGGCATCGAGACATGTTATAACAGGCTCAGCAGGCCTATCGTTTCTCGGGCATCGAGACATGTTATAACAGGTTCAGCAGGTCTACCGTTTCTCAGGCATCGAGACATGTTATAACAGGCTCAGCAGGTCTATCGTTTCTCAGGCATCGAGACATGTTAAAACAGGTTCAGCAGGCCTATCGTTTCTCAGGCAATGAGACGGGTTATAACAGGTTCAGCAGGCCTATCGTTTCTCAGGCATCGAGACATGATTATCAGGTTCAGCGGGCCTATCGTTTCTCAGGCATCGAGACATGTTATAACAGGTTCAGCAGACCTATCGTTTCTCAGACATCGAGACATGTTATAACAGATTCAGCAGGCCTATCGTTTCTCAGTCATTGAGACATGTTATAACAGGTTCAGCAGGCCTATCTTTTCTCAGGTATTGAGAAATGTTATAACAGGCTCAGCAGGCCTATCGTTTCTCAGGCATCGAGACATGTTATAAAAGGCTCAGCAGGCCTATCGTTTCTCAGGCATTGAGACATATTATAACAGGTTCAGCAGGCCTATCTTTTCTCAGGCATTGAGACATGTTATAACAGGGTCAGCAGGCCTATCGTTTCTCAGGCATCGAGACATGTTATAACAGGGTCAGCAGGCCTATCGTTTCCCAGGTTTTGAGACATGTTATAACAGGTTCAGCAGGCCTACCATTTCTCGGGCATTGAGACATGTTATAACAGGTTCAGCAGGCCTATCGTTCTCAGGCATTGAGACATGTTATAACAGGTTCAGCAGGCCTATCGTTTCTCAGGCATTGAGACATGTTATAACAGGTTCGGCAGGTCTATCCTTTCTCAGGCATTGAGACATGTTATAACAGGTTCAGCAGGTCTATCTTTTCTCAGGCATTGAGACATGTTATAACAGGTTCAGCAGGCCAATCGTTTCTCAGGCATCGAGATATGTTATAACAGGTTCAGCAGGCCTATCGTTTCTCAGGCATTGAGACATGTTATAACAGGTTCAGCAGGCCTATCGTTTCTCAATCATTAAGCCATGTTATAACAGGTTCAGCAGGCCTATCGTTTCTCAGGCAATGAGACATGTTATAACAGGTTCAGCAGGCCTATCGTTTCTCAGGCATCGAGACTTGTTATAACAGGTTCAGCAGGTCTATCGTTGCTCAGGCATCAAGCCATGTTATAACAGGTTCAGCAGGCTTATCGTTTCTCAGGCATTGAGACATGTTATAACAGGTTCAGCAGGCCTATCGTTTCTCAGGCATTGAGACATGTTATAACAGGTTCAGCAGGTCTATCTTTTCTCAGGCATTGAGACATATTATAACAGGTTCAGCAGGCCAATTGTTTCTCAGGCATCGAGATATGTTATAACAGGTAAGTAGGTCTATCGTTTCTCGGGCATTGAGACATGTTATAACAAGTTCAGCAGGCCTAACTTTTCTCAGGCATTGAGATATGTTATAACAGGTTCAGCAGGTCTATCGTTTCTCGGGCATTGAGACATGTTATTAGAGGTTCAGCAGGCCTATCGTTTCTCAGGCATTGAGACATGTTATAACAGGTTCAGCAGGTCTATCGTTTCTCGGGCATTGAAACATGTTATAACAGGTTCAGCAGGCCTACCGTTTCTCAGGCAATTAGACATGTTATAACAGGTTCAGCAGGCCTATCGTTCTCAGGCATTGAGACATGTTATAACAGGTTCAGCAGGCCTATCGTTTCTCAGGATTGAGACATGTTATAACAGGTTCGGCAGGTCTATCCTTTCTCAGGAATTGAGACAGGTTATAACAGATTCAGCAGGCCTATCGTTTCTCAGGCATTGAGACATGTTATAACAGGTTCAGCAGGCCTTTAGTTTCTCTGACATTGAGACATGTTATAACAGGTTCAGCAGGTCTATCGCTTCTCAGGCATTGAGATATGTTATAACAGGTTCAGCAGGCCTATCTTTTCTCAGGCAGGTCTATCGTTTCTCAGGCATTGAGACATGTTATAACAGGTCCAGCAGGCCTATCGTTTCTCAGGCATCGAGACATGTTATAACAGGTTCAGCAGGTCTATCGTTTCTCAGGCATTGAGACATGTTATAACCGGTTCAGCTGGCCTATCGTTTCTCAGGCATCGAGACATGTTATAACAGGTTCAGCAGGCCTATCGTTTCTCAGGCAATGAAACATGTTATAACAGGTCCAGCAGGCCTATCGTTTCTCAGGCAATGAGACATGTTATAACAGGTTCAGCAGGCCTATCTTTTCTCAAGCTTCGAGACATGTTATAACAGGTTCAGCAGGCCTATCGTTCCTCAGGCATCGAGAAATGTTATAACAGGCTCAGCAGGCCTATCGTTTCTCAGGCAATGAGACATTTTATAACAGGTTCAGCAGCCCTATCGTTTCTCAGGCATCGAGACATGTTATAACAGGCTCAGCAGGCCTATCGTTTCTCGGGCATCGCGACATGTTATAACAGGTTCAGCAGGTCTACCGTTTCTCAGGCATCGAGACATGTTATAACAGGTTCAGCAGGCCTATCGTTTCTCAGGCATCGAGACATGTTATAACAGGCTCAGCAGGTCTATCGTTTCTCAGGCATCGAGACATGTTATAACAGGTGCAGCAGGCCTATCGTTTCTCAGGCATTGAGACGGGTTATAACAGGTTCAGCAGGCCTATCGTTTCTCAGGCATCGAGACATGATTATCAGGTTCAGCGGGCCTATCGTTTCTCAGGCATCGAGACATGTTATAACAGGTTCAGCAGACCTATCGTTTCTCAGACATCGAGACATGTTATAACAGATTCAGCAGGCCTATCGTTTCTCAGTCATTGAGACATGTTATAACAGGTTCAGCAGGCCTATCTTTTCTCAGGTATTGAGAAATGTTATAACAGGCTCAGCAGGCCTATCGTTTCTCAGGCATCGAGACATGTTATAAAAGGCTCAGCAGGCCTATCGTTTCTCAGGCATTGAGACATATTATAACAGGTTCAGCAGGCCTATCTTTTCTCAGGCATTGAGACATGTTATAACAGGTCCAGCAGGCCTATCGTTTCTCAGGCATCGAGACATGTTATAACAGGGTCAGCAGGCCTATCGTTTCCCAGGTTTTGAGACATGTTATAACAGGTTCAGCAGGCCTACCGTTTCTCAGGCATTGAGACATGTTATAACAGGCTCAGCAGGCCTATCGTTTCTCAGGCATTAAGACATGTTATAACAGATCTAGCAGGCCTATCGTTTCTCATACATTGAGACATGTTATAACAGGTTCAGCAGGCCTATCGTTGCTCAGGCATCGAGACATGTTATAACAGGCTCAGCAGGTCTATCGTTTCTCAGGCATAGAGACATGTTCTAACAGGTGCAGCAGGCCTATCGTTTCTCATGCATTGAGACAGGTTATAACAGGTTCAGCAGGCCTATCGTTTCTCATGCATCGAGACATGATTATCAGGTTCAGCAGGCCTATCGTTTCTCAGACATTGAGACATATTATAAGAGGTTCAGCAGGCCTATCTTTTCTCAGGTATTGAGACATGTTATAACAGGCTCAGCAGGCCTATCGTTTCTCAGGCATCGAGACATGTTATAACAGGCTCAGCAGGCCTATCGTTTCTCAGGCATTGAGACATGTTATAACAGGTCCAGCAGGCCTATCGTTTCTCAGGCATTGAGACAGGTTATAACAGGGTCAGCAGGCCTATCGTTTCTCAGGCATTGAGACATGTTATAACAGGTTCAGCAGGCCTATCGTTTCTCAGGCATTGAGACATGTTATAACAGGCTCAGCAGGCCTATCTTTTCTCTGGCATTAAGACATGTTATAACAGATTCAGCAGGCCTATCGTTTCTCAGACATTGAGACATGTTATAACAGGTTCAGCAGGCCTATCGTTTCTCAGGCATTGAGACATGTTATAACAGGTTCAGAAGGCCAATCGTTTCTCAGGCATTGAGACATGTTATATCAGGTAAAGCAGGCCTATCGTTTCTCAGGCATTGAGACATGTTATAACAGGTCCTGCAGGCCTATCGTTTCTCAGGCATTGAGACATGTTATAACAGGTTCAGCAGGCCTATCGTTTCTCAGGCATTACGACATGTTATTACAGGTTCAGCAAGTCTATCGTTTCTCAGGCATTGAGACATGTTATAACAGGTTCAGCAGGCCTATCGTTTCTCAGGCATTGAGACATGTTATAACAGCAGTGTCAGGAATGATTTTAATTTTCTGTTTTATTATATATACATATATAAATATATATATGAAATCATAGATTCATGTATAATAATTCTGTCGATTTGATTGAAGTTGTTTTTATCACACAGATTGATGCACTGACAATTTTGTTTGACATAGATAATGTCATTTTGTGAAAGTTTTAACATTTAGTGAATTTTATGTTGTAAAGACGTTTTGGTCTTAGGAAAAATTATGCGAACTTTTATCATAGCTTGTAACCACGGTGTTGTCAAATATAAGGTAAATATAAAGGGGTCAGTTTCAACTTTTAGAACAAGGAGTTGTTTAAATGCAACAAAGGAGTTGTGTAATACAACACTGGCTGGCTTAAGATAGTTAGCGAGGCCAACGGCTGGCTTAAAGTAGTTAGCGAGGCTAATATTTGTGCTACCGAAAGGTTTCCACGTTCTCTGTGTGAGCTTGCTCCTCCGAGAGGTTACTTAGTACGTAGTACAATTATAGTGTTGCAAAAAAAGAGCAGAATCAGATATACAGTGTACGGTTCCTTCGACTGCTGCCGTAGTCTCTTATGAAGCCTAGCTTCTCTGAGAAGGAAGCATAGATTGAACAATCTGTTATCAAGATTCATAGTTTATAGGAGTTCATAGTCCCAACATAATAGTAGTGGCTGACGTCCACAGTGTTAAAGCTGCTCGATAGATAGTCCATAGATAGAAAGTCGTGGCTTAGAAAGAAACTTGTTGAGGCCAAAACGTCTGTGACCAACATTAATTAGTTATCAATCAAAATCATTGTTAATCATATAGCTCAACATTTCATTCAATCATATAAGCAAAGTAGCTTGAGAAAAATTACTATATAGTTGGTGTATCAGCCACAGTCTAAGGCATCGCCACCTTGTTAACCTTTTATATTGTTCAAGGCTATAAGATTGAACAGTCTAAAATAAAGACATAGGTTCTCTCGGTAGCTCTTGACAAATTGGGGGCTCGTCCGGGATCTGTTAACAGAAGGTATCATCAGCTTTGATTTGCCAACTATATATCTTAATATGGACTACGAAAAGTGGATATCTTTAGGCGAAAGGCTGGGGTTGAAAGGTTCAGAGCTTTCAACATACGTTGCAAAGAAGGAGGCTGAGTATCATGAACGAGAAGAGCGTGCTCAGCGTCGGGAGATTGAACGCTTCGAACGCGAAGCCCAAATTCGCAAGGATGAGCAAGAACGTGAAGCGCTGCTTCGGAAGGAACAGCAGGAGATCGAAGCTCGACGTCTAGAACGTGAAGCACTAGTCTGGAAGGAGCAACAAGAAGTTGAAGCTCGACGTCTTGATGAACAGAGGCGATATTAGCTTGAAATGATATCGAGAGATGGAGATTCTCCGTTTTAAGGCTGAGTTAGGTGACAAGGCTGCATCAACAACAGAATTTGTGAACAGCAAGTCTTTGCGACCTAAGCTGCCGAAGTTTGAAGAGTCCAAAGATGATATGGACGCTTACATAGAACGTTTTGAACGCTTTGCCAAGAGCCAGAAGTGGGATGAATCCACATGGGCTGTGAGTTTAAGCTCACTATTAACTGGCAAAGGTTTGGAAGTGTATACTAGCATGCCTCTAGAAGAGGCCAACTTTTACACAGCATTAAAGAAAGCTGTGTTGAAACGCTATCAGCTGACCGAAGAGGGGTTCAGGCTGAAGTTCAGAGATAGCAAGCCATTACAGGGCGAAACTGTATTTCAGTTCATCGCTAGACTAAGGAGATATTTCAATAGATGGACAGAGATGGCAGAGATAGAGGATACGTACAAAACTCTGTCAGATCTTTTGATGAGGGAACAATTCATTCAAAGTTGTTCTCAGGAATTGGCTTTGTTCATAAAGGAAAGAATGCCAAGATCGATCGAAGACGTGACCAGGCTGGCCGAACAATATATAGAAGCCCATGGAGGGACGATTACATATAACAGAAGTTCCAAGCCAAACCATACGCCAAATAAGGCGGCCAAATCAAATGACCAGAATAAGGAGACAACACAAAAGTCTGGCACAAACAATTCTAGGCCGACGTGCTTCAACTGTAACAAAGTTGGTCATCTTGCACGAGACTGCCGATTTCGCGATGGGTCGAAAGGAACTCAAAAGACTGTGAAAAATGATGAATGCCGAGCAAATGACAAAAAGGTTTCAGCATTATGCATGCGCGCTTCTATAAACGAAAATATAGAGAACGGCAAACTGAAGCTAGCAAATGGCGAGTCAGTGCCAGTCATCACAGGAGCATGTACCATAGAGATGTTAGAAGGTGAGCGTAACTTAGACATACGAACAGGATATGCCGGAGACAGAGAGGTGAGAGTCCTCAGAGACACAGGCTGTGAGCTAGCAGCAATCAGGAGGGAGTTTGTCCGTGATGATCAGTTGTCAGGAAAGCAAATAGTTATGATAACTATCGATGGCCAAGCTAACACTGTTCCAACTGCTAAAGTAAGCATCAACACACCATATTACAAAAAAGAGATATAGGTCATGGTGCCAAAATCACTCATATGTGATCTTGTGTTAGGCAATATACCTGTTGTGCTTGACAAACCAGACCCGAACTTGTCTAAGCATCAGGAACCAAACACACCTATTACTGGAGTCAAAAGTTGCTGCAGTCATGACAAGAGCCCAAGCTTAGAAAGCTGAGCAACCGATCAGCGCATTGAATGTCCCAACACCCTCTTGCAGCTCAGAAATCAATGTTGATTCATTGAAACGTGCTCAAAAAGAAGACACGTCATTGAACAAACTATGCTCACACACCTTGACCAACAAAGAGATGATGACCAAAGGTGGTCATAAATATAGATATGAAGACCGCAAAGGTGTCTTATATCGGATATTTGAACAGAAGAGAGGTTCAAACAAAGTTGAGACTATACAGATTGTAGTCCCAAGTACATTTAGGAAAAGAGTTATGGAGCTTGCCCATGAGTCAATTGTTGGAGGGCATCTTTCTGCAAAAAAGACTGAGGACAGGATCATGACAAGCTTCTATTGGCCTGGCATTGCTAGTGATGTAACTAGGTTCTGTCGCTCATGCGACATATGCCAGAAGACCATTGCAAAGGGAAGGGTAACCAAGGTTACATTAGGCCAGATGCCTATCATTGATGTGCCGTTCCACAGAGTGGCTGTGGATCTCATTGGACCAATCACTCCAGTATCCGAAAAGGGAAATCGCTATATACTGACTGTGTTTGACTATGCAACAAGATATCCTGAAGCAGTAGCGCTACCCAGGATAAAAACAGAGCGAGTTGCTGAGGCATTGCTCGACATATTCGCTAGAGTAGGCTTCCCGACTGAGATGTTAAGAGACAGAGGTTCCCAGTTCACCTCTGATATGATGCGGGAAGTTAACAGACTTGTCTCAGTAAAACAACTATTCACAACACCCTATAATCCAAAGTGCAACGGATTATGTGAAAGAATGGGGTGTTGAAAGCTATGTTGAAGAAAATGTGTCAAGAAAGACCAAAATACTGGGACAGATATTTGTCTGCTGTGTTGTTCGCATACAGAGAAGTTCCACAAGCGAGTACGGGTTTTTCACCATTTGAACTCCTGTATGGCCGAACCGTTAGAGACCCGATGCAAGATCTAAAGGAATTATGGACAGAGCAAGAAACACCTGAGGCTAGAAACACATATGAGTTTGTGTTAGATTTAAAGCAGCGTTTGGAAGAAACCTGCAAGGTTGAAAGGGAAAGCCTCAAAGAATCACAGCAGAGCTATAAGCACCACTATGACAAGTCTTCTAGACCAAGAAGCTTGAAAGAGGGTGACAAAGTGTTGGTCCTTCTACCAACCAATAATAATAAGATGATGCTTCAATGAAAAGGTCCATATGAAGTGGTAGAGGTGGTCAATAAGATGGACTACAGAGTGAAGGTCGAAAACAGGATAGCCACCTATCATATCAATCTACTGAAAGTATGAAGTAAGAACAGACGTTGTTTCTGCAACTGTGGCTATCATTGAGCCGGAGAGTGATGACCAGTTAGGTGCTGTGGACGATGAAAACCTCTTGCAACTGCCAAATGTTACAGCGGGGGAAACATACAAAGATGTGCAAATAAACACAGAACTGTCGCTTGAACAGAAGGACCAGGTATTGAAGCTCTTGAAAGAGTTCAGCGACATATTCACAGAGCAACCTGGATGCACAACTTTGGCCGAACATAGGGTGGAGCTAACCAGCACAGCCCCTGTACGGGTAAAACAATACCCAATACCATATGCCAAGAGGAAAGATGTGGAAGTAGAAGTTCAGGCTATGCTCGAAGCTAATATTATTGAACCAGCCACATCAGAGTATAACTCGCCCATAGTAATGGTTCGAAAGAAGGATGGCAGTAATAGGTTTTGTATTGACTTTAGAAAATTAAATGCAGTCACCAAGTTTGACACAGAACCTATGGGCAATATTGACGACATAATGGCTAAGCTAACAGCCGACAAGTATTTTACAAAGGTCGATTTGGCAAAAGGCTACTGGCAAATTCCAGTTGCTGAAGACTGTCGTCAGTATACGGCATTTACAACGGAGTCCGGAACTTATCAATTCAAAAAAATGCCGTTTGGCATGGTAAATTCAGGAGCTACATTTAACCGCATGATGCGTAAATTGCTCGCTGGCTGCCACAATACCGACAACTATGTCGACGATGTTCTGGGGCATACAGCATCTTGGGATCAACACCTGGACATGTTGAGAGATCTCTTTGCCAGAATCAGAAGTGCGGGCCTAACAGTTAAGCCTTCTAAATGCCTTATAGGATATAGCAACATCGGATTCACCGGACACATGGTTGGCAACGATATTCTTCAGATGGAAGAAGAAAAGCTGGAGAAAATCCGTCAAGCTGAAGTACTAACTACAAAAAGACAAGTTAGGGCATTTCTGGGTTTGGCCAGCTACTATAGGCGGTTCATCCCATCATTTTCTGAGACGGCCGCGCCGCTGACTTATCTCACAAAGAAAGGTCAGCCAAACAAAGTAAACTGGGGCATGGCACAAGACAAGGCCTTTAAAGATCCCCTATTTTCAAGAAAAATATAAGCATACAGTTGTTGTTTATGTTCAAAATAAGTGTTCTCCAACGTTTTTCAAAAATCATATATCTCCTATACGGTTAAATCGCAGGTAAAACAACGGTGTACGTGAGTACAGTTTTTTCGCCTCGTCGCTTTGGTAATCTCCGGATTATTCCGTCCGTAAAACCTTGTGACGTCACTTACAGTACATTCGCCATTTTGTGCAATTGCTTGTTTACGGAAGAGATTCTAATCATTAAAACTCTAAATTATATACGTGTAATAATTGAAATGACGGGTAGCCAGAGAGTTGTAGGAGGTTGTAACAATAAGCGTGACGGAAATATAAGTCTCCACACGTTTCCTGCAGACACAGCTTTGCGAGAAACTTGGGTAAAGGCGATTTGTGCGACCGGGACAGATGTTTCTCAAGCCAAGTGGAATGGACCTAATTCATCGCGGAGTCGACATTCGCAGCTTGTGTGCAGACTTTCTGTTAAATGATTTCACATTGACATGTAGGCTTCATTGGCAATCGGGATTAAAATACAAGGCCACGCTGAATGAAAACGCTGTTCCTTCACTGTTTTGCGAGAGGATAGCCATTGAGAGATCTAAGGACCCTGTTCTAAGAGCAGCCTTCAGAAAACGGGAATGTGAGAGGGTAAGCAGTGTATTGTCTGTGAAGTAGTTATGTTGAAATTACCTTTTTACACTGTAAGAGGTCTTATACCACAATAATTTTGTAAGCCATTGCAGGGCATTTTTTGACTGCCTGGGGAAGACGTCCATGCCTTATAATTTTTGGGAAAAAACAACATGATTTCTTCTCTAAAGGGGAATGAAAAAAACCTGATGTAAAGTTTCTTTTTGAGGACTGCGTGATTTTAAAGAAATTTCCAGATGGAATGGCGCCCATAAACAGCCCCTGCTACAGAAGGAAAAAAAACCAGCATCGACAGTCAAGTTTTTTCTACGGATGCCATGCAGTGATTTTGTTTATCAGGGTTATCCGAGCCACCTTTTATGGATTTGTCTCAGCTAGCTCAGTCGGTGGCCTGATTTCATTGTGCTCTTTCGCCATACATTAAATGTTCACTTCCCAGTGAAGGCCATATCATTTCAAAGGAAAATAACATGTGCTGAAATTTTACTGACGAAAAGAGCTTTTAAGGATAGTAGACCTTGTTTTGGAGTCATTGTGAGAGACTGGTGTTCAAAGATTATTTTTTATTTATTGAGTTCCTTTTTTCCTGTTCACAGATCATCAAAGAATATTAAGTTGGAGAAAGAGTGTTGGTTGCTGATGTGTCAGTAGAAACTCATCCTACCACTACAGACATAACAGAAGCTACGGAAACTACGGTATGTTACTGAATAACATTTGTATGATTACTTGTATTTTTTACGTTGGTTAGGCCAGGATGTGTATATTTACCTCTGTTGTCAAACAATCTGAAGAGTTTTTATTGCCAATCCTAAACCCGTGTGCTTTGAGTGGTACATTTATCGCCAATTCAGTAGGTGTTTCTAACTTAAAAGTGAAGTCTGCTCTGTAGAAAGGATGAATTAACAATTTCTTGTCCGAGAATCTTACAGCTTTATGCATCTGTCTAAAATTCATACATAAACAAGTTACCTGTCATAAGACACCTTGCATCTGAGTGGGAAGTGAAGGAAATAAAATTAAGCAACACTAGCGATTTTGTCTCTCAACATACCCTTAGACTAACCAACGCATTTGTCTGTGATTATTTTTACAGTTGCTGCAATATAATGAATGGCACATTTGTTTTTGCATAATTGTTCTCTTTGTTTTAGGATTGTGAAAGCCCTACGATATCAGCCCTTGAATGTGAAATCCCAACAGGACCGTCCCATGAATGTGAAAGCCCAATAAGACCTGCCCCTGAGTTCCAGGCTGCTACATTGTGTACTGCTCTACAACAGAAACCAATGCCTATTGCTACCGGATGTCCTGCAGAGAGCCAGATTGTCCGTTCTAAGGTAAACTTAGTCAACTTCTTGTTAATATGATTTACTGGAACCAACAATATTACTGGTTTATAGAATTTTATCAAGATTGGTAACACAAGAGAAAAACTGATTAATCGCATTTTGAGGTACAATACTAAGTAACACTTCTGTATTTTTTTTAAATATTTTAAACAATATGAAACGTTAAGTGGTAAGGTCAGGCTATTCGAAAGTCAAGCAGAAATTTTCTGATAGTTGAATGCTCTTGTTACCTACACAAGGAAGTGTATAAATAATTAATAAGAAGTCGTTTATTCTTCTATCAGGTATTGGAAATAGTATTTAAATGTTTTGGACACATATAGAACTCTTACACTGTTCTAAAGAATAGGCTGTGATAAAACATATATTCATAACACAACAGTTTGAAATGGATCTATACATATATTATCACAATTACTTTTAGCATAGTTATTTCTGTCAATTATCTTGATCAGCTTATTTTGTAGATATATTTTAGAGACATTTTGTGCAAGTAACAGTCTGGAAAAATGCTAAGCGGCTGATCTACAAAAAAGTTTTTATTGTGATCACCTGTTTTGTTGGTCATCCAGGTCCAGAGATTTATAAAGCTTTTATTGCTAAGTAACAGTGAGAACAAAGTAGTAAGAAAATAAATAAACATTTAATAAAACAAAACCATAACTGATATTTTGATGTTTTAGGTATTGTTCTTTAATGGTCACGTCACTATCAATTGATCAATTTAAATCAAATATTTAGATGCTGAACTATTTTTTCATGTTCATCAATTAATGTAAATGTTATTTTCTTGTTCTTTCAGGCAAATTCTCTCATGCTTACATTTCAATGAAAACAGCATGAGAGAAGAAGCAGTCGACCAAAATGGTGACATGAAAATGGCAGTAAAATTCCCCAAATTCAAGACTGGAGACGATTACACTGTAAAATCAAAAAGAGTGGAAATGACTTTTACCTATGTCAACGCATTAATTGATGAAACAATCAACATGGTGAAGACTGGAAAAGAGGCTCCCAACACCCCAATTCCACCACCCCCTCTGACTGCTACAAAAAGGAAACCTACTAAGGAGGAAGCCAGAGAAAAACTTGAAATTACGCGTTTCAAGAAAATGAGAAAAAAGTTCGATTGACTTATCATGTGAAAGACATTGTTATTTCATTATTCAAAATCCAGCGTTTAATGAAGCGTTTTCTATAGAGGATATGACTGCTATCCCATTGGCGAACAGTGTAGATCCAGACCAAACATCACATCATCATAACACTGGTCTACATTCATTAGGTTATTTCTGAACAAGAAGCGACCAGTGTGGATCCAGATCTGCATTCACATCCGTTGATCTGGATCAGCTCTGATGCACATGTGTTATATATGTTTTAGTATTATCTGTTATTATTTATTTATATCAGTTATCTTTGCAATATTTTTTTTAATTACTGTATAAACCCCAATTGGAAAATTGTTTTACCACTGACTATTACGAGGTGGTAACCGATCGGATTCTTGCTTTCGATAATTGTTTGTGGAGTCTAGTTTGAAACTGATTTTTGTATAACCATGCTTTCTTTTCTTCATTTTGGCTGTGTGGGGAGGCTGTGTCGGTTGTATGGGACTATATGTGCATACTTCACTTTTTTATACAAAGTAGAGGGTTATTATTTCCTGAAGCATAAAATCTCAGAGATATGATTATTCAGGAATAATATGATTTTTTCATAATGTTGTATATAAAAGCTTTTAAAAACAACTTTTATTGATACTGGATTCAAGGAAAGTTATTTAGCATGACTACCCCAATTGTAAAGCCAGTCATTCAGCATGACTACCCCAATTGTAAAGCCAGTCATTCAGCATGACTACCCCAATTGTAAAGCCAGTCATTCAGCCTGACTACCCCAATTGTAAAGCCAGTCATTCAGCATGAATACCCCAATTGTAAAGCCAGCCATGAATAACCCAATTGTAAAGCCATTCATTCAGCATGAATACCCCAATTGTAAAGCCAGTCATTCAGCATGACTACCCCAAAGCCAGTCATTCAGCATGACTACCCCAATTGTAAAGCTAGTCATTCTGCATGTCTTCCCTGTTAGTAAAGCAAGTCATTCAACATCACTACCTTGCTTTTAACGCTAGCCATTAAGCCTGACTAACCCGATTGTAAAGCAAGTTCATCCAGTATGATTACCTCTGCTTGTAAAGCAAGAAAATGATTCAGCATGATTAACCTGGTTGTAAATCAAGTCATTCAAGGCAAACTCATTCAGTAGGACTAGACTGGCTGTATGAATACTTTGGTTCCAAAGAAAGTCATTCAGCATGACTACCTCAGTTTCTTCGGTTTAGGATGATAAGGGAACTAAAAAGTTCCTCTTTTAAGTTGAAAGTAGGTTTTGTGACAGTTGAAATAGTGGAACGCCTTATTAATGTACAAAGACCCATCCAATTAAAAAAAATATTTTTTTTCAAGAAAAACCATCTCGGTTATATTTACATGTATATACATCATAGCTGAACAAAGAAACATGATCTTCCACTTAAAAATGTCAGTCAACACAGATAGCTGATATTCACACATCCTGGAACCCTCTGTAGTCATCCGACGGGTACCGGTTCCTGATAGCTGTCACGGCACAAGCTGGTAGTGTCACTCTAACTTCCTTTCCAAGATAGCCCCAACACCACCTGACTAGTTGCCTATATCCAACATATCTTTGGCGCCTGAAAGAAAATAAGAATAATGCAAAATACATTGGATATATTTACATTACCCACTAACCCAATGGAATATGGTTGTTACCTACAGGCAAACGGTGTAGTTCCAGATCAGCCACCATGTCTGTGCTATCTGGTCAGGATGTACACTGCTAGCTTTGAAATTTATTAGGTCATTTATGGTGAAGATCATGATCAGAAGACAGGTTACGTGTTGGCTTATCTGGATTGATACTGGTCACACAATTGATAAAAATGTTTATCTATAATGTAAATTTAAAAAGTCTAATAGAAATAAAACCAACTGAAACTTGGCAAATGAACATAAGTGGGGGGAATGTAGTTGTACTGAAATCAAGTCGTCTCTGTAGTTCAATTGGTGGATGGTGAGCACAGTCACCGAGTACATGTATGTTCGAGATGAAAGGTTCAAGTCCTAGCTCATATCACAAAAAAAAACAGCCAAAAAATATTTAAAATATTACATACTCATTTAGGTTATCAACTCTTACTCCCCCATACTGCTGTCGATACTGGAAGTAAGCCGTTTCAAGGACATAAGGGTCTAGGCAGACTGAGGCAAATCCTGGGTGGTTAGTAATGCACATTAGATCTGTGGCATTTTCATCATTGTAGATGTCTAGTTTCTCATACACCTTCTCTACTTCCCGACAACAGAGGCATTCCAGCGGTGTAGTCATCACAACACAGTGCCTACATGTGCACCTGTAAATAAATAATAAAAACGTCTATTACATTTAGCCCCAAGATAACAATCGTAGAAATTTTAATGTTGGATCTGATCACTATATTTTAATCATTAAACTTGCGTAATTTTAACGATATTTTCCGAGATGAAAGTGTGTAAAATGCCCCTACTATAGAAGGAAAAACCTAAATTCCGACATTTTCCGAGCCCCTTCAACTATGTCTTGGGTTTATATTTAAATTCTTTCGATGATTTTAATGACTCAAATTAATAAATCACAAGTAAATCAAATTAAATGCAATATCAAATCGCTAAAGCGATGATATTGTCCTTACCAGCTTACATCGCGAAGTCTATCATTCTCCTGGTCGGGTTCTGGATTTGCCGTTTCCATTCGTCGTATTGCCAGCCGTTCCTGCGACACCACCGGCTCAAATTGATACGGCAGGGTCTCTCCGTCACTTCTATCAGTTTCGTCATCTTCTGAATATCCTCCTGAAGACGATGAACAATGAAATTCAGACTCTGTATCGGTTTCTTCGTAGTCAGCCATTTTTGCGATATCGCATGTGTACTGTAGATGACGTCACTCCGAGACTTCGCTCTTCGGAAATTATCGGAATTTCGTTCGGCTACTTCCGTTAAAGGTGTGCTATATGCAACTTTTCATATTGCTCACGACCGGTAATGTTCGGAATTTTTCGGGAATTTATGGTTGGGTAAAATCTTTAGACGAATACCTTTCAATATAAATTGTCATAAGTGGTCAAAATAGGGGTCCTTTAAGTCACTGAAGGACCAGTTAACGCGGGCACCAATTCTACGACTGCCTGATTTTGGAAGAAATTTCACCCTTCAATGTGATGCGTCAGAGAATGGCATAGGAAGGCACTGTTACAACATCATGACGATGGACTGTTTCCCATTGCCTTTGCCAGGAAAAAGTTGCTACCACGTGAAAGAAATTACTCTGTGATAGAGCGTGAATGTTTGGCAATAGTATTCGGAATACGAAAATCCCAGAAGTACTTATATGGTACAAACTTTGTGATACAGACAGATCACAATGCTCTTTCGTACATTCAGAAGAAAAAAATTGAAAATAGCAGAATTATGAGATGGGCATTATTTCTGCAAAACCACAACTTCACAATACAGCAATTCAGCAGGTCTATCCTTTCTCAGGCATTGAGACATGTTATAACAGGTCCTGCAGGCCCATCGTTTCTCAGGCATCGAGACATGTTATAACAGATTCAGCAGGCCTATCGTTTCTCAGGCATTGAGACATGTTATAACAGGTTCAGCAGGTCTATCCTTTCTCAGGCATTGAGACATGTTATAACAGGTCCTGCAGGCCTACTGTTTCTCAGGCATTGAGGCATGTTATAACAGATTCAGCAGGCCTATCGTTTCTCAGGCATTGAGACATGTTATAACAGGTGCAGCAGGTCTATCCTTTCTCACTCATTGAGACATGTAATAACAGGTCCTGCAGGCCTATCGTTTCTCAGGCATTGAGACATGTTATAACAGATTCAGCAGGCCTATCGTTTCTCAGGCATTGAGACATGTTACAACAGGTCCAGCAGGCCCATCGTTTTTTCAGGCATCGAGACATGTTATAACAGATTCAGCAGGCCTATCGTTTCTTAGGCATCGAGACATGTTATAACAGGTTCAGCAGGCCTATCGTTTTTCAGGCATCGAGACATGTTATAACAGATTCCGCAGGCCTATCGTTTCTCAGCCATTGAGACTAGTTATGACAGCTCCAGCAGGCCTATCGTTTCTCAGGCATTGAGACATGTTATCATAGGTTCATCAGGTCTATCCTTTCTCAGGCATCGAGACATGTTATAACAGGTTCAGCAGGCCTATCGTTTCTTAGGCATCGAGACATGTTAAAACAGGGTCAGCAGGCCTATCGTTTCTCAGGCATTGAGACTAGTTATAACAGGTCCAGCAGGCCTATCGTTTCTCAGGCATTGAGACATGTTATAACAGGTCCAGCAGGCCTATCGTTTCTCAGGCATTGAGACATGTAATCATAGGTTCATCAGGTCTACCGTTTCTTAGGCATTGAGACATGTTTTTAAAAAAGCCCATGAGATTTATCGTTTCTCAGATATTGAGACATGTAATAACAGGTTCATTAGGCCGATCTTTTCCCAGGCATTAAGAAATGTTTTCATATGTTCTTCTGGCCTATGATTTCTCAGGAATTGAGACATGTTATCATAGTTTCATCAGGTCTATCGTTTTTAGGCATAGCGACATGCTATCACAGGCTCATCAAGTATAACGTTTTCATCCGTAATATGGTTTATTTCAAGTCAGTTCTTTAACCACCCTTATATTCTGTGTTCTTGAATAATTGTATAAAATGTACATGACTAAAAAAGGGTTCGCTTCATAACGCAAAAAATAAGTATTTTATAAAACTTGATTCTTTTCGTCAGCGTTACGATACGAGTCGCTGATTCCACGTTCTGTTCATTTGATATTCATAAGTTATATTTACAACAAGAAAGTAGCTATGCCAGGGAACGTGTTTAACAGTTTAAAATGTTTGGTAATGATAATAATTGTTTCTCTATTGATTCTATATAACGTTCCGACAGACATATTTACAGGAAAACATGTGAACTTGGCTAATACCACCCTTGAGCTTAATGTTTATCATCATGGACAACAATTGAATAGTTCTCCGATAAAAGAAACTTGTTTTAAGTTATACTGGAATGATTCTATACATTTAAGTGAAATTTTTCTTTCGACAAAGGATGTTAACCAAAGTGTGACAGGTAATTGTAATCGCTTTTTATCTATCCAGGAAACTATTGGCCGTATGGGGAACCAATTGTTTCAGCTAGCCTCTTTGTTCGGACTTGCATGCGAATACAATTTTATTCCTGTTGTTCCTGCATCCAAAGTTCCCACCAGCAAATACTTTGACATACCAAATATGGTAAAAAATAATGCAATGCCATCAACCAACGTTGAAGTAAAATGCATCGGTGGAAAGTTTGGCGTACATTACAACTGTTCAAAAGAGTTGGACGATACAAATACAACAATTCGTTTGATCATTAGAAACAAGTATCTGCAATCGTGGAAGTATTTTCATAAATGCAGGCACAAGATACGAGAAATATTCAGACTTAAGGAAGAGTACATTCAACACGCAAGAAAGTTTATGGAAGAAGTGTCGCTAAACGGAAGTACCAGTGTTTGTATACATGTACGACGTGGTGACTCAGAGTATGAGAGTGCAAAGAAAAGTGGACGCGAAGTTGTAAATGAGACTGACATCCAGAATGCACAGCAATATTACGTAGACAATTTTCAACAAGTAACATTTATTGTTTTGAGCGATGACATACCGTGGTGTAATCGTTCAATAAAAGGCAATGTTGTATTCAGTCCATTCACTGACCCTGGGGATGACATGGCGCTCATGACACAATGTGATCATGTAATTGTAACGTCGGGGACATTTGGGTGGTGGGGTGCTTGGCTTTCCGGAGGCACTACTTTATATTTTAAAGGATATATTCGTCCAAACAGTTCACTGGGTTATGAAATAAAGCATGAAGACTACTATCCTTCTGAATGGATCCCATATTGAACTGGTAATATGTTTTATAAAATGAACGTACGCTTGTTTTAGAATTCATAGACGCAAACAAACCATGAGATGCTCCTGCCAAGGGAATAAATAGTTCAATTTTAACCAAATCTTAACATGTATACGCATTTATTTATATAAAGTGATCAAGATATACGCATTTCATTTATATTAAGTAATCAAGATATACGCATTTCATTAATAAAGAGATCAAGATATCATCAGAAAGAAAGTTTGATCCTTCAATATTTATTGGAATATTCCTCCTCGATTTAAAGTCGTTCAATATGACAATGATTAAATTATGATTAGGAATGAAAGATATTACCATTTGGAGCTAGCATTTGTTGTTTTTAAATTACCGAACGAAATATGAAAATTTGCTTACAATTTGAAAGTATATTTTAAACGTCATTATCGCAATGTTCTTTTGTAAGCTTTGTAATTGTGTATTCTTAATTGAAAACTATACAGTTTGTACATCCACGAAGTCTATTTGAGAATCTTTTTTTGAAATATATATGGAATATTATAACAGTATGCATTCTGTAGGTTCGTATTTTTCGAGTTGGGTATGTAAACAATATCGCGCGAGACCGAAGGTCGAGCGTGATGTGGTTTAAGTGCGCAATGAGAAATAATACGAACCTACAGAATGCATACTGTCATAATGTTTCTTTAATCATATACCTTTCTCGCTCAAAACAAATTTAAATAAAGTAAACAACACAATTTTTAGTAAAAAACGTGGTTAAATAATAGTAGAAATAAAAATAGTAACGTGATAGTAAATTTATGAATGGCGTAGAAAATTAACGGATGGCGTAAAATACCGTAACGTTTGTAAAACTGCGACGGAAATTTCCTATTTTGGAGTTCGTTATGTGCCGGCAAATTCGACAACCTAGTGTGACGTAGTATATGACATCACATAGAACACGGGAAGCCGCAAATTAAAAAATGGAAATGTACATTGTTTGATAAGGAATTTCTAATCTAACGATTTGTATCAATTTTGCGGATTAGCGATGCACTTTGCTAAAATCATTCACGGGTATATACTAAATGACTTTAACACAGAAAGCTTTAAGATTTATTACTGCAACAGTTATTACGTGAACAGAATAATGAACTTTGGGTTTTAAAAAGGGATTATAAAGTAGTTCAATGTATATCATGAACACGGTTGATTTCGAATAATAGTCACCCCCTGGGGAGTGAAAGTACGGAAATGAATAAAACTCATAAAATTAGGAGGTATTGGTATTATCCTCTGCATGCATTGCATTTCGTTGCACAACACCTGTTTGAATACAAATTCAACCTTGAGTTAAAATTTGGCGTAAAGCATGCAAACTTCACAAAATGTTATGCAACGTTTGAACGTTCAAAAGTATTGGCTTTTATTATAATCATCTACAGTATATAACGATGATACACTGTATTAAACACGTTCTGCAAAATTCTAACTGGATAAATTAGTAAATTGTAATCGTACGACACTGAAGCATGTTTGCTTCGCCCGATTGGTAAACATGTATTTTTCAAAACAATATGCATATCACGAATCGCCACACAAAACAGAGCCCCGACCCCCCCCCCCCCCCCCCCCCACGCAGCGAAATAAAACGATAGTGAAAGATAGCATGTTTTATAAGTATATCAAATTCAAATAAGACGCCAAAAACAATTTACGAAAAAGAGGGCCCTTGTGGTGACCTCCAGGGAACGGTCAGTGCCAAAACAATTTGCCACTAGGGGTTAAACCAGGTTCTAAGGTGCACCAGCCTCACACTTGTTCCCAAAGGTTCTCAAATACAAGTTGTCTGGGTGAAATAACTTCAAACCAGCCATCATCTCAACAATGTTGTATGCAAAAGCAGACAAACGCAAAAAAACATAAGAAGCTTATAGCACTGAAAATCCAAATGGGTGGGTACTCAACGATCTTACCGAGATCAGAGAAGCTGCAGTCAAATCAGCAAGAACACGATGATGGGGATAAAGAAAAGAATTGCAATCCCCAGAGACTCGCATGCAACAGCTTACAGTGTTTATATTTCACTACTTGTTCTTTATAGCTTGCAGCGATGTTAAAGATTTCTATAAACATTAGAAAACTTTGACACACAACCTATTCGGTCAAGTGTGAGGTTGGTGCATCCGAGAACCTGGTTTAAATCCCCAGTGGCAATTTGATTGCCACTGACCGTTCCAAGGCGGTGACCCATCGGGTTCTCATTGTTGTTAAATTGTTTTGGTGTCTGTTTTAAAGCTGATCATTTTATTAACCAGACTCTCTCTCTCTCTCTCTCTCTCTCTCTCTCTCTCTCTCTCTCTCTCTCTCTCTCTCTCTCTTTCTCTTCTTGGCTGGGTGGGGAGGTTATTTTTTCTGAATGCGACAATTTCATTTTATGTATATTTCACTTTTTAAACATATTTTCGGTACCAAAAAATAAAGGTAATCCTATTACAAGTTTGTATCGCCGATTCCTAGATTTAGATAAAAATCACTATAGCATCAACGTATTTATTTCTCAGCGAGTATTTTATGAAGATTTTAACTAAGGAAAATTTAAAAAAAGTGTTAATTACTTCACTTGTTTTCGTGAAAACCGTTTGTAAATTAAAAAAAGAAAGAAAGGTTACCAACATAATATTATACAGCCTGGTGATCCACTCATCTACAGTTGATCATTATGCTTACTACGAGGGCAAAGGTGGCAAGGGTTTAAGAGTTTAAGTAAGTAAATAGGAAATCTGTAAAATTCCTTTTCCCAAGGTTATAAAACTGAGTTTGGAAACCAGTCTCAAATCTCAAGCATCTGATTGGCTAACCAGTCTCAAATCTCAAGCATCTGATTGGCTGAAATGGCGACTGGTCGCCATTTCAGCCAATCAGATGCTTGATATTTGAGACTGGTTTCCATGCTCAGTTTTATAACCTTGGGCACTAGACGCTCGATCTTCTTCTTTTTTCGAGGTCTTTTCTTGGGGCACGACGAGTGCATTTTTGCCTCAAAGCACCATGTTTATGCGGAATATATATATCTCGTATAGTGCATGGTGTCAGAAACGGTCCGGCGCCAAATTTCTTCAGAAGCTCTGAGATGTGGTGTATCAGCTCAGATTAAAATCTTCCCAGCCTTTGTTTAAATAACTTTAAATGTGTCGACCCACTCGTTCCTGCTTTTGTTATGTTGGTATCCAACTTGGCCCTAGGCTAGCGCGATTGTGTGCCTAAGTGCCATACATGTACCTGTTGGTGAAATACGTAAATTTGTCCTTCATTCCGCGTATATTAAGCTTATTGTTTATTGCTCCGAGATCAGACGGTCGCCGACCAAGGCCTTATTCACTTGGTAAGTCGGAGGCTGAAACCAGTCGGCCTAAGGTTTGGGCAGTGCTTGCAGTTTTAAGTGACCTGAACCGATCTTAACCATATTACTCTTGGCTCACGCTTGTCCTCCGTAATGAACGCATACCGATAAATGCGACATGCTAAAGTGTTCGTACCTGCCATAGAGTTGTGGCTATTAAAAATTCATGGAACAAGTATTGACTCCAACCTTAGTCCTCAACCAAATTACTCGTGGCATGCAATTGCTTGAAAACCGTTCACGGGCGGACTTAATAATATCGTACGTTCTATATCATTTAAAATTTATAGCATCGGATGTTTGTGCATTATGGCTGTCGTAAAAAGTCGCCCCGTGCAATTAAGTCAGTACTGTGAGCAGTATTAATCGGTAACCAGAATAATCGGGGTTATCGACGCAGCCGTTTTTGGGTGGGGGAGGGGGACACGTGTACCGGCTATCTGGGGTTACATGTAGCGTGCGCAGAGTTATGTGGCTAGTTTACAAATAATGTTTCACCTCCACTGTAGTTCAGTAAAAGAGAAAATTACGCCTGGTGAAAACTAAAACATTGAGAAATATGCTCCAACTTGATTTTATGATTTAATACCAGCATAAAGAATCATCTATGTAAATTATGCAAATAATATTCATAAATTCAAAACTTTTACTATCCCAAGGATTAACTTTCAGTTTGATATGCCCTGTTTATAGATTATAAATATGGAACATTCGACGTCAAGCGGGTATCGTCAACAAATTTATTTTATGTTTCATCTGTAGTTTATGCAAAGTTTATAATGTCGATCGATACATTTTAATATAATTTAGTTAGCCAGGGTTGGTGAACAGGTTTCTAAAATTACACAAATGTAAATGACTTGACCAATTCACATAAACATGTATTTATAATAATTGTTTACTATCATCAATCCTTGATAACAAATCAAAAATTGAATGTAAAGATTTTGTTTTGCACTTTCTTTGGCATTTGTTTTGTTTATCTGCGTGTATGTTATGCGTGGTAAAAAGAGATCTGTCGCACGCTTGCTATGCTATTTGTTCGGGTTAAAAAAATTGCCTTAACCCTCAACGCGTGTCAGAAACTTATAAACATAACTATTTTATCGGACATAATTTCTCATAAAAACATTAAATAAATTTCTTTGTCAGAGGATAGGCTCATACGATATCTACATAATTGTGCAACTTCAATTAACCTCAAGCTGGACAAGCGCCTTTGGATCTGGATCTACATTGTTCCTTGTTCGGTTAGAAAACAAACAACCAGCAACTGATGAAACTATGGGCAACATTGTGAATCCTACTTGGATGGCACAGACTTTTGATCTGGATCTGCAATGTTTGCCCAAAGAAGTAATATTTACAGAGTAATTGAATAGTTTTGCTAAGTAAGCACATGTTCATTGTACTTTTGAATTACTTGGAAATTTTACATGGTATATCATCAAAACTT
The DNA here is from genome assembly GCA_038501625.1 of Corbicula japonica. Lineage (NCBI taxonomy): Eukaryota > Metazoa > Mollusca > Bivalvia > Venerida > Cyrenidae > Corbicula > Corbicula japonica. The sequence continues at coordinate 2,532,233 of JAZAYU010000054.1, forward strand.
CCAAGTGATGCACTTTAAAATTATAGTTTGCAATTTTATAAATATTATATTTGCGGTCATGCGTCACTGAAAACAGTTCGTCAGCTTCGGCAATGATGTTTCATATGTAGAGATAACGAATATTTAAAGATATTTCTTGTTTCAATATGTTTCTTGTTTATATTCACTATTCGTCTTTCTTACCTATCCGATTCAGCGTCAGCAAATGCATCAGATCACTGCATTCAAGCAGAACAGCATTAACGTTTAATTTAATATTAAGTAGCCAGCTGAGAGTTTGATTAAAGTAGCGATAGACCGTTGAACTTGGTTCTTTTGAAACTATGAATCGAAATGTTACCTTATTTTGATGCAATAATTTAAGCTTTCTCGCTCTACAGATTTACTATACTTTTACATTTATTAAAATTCGAAAAGCACCGAACACGACACGTATGAAAATATTGCAAGCATGGCTTGAAAGCTAATGTGTACGTGTATGTAAAGACAACTCTCTACAGTTAAGAAGACAAACAATCATTGCCCAAGTTTATAAAACTGACCAATCACCATTCCAGCCAATCAGATGCTTGAGATTTGAGACTGGTTTCCAATCTCAGTTGTATAACCTTCAGCCAATATTTTTGCACGGTCAGGTCTAATTAAGTAACAAACATCACAGACGCGTAGGAGCTGGGGCCGCAGGAGCCGCGGCCCCAATATTTCGGCAAGTCGCAGTCCCGGCGATCACGACTCCATAATGAGGGGTCTTTTTTCGTCGCTTCTGCATTGCCATGAACAGTAAAAAAGTGCCAAAAGATCGCCGTTTTTACATAAAAATTATTATCGGCTTAGCTAATACACAATCAAGTGTCAACTCCAGGAAACGGCGATTTGTCGCTGGATTGCCTATGGGTGTTAAGCCACGGCTGAGTAAAGCTGGCGTGACACTGAACAGTAACACCTTGTGAGTTGAGACACAAATTTACGGCAAATGTCGTACGCATATCCTGCGATTATCTTTTGAAGTTCTCAAATATGTCACAATAATATCGCAGGAGTTTCGCTCGATATTTTTTCGTCATCTGATTGAGAACTTTGTAGGGCGCAGGTCCCAGTTTCCGAGGCTGCCCCCAGAGTCTGGGACCCCGTGCAAGCTTACATTGACTGAAAATTAAAACTTTGCACAGCAAACATTTTGTTGTTGTATTTTCTGTGTTGCAGGGGTCTAGCTTTTTACAAACGACAACCAACTGTTCCACAGAACCAATCATTTGATCAATACAGGCATTTAAAGTCACCCCAAGTCCTGATTTTCCAACGCAAATTTGGCCGAAATTCTACACATTTGAAAACCTGCAAAAAATTAATTGATGATCAGTCTGAAACTGTCGTTATATGTGTTAATTGTTACTCCCGTTCATTAGATTAAAATAAAAGTAATCATTATTTTAATTTTAGATTATAAAATTTGAATTAGAGTTTACAAATAACAGCCTAACGATAAATTATATAAATAATACGCGTAGCATTACAAATTAATCCATGATTTAAAACTACACTAAAGCCGATCATTTAATTTATTGACTCAAGTAACATTACAAAAAAATACACACATAAATTAATTTCAAAGATCTTCAAAGACATATAATGTAACCGGACTTAAGCGATGACGCACAAATTCTTTCGCCAAATCAGCCAGTACTCGCTTTTTTTTAAGACCAGCAAGGGGAATAACTATAATTAAACTGCTATGTAAATTTCCAATTATGCCTAAAAGGATTAACTCCCCTATTCACAAAATAATTCGCTATGACCAATTTGGTCATGGTCATTATTCATATTTCTCGCGAAATTTAAATATCAACTTCAAACTTGAAACATAATACGATACCACATTTTCACTTTTTTGAAGTAACCAATACAATCATCCCTGCATGCCTTAAGAAATCCCTGACATTGAATCAAGATGGGGGTAAAACCAAAGTCCTTATTTAATATGGATTTTAAAATAATTTTGAACAATTCTTATGTAGTTGCTTAGCTTTTGGACAGAAGATGTTTCAGCTGTTTTAGCCCATTGCGGTTTATTCTCTGTACACAAACTACGGTTGATTTTGTGACTTGATCTGACCCACGCCTTGATTCAATGATCTTATTTTACAAAGTATGTGGGGATTTTGATGATTATTTCATACAAAAAGAAATGAAAATGATGTTTCTTATAATGTCAAAATTCAAAAAGTGCACACCTTTTCCATGCTGAGAAATTAAAATTTTATAATCGTAATACGTAGAAGTTATTCGGCAAATTCGACACTAAAATATCATAATACATTTACCACATTTACATTAAACTGGTACCATTTGATTAAGGGCATGCTTGCATACATGCTTTGTTGAACCTTATTTTTCACAAAACTTGTTTTTCACACGGTGTGAAAAATGCGTGCGAGTACGTCACACCATGTGAAAATTTCGCACGCATTTTTCAGAAGGTGTGAAAAATACGTGCGATTTCGTCACAAATCGGCAATGTGAATAATACGTTTGACTTTTTGTCGATTTTTTGTCTGAACGTAATTTTCACATGAAGTGTCCAAATCACTGTACATCCTATGGTATAAGATAAACAAAACTTTTTTCACCCTGGTGGTATTTTATCTGAGAGAGTATGTCTTTATTGTTTTCTTTTTGAAATGAAATACACTTCTATTATTTAAATGTTATTTAATTGTTTAAAAGTTCAAAGTTAACACCCTTACACCCTTTAAAACCTCTTTTAAATTTCTTTCCTGTTTTCATAAACATGTACACTAACACGACACGATGGTATATTTCGCAAAAGTTTTACAATTTCAGATAACAATATTACATATTAGCCATGCATAGAATGTGCACTCAAATTTTCGTTGATTATTCTCAAAATGTTTTAATAAAAAAAATCAAAGTCCAATTACTACATACTATATTTTGCATTGAATTTCTTAAACTGTGTGAATATGTAATTATTTAATACAGTTTGTTTGTAAGATCTGTTCGGGATGGCTCTCCCACGGTAGGTACCGAGATAATGAGAATCGCGGATAACGACAGATTGTGAGTATAATGATAGATCGCCAGCTCGGAGAAAACCGCATGGAAAGGTAAGTTCTTGTATGAATTTTGTGTTACTCTGATCTATTACTTATCGTTTGCGATAAATAACAATCATGCGATACCCATACATTTGCAATAGGCCATCAGATAAAGAGGAAAACAGGAAAATGGCCATGCAAGATGCCAGATTTCTACAAAACCCTACATATGATGCCCATTTAAAATATATTGTTTAAACATGTTTTTGTACAGTAAAACTGCTGTTATCAAAGCCCAAACTTTGACAATCAATGTGCCACCCCGCTTGAGCCACTAGCACGAGTATTTTCCTAAACAAACATCGTTTTGAGGCACCAGAATCAAATTGGATAACTGGAATTCGCTCGGTTTTTAATGGGAAATTCAAATAGTTATGAAATGGATAATGTTGGAGTTTTTGTCTTGCTCTTAATTTAAATGTTCATATACTTTTTTTAAAAAAATAATTCTTGTATAGAGTCCTTTTTTGCTATCCACTATAATCATTATAAAACATTTGTATCTTTTCATTATATTTTCGATCTTTTGGTCGGAGCTTTATTCAAATTAAAACGTTACCATGACAAATATTATTGTACGTTGTTCCGTTCGGGCCATCGTTTTTTAGCCCTGTCGACATCTTCGGCGCGAACACGAAACAACGATGCGAGATCGCGAAAACACCATGCAAGGTCGCGAAAGTACGATGCGAGAACGCGATATTAAAATCGGGTCTTAGCAGCTCACTTTTGCGACTTAGCATTGATGTTTCGCGTTCTCGCCTCCTGTTTTCACGTTTTCGATGTCAAGCCCTTAGACCAGCAAGACCACGAAAATACGATATTATATTATTATCGCGCCCTCGCACCGTACCTTAGCGGCCTCGCATCGTACTATCGCGAACTCATATCGCCAAAGCGATCTAGCATCGTTGTTTCGCGTTACTTTAACAGCACTTTGATGTGTATTGTCTTCTAAAACAATTTTCAAATATCCGGGTCTCATTTATACTTACTTTTTCATGTTTTATATACATTTGTATATCGCAGAATTTGTCTGAAAGATAATATGAAGGAGTCGTTTTACGTATCACAACGCAAACAAAGGTGTTAAAATATGAAAGAAATATAATATAAACTGTAGAAGACTTGTAAACAAAGAATAAAACATGTTATATTCTAACACAATCAATGTATGAGTAAATTTACATTTAAATCCAAAGTTGTTAAGCGTTTCTCACGCAATAAATTTCTCTCACACCAGATCATGACATGTACTTATTAGACTAAAATTTCTGGAAAATTCGATCTTTTTCAGCCAATTATAAATTTTGCATATTGGCACAATTAATATACATGTAAACCACAACTAAACCATGCTACTTGATTGATACTGTTTTTTTTTAAACAGTAACTACTCAATTTGCAAAGGAAACCACTCTCAAAGTCGTTCTTATGGATAACTTCTGGCTCCAATGACGTAAATATGTATTTTAGACCATAATAGTTGTAGTAATTAATGTAAGTTCCTAACAGCATAACAGATATGACAAAAGGTGTTACACTGTCGTGGATCCAGGATTTCAGTTAGAGGGGGCGTAAACGGGGCGAAAACTCAAAATTGTGAAAATGATTATCTAATGGCCTAAAGTCAGTAATATACAACGAAATTATTAGTATTATTAACACAATTATTTGTCATGTTACTAGATAGTGTTAAATGGACTAAAAATCGCTTATGGTAAAGGGGTAGGGGGCGTACTACGCTTCCGCCCCAACTAAATCCCCCCTTGTTATACACAAGGAGAGAGGGCAAAAAAGAGTGCCGAATCTTGAGACACTGGTGAGAGACTAAACCTGTGCTCGCAACTCAAAATGTGCAGGTGTGAAATACACGTTCGTACTAAAAAAACTTACATTTTAAAAAAAAATTTTCACAAGATTTTAACTTGTGAAAAATGGGTTTCCATGTTCGTACGAAATTTGTATCCGAACATAATTTTCACACGATTTGTGAAATACTCGAACGCATTTTTCACACCGTGTGAAAAACACGATTTGTGAAAAATGAGGTTCAAAAATGCTTTAAAACTGAGTGTTTCTACTATCCTTTTCCAGCAAAAAAGGAGGGGTAATATATCAATTAACAGAGATTTGCCATCTTGAAACCTGTGGTCTGTTGTTTTTTTTCACGTCTGTGTGAACTTCAAAACTGTTTTTAATATGCCAGGGCTTTTTAACACATGGGCATTTCCAAACATAAATTTGCTATCAGTAAGTAGAACATTGGTAACATGTATGTTTAGAAGTGATTGATATCTTGCCATCATACCAAAAACTCAGTCGGACAGAAAAGTTATTCGTCAAGTTAGACACTAAAGTATAATAATATAAGTAAGTATAATAATATACATTTACCACGCAATCGAATTAAAATATATCTCTCTAATATAATTTCATTTATTTTTAGTGCAATTTAGAAGAATTTAGTTTTCAGCAATAATACACATTGACTTACTTTGATTTAGCGTAGAAATTGTCATTCATCACTTTATTTTTGGTTTGAAATTTGTCCGACTTATCAATTTAAACATTGAACGTATTTCACGGTTCGTGAAATATTATATTTTCATGCAATTGATTTCAGTGGAGTCACAGAAAGGGATGTGGCCCACAAGTAAGGCAAAATAAAATGAAGATCAAGAAATTTCTCAAATACCGCTTCGCAATGGTCACAGGAATACATTCATCATCAGTGATAGTAATTTACTTACATCGCAATAGTCTATTAAGTTTGGTAAACAAGAGCTTAAAACCATAAATCCGGGAAGCAGTCTCAGATCCCAAGCATCTTATTGGCTGAAATAGCGGCTGGTCGCCATTTTAACCAATCAGATGCTCGAGATTTGAGACAGGTCTCTCATCTTAGTTAAATGATCTTGGGCCAAGTTCCTGTGGTTAACATATATAAAGGTGGCGATTTATAATATGATATTATTTTTATTATATAGTTCAATATTTACGATAAAATTCATAAAACGATGCATTGAAGCAAAATTACTAATACACATAAAATCAAAATAAATAAATATATGCATGATGTAGTATAAAAATAGCATATTGCTTTACAGTTACATGAATGGAAAAAATTTCCACAATTTAACAAACCTTAAAGTTTACCTTTAAATCGCACACATTTCATCTGGAGTTTATTTCTATTGTATAATTTTAGTGATAAATAAATTGTTGTTTTTTTTTCATGTAAAACAGACCAAGGGATGCTATACAATAAAGATAGGAGTCTTAATGTAGTCAAAGGTATAGAAGTAGCTTCCCTTTAAAAGAACTGCTTAGTTTATCAATAGGCACATGTCGTCAGATAAATGAAAAAAGTAAGTTACAGTCGCCAGCAAAACCGAAAATTTCTGAACCTGCTAAAACCTTTGTAAATTTGTAGCTTAAAAGAAAGCCAGAGGCGTAGATAGCCGTCTATTCAAGTTGGTTCATTATTATTCTAGGCCATGCCACTCATCCCCCATTTCAAAATGCGCTGTTAGATATGATATATATGCTCAATAACCAATGGAATACCCCTTGGACCCATGCTACGAACTGAGTCACCTCATCTATCGACCTACCAACCTGTAAGAATCGCAGAGGTCAACAGTTGCATACTCAATGCAGTGCACATGTTGCTATATATACGCATTTTAAACGATGGTCGACTTCTTGCACGCACAAAGTAAAAGCCCTTGTCCTGTATTGCCTAATAATGATCAGCTTTTGGACATGGTACTTTGCTTATATGATCTCCAGTTTTGTAAATGGATTTTGATAATTTTACCTGTAAATATATATATATATAAGGTTTCTCTGGTCCTCACAGTACACTATCTCCCGAACCTGGACCATTTACTCTCTCGTTCCCACAGTCTCTCTCACTAGAAAAACAAATAAAGTCGTAATGACTTGAACGGTCATGTATGCTGTAAGCGAGGTAATCCATTCACATAATGCAAAGAAAATTAGTTTATTACAATAGTAGAAATGACTTTTCCCAGATATAAGGGTATGGTGCACTGTCCTTATTTTACGTCTGAAAATAGCCAGAGCAGATAGAAACTGACGGAAGGTCGGACGGGCGGTCGGGAGGGCTGACAGGCGGGCGGACGGACGACGAACGGACAGACACACAGACAGACGCACAGTCAGACACACAGATAACTTGCTTTAAATTTTAAAGATCTATCGGTACAGAAATAAGTTTAATTATGTACATTTAATTTAAATCAGAACTATTGAATAGTACTAGCATTTAAAGTTCCGTAAGTGCAATACACCAAAGTAATTTAATTTGGCGCTTATGGTGTATGTAAAATGTAAGATAAGAAAAAAAGAAACAAACAGCATGTCTAAACAAATTTATGGCATATTTTCGTAACATGGTTCCTTCACATAGGGATCAGAAACTGTAGAATAATGAGATTGCACGTCAAATACTGGCGTCCTGTCAAAATAATTGTAAGGTTTTAGCATGAACCCACTCGGAACACTTAACGTCATTGGCAAATCTTCCGAAGTGGGTGCATGCAGGAATTTTTCACTTATCCATAGCACGAGATCCTCATGCCGAATTGTTTGATTGTCTAACATCCGACCAACACCACGGAAAGGTTCAACTGGATATTGCAAGTCATACCAAGAAGTAGTTCCATATTGCTCCGAATGGTTCTGCTTTGTCACCGCAAGCATAAATTTTAAATGGCCCCAAGCTTCAAGCATTGTATGATCCTCAAGAATTTCTGCTGAATGAGAATATGGAATAACCCTGTAACCTCGTTTATTACCCCAAACATTGTTTTCATTTTCGTTCACAACCGTCCAATACTTTGGCTTAAGTGGATCAGATATAAAACTGTTTTCGTTCGTAAGTATTTCGTGTTCAATAAAACGGGTATGATTAAAATAGAAGAAACCCGGTTTTGATGAAATGTTGACTCTTGACTGGAATGCTTCAAGAGTACTGCCTCTCCGCCAATGAACGGTCTGAAAGCTATTATTAGTACCTAAAATGTCAAGGTCAACTTTGAACAAATAGTTATGATCGTGAATCGGACCTATTTGATAATCCGATATTCTATACCCAAAAGGGGTTGATGTCTTTTCTTGTGATAAATTTGGATCACTCGGATCCCAAAATGCACCATATAAAAAACCGGAAGCTGACAAGAGCGTTTCTAAACTTCCGTCTAAAAAGAATTTCCATTCCAGCGTGTAGTCATAGTTACCAAGATTCATAGAAGCCCGGATGATAAGATGATGGTCCACAAGACCATGCGACCCATGACGCCAATATGGCCGCTGTCCGTCTGCTTCAAAAACACAAGCGGCTCGCGTCATAGATTGGGGTAAACTGTACATAAATTTGCTAGCATAAAGGAATGAGGCACGATCTGGGCAGTCTAAACCCAACCTAGGGGAATTGTAGCTTCCCAATAAATACACTGTATCACTCAGTGCCGGAGGGCCGGCTCCGTTAGTCTGTGAGGCATATATTAATGTCACATCTTGTAATGAAATTTCATAAGCTATCCTTTGATTTTTGAATCTCACGTCAAATATTGCAGGTCCATGTAACGGACTCGAACTAAACTCAAAGTTCCAATCCATCCATCGCAGCCTTTGACCTTTGATGGTATATCTTGGTCCCTTGGGTTCATATGTTCTAGGTGGAGGTAAATCTGAAAATTCACGTTTTGGCAAAGATAAATTAAACTGAGGATCAAATTCACTGCGATGAAGATTTCGATAATCCTGAGGCAGTTTAATTTTACGTAAGGCACCGCTTGTATATGCATCCTGCATTTCTTTTCCTGAAATGAACGGCCCCTGCGAAGCATAATAGAAATCTGAAGCATACCACTGACTGACGTTAGTCCCTGGATGATGCATAATAAAGGTTACAGGAATAATTCTTATAGTAGCATAGCCACCCATTCGCAGGTATAAAAACGCCGCTGAAAGTCTGTCATTTTTGTCCGTAGACGGCAAAGCAGAAAACGACGGTAGAATGCCATTATAATAATAAGCACCGTCAAAACTATCTTGTAACAGGTTTTGTATTTGGGCTAAATGTGGTGACACTGCGTTATATAATCCAGTGATTTCCGCTGGGTCGAAAGGACGTCGGTTAAAATTGATTTCGCCATCATTCCGCAGTTGCTCAATTCGTATATTAGCTAGTGTTTCATTTAAAGGACCGACTTTAAACTCCATCACGTCTGGTGGTGTAACTGCACCACGCACCACATGTACCTTGGCGAACCTCCCGGGAAATACGCCATTATTATCAAGATACCTTAGAACTAAAGATTTTTCCATTGGCATTAAATACATATGCGCTGCTCTGTTGGTGTTCAACTGGTTGCCATTTACGACAACATAGCCTTTCATTGCTAAAACTTGCAATGTCAATGTCATTTCTTCCACAGTCAAAGGAGCAAACGGTGATGCAATAGATTCAGTTCCTGTTGATATATCTGGATTTCTTGTCGGACATTGCAGACATTCTGCGGCAGTTGTCGGGACAGTTACGGGTGAAGTCGGACACGAACATGTACAAGTCGGACATGTAGTTGTGGTTGTAATAGTAACAGTTGATGGGATGAATGTAACGGGCTTTTGAGTTGTTGGACATAAACAATTTTGCACCCTTGTCGGTGGTAATGATTCCGTCGTTGACGAAGTCGTTGAAATAGAGCCTTGAAGTTTATTGTTACTACTTGATTGCTCTGAGTTATTGTTTTCTGTCGGACGTTGTATTGCAAATCGTCCAATCACTATTCCAAGTGAAACGCCGACAACAAATATCCCAACGCCTAATAATCCAAGCACAATATAAAAGCGTTTTGATGCCGCTCTTTGAGCTTGTGAATTTGTTTTATGAAGTTTTTTGGAGTACGCGTCGGTTGAGTTGGCCCACGGACCGGAACTCGATCCATTTACGGTTGTTTGCGCATGCTTCTTGGGCTTGCGCAGAACGTCCACACTTGTGTCTGTATCGCTCCGGTCCAGGTCAGAAAATGAAGTGTCAGCAATTTTAGAGTGGTTTTCCGACATTTTGTCGTGTTCATGCTTGCATGCCTGTAAATATAAACAAAACACTAATGCAGAGGAACAAAGCATATAATACAAACATCAATTGAAATAAAATCGTTAACTATTTAAGTATCATTAATAAGGTCGCAAATAGATAACCCTTAAAATATTACGAAGGTAAACATATTTTGACACGGAATTAATGTACTGCTCTGTTGTTGTTGTTTTGTTGTGTTTTTTTTTTTTGGGGGGGGCGGATTTTAAAACACACAAATTCTAATTTTGCATGTAAAATGTAAAGGTTTTTACTTAAGTTATACTACTAGTATAAAGATGTAAAAAAATTGAACTTTGTTGTAAATGACATGTTCACTTTGAGGTAAGTCGTTCATATGGGACAAACTTTGAAAATTTAAATAAGTATCTTATTCGTTCACGGTATAATCATAGTCAAATTGTATCTATACAATACACGTATTTTTCTCGTTGTTATTTAAATTAGAAAATAAAAAACGTAGAAGGGTTGCCTTGTTGGGAATTTTGACTTTCCTGTCACAGTGGTAGTTTTCAAGCTGGCGACACAAAAAGCGATATAACAGTTTGGCTTTTATGGTGTCCATTTTCTCCATATTCTTTTAAGTTTAGAAAACGATACATGACTCCACTGTAAGGACTGTTAAGTTAAACTCTTTACTCCATATATACGGGTTATATCGCATGTGCGACCAGTGTAGAACCAGACCAGCCTGCACATGGAGCAATCTGCTCATTTACAATCGGTATTCTTCGTGTATCTCCACTTTGATTTCCGAATGTCTCTTTTTTTCGGCGTTAGCTGTCTAAGCTCAATTTTGACCTAGTTTTTCGACTAATGAAATGTTGTAAATAATACTCGTATTCTATTATTATGCAGCGGGAAAATGAAATAAACTATTTCGATTGGTAGCTATTTACACCAGAGAGGCATCTAGCAGGGTGGAGAGGTATCTAGTGGGATTTTTATTATTATGCAGCGGGAAAATCAAAAAGATTATTTCGATTGGTTGTTAGTGGGTGTTGTTTACGATTACCGTAACGATGTTTTAAATTTTGTGTAAGTATTTACCTGGCACTTACATATTCGAGCATTTTCGTTTTTAAAAGCGATAATTGTATTGGAGAAAAACATATTTACGATTTAAATAACCAGTTAAGTCAATATTGATGGCTTAAATACAATTTTATATGGAATATTCTTGGGTGTCAGGTAAACAGTTGCGTGCAATACTAAGTGTAAAACGAAAGAGAAGTGCAGATATTTCTAGTTCTTACTGGTTCCTTTCTAGTTCCTTTGATACTGTTTGTTAATTTCAAGTCCGAAATTCAAGTTCTTTGTAGTGTAGTGGCTAACTCTCTCGCCTCGCAAGCGTAGACCCCGGGTTCAATACTCAAGAGAGACACTTTTTTAAAGTTAATTTTAACGTAAAGTTGGTAGATTTCGCTCTTGTAACAAGCCGTTATTATTTATATTTATTAAATTTAAAGGACATTTATTCATCTTGAGTTCTAACTCTACAAGAGGTATTTTATTGAAACTGAATAAATGTAGATCAAGACTTAATGTAAAACATTGCTTCTTTAATAGACTTATTATCACCGTATGAGATTGTTGCAACAGCTTCAACACTTTCAATGAATTTATGAGTTGTCATGATTCGGTCGCTTAATCTCTTGGTCATACTAAGAAGGCAGGGACGGTTCGTCAACAGCTATAACAAGTAAAATAAAATAACTAAACAGTGTCTGCTTCGCCTCTCTATATTTCTTTCTTTCTTATGTACATGTATATATGAATCTTTTCCATCAACGCCGTTTATCTTTTTTAAAGATATTTCTTGTTAGTGTATGCGCGTCCGTTAACCAGCAGTGCATTGGATGTCACGCGGTACGAATGTAATATTTTTTGGGCAGAATAAGTGTTTACTAAGCGGATCGGAGAGCTCAGTCGAGAGGACTCTCCCTTTAAACGAGGGTTCCCCTGTTTAAGTGGGTTTCCCTGAACATGTTCACACCATGTAACATTTGTCGCCGAAAGAGGAACCATTACATATCCTGGTTAGTTTAAGATGCCTGCGATTTTTCATGTTAAGTACTCACTGGAATTCGAAGATGGATTTTCTTTGGCGGGGTAATGTCGCACGTTTCTTTGGTGGGGTAATGTCGCACGTTTCTTTGGTGGGGTAATGTCGCACGTTTCTTTGGCGGGGTAATGTCGCACGTTTCTTTGGCGGGGTAATGTCGCACGTTTCTTTGGCGGGGTAATGTCGCACGTTTCTTTGGTGGGGTAATGTCGCACGTTTCTTTGGCGGGGTAATGTCGCACGTTTCTTTGGCGGGGTAATGTCGCACGTTTCTTTGGCGGGGTAATGTCGCACGTTTCTTTGGCGGGGTAATGTCGCACGTTTCTTTGGCGGGGTAATGTCGCACGTTTCTTTGGCGGGGTAATGTCGCACGTTTCTTTGGCGGGGTAATGTCGCACGTTTCTTTGGCGGGGTAATGTCGCACGTTTCTTTGGCGGGGTAATGTCGCACGTTTCTTTGGTGGGGTAATGTCGCACGTTTCTTTGGCGGGGTAATGTCGCACGTTTCTTTGGCGGGGTAATGTCGCACGTTTCTTTGGGGGGGGGGGGGGGTAATGTCGCACGTTTCTTTGTTGGGGTAATGTCGCGAGTTTCTTTGACAGGGTAATGTCGCACGTTTCTTTGGTGGGGAAATGTCGCACGGTTCTTTGGTGGGGTAATGTCGCACGGTTCTTTGGTGGGGTAATGTCGCACGTTTCTTTGGTGGGGTAATGTCGCACGTTTCTTTGGTGGGGTAATGTCGCACGTTTCTTTGGTGGGGTAATGTCGCACGTTTCTTTGGTGGGGTAATGTCGCACGGTTCTTTGGTGGGGTAATGTCGCACGGTTCTTTGGTGGGGTAATGTCGCACGGTTCTTTGGTGGGGTAATGTCGCACGTTTCTTTGGTGGGGTAATGTCGCACGTTTCGAATCAAGACGAATCTTGTCGCCATGATTGGGTGAAATGTAAAGCGGGCCGAATAGCTCAGTCCGGAAACCATCCGCTGTGAAAGCGAGTAGTCCAGGGTTTGAGTCCTGGTCTATCTGCACGTTTGTAGCCACGTGTAAAAGCTGCATGCGAGCGCTTCTATGAGAGTCATATATAGTCAGTACAGTACTGTGAACGTTTAAAGTTACAAAATTTGCGTGTATCGTGCGTCCGTCTAACGTCTATCGTGCGTCCGTTTATCGTGTATCGTGCGTCCGTTTATCGTCTATCGTGCATCGTGCGTTTAATCGTCTAACGTGCATCGTGTAACGTGCATCCGTTTCTCCCATGTGCAAATTTAATCATTCGTCGAATATTTTGATAGCATTTTCATTTTTAAGAAATCTCTTACACGAAATATATCTATTGATAGTATCGGTATGTATATACACAAGTGTGTAACAGTCTACATTATTAAGGTTTGTATTTTAGACCACTCCCGTCAACAAAAACAACAAATGAAAACAAACACGGAAGTGAAAATGTTAAAATAAAATCGTATATATTTTAGCGGAAAATATATTCTGGAAATTGTTAATTTAGCATCGTTGTTAAGAATGCCTTCCTCTTTCAACAATGACGGTGTTGTCATAGATCTTAAGCTGAAATGGAACTGGACTAGCGGATGAACTGAAAGATTTGACAGATAGGAAATGTCCTGGCACAGTGTTTATGAATTATTTGGTGCCTTGTATATAAAATTAAGGCATCTTATAAAGCTATGCAGTGAAGCCAGTAATAATCTTCTGGATCAACAAACAAACTGAAGTTTCAAGAACTGTGTGCCATTTGGGAACCATAATAACACACCACACCGGTTGAAAATGTGCCTTGACAATTTAAAAAAAGGATGTTAAATAAATGAAGCAATTTGATTTTTCCATGACTCCGTCCCATATAATTCTTGTCCGTGGATCGTCATATCAAACAGATAATTCCATTATTTGATAAACCAGAGGAAAACATGTCAAACAGTCTTGTGGTTACAAATTATTTAATATATAAAATGGTAACAGGATTTCTACTAAATACATTTTTTGGGCAACATGCATTTCAAGATATTCACGAAGAATTATCCAAGTACGTTTGTATATAAACATTATATGAAACGTGCCAGTAATTGTTTTCTCCTCTCCTCATGTTTTTATATTAGTTTACAGATTTTAAGGAATAAAAACAGGCGGATTACATTTACTGGGGCCAGAATCTTACAAAAATGACAAAAATCTTAACTGGGATATTTAAAACAACTAAATTGAAAAAAAAATCAAACGACTCTTGTTGCAACAAGTTATTTATCATAAGAATAATAAAAATGATTTTAACAAATTTTTTTTCAGGCAAATGTATTCCAATTCATTTGCAAAGAATGAGAAAAAAAAATTAAAGATACAAAATCCTTAATAAAAAAAATGAAAATTATCAAATCATTATAATATACATGCCAGAAACTGTTTGCTCCTCTCCTCATGTTTTTATATTATTTTACAGGTTTTAAGCAATAAAAACAGGCTGAATAAATTTACTGGGGCCAGAATCTTACAAAAATGACAAAAATATGAACTGGGGTATTTAAAACAACTAAATGGGAAAAAAATTTCAAACGACTCTTGTCGCGACAAGTTATTTATCATAAAAATAATAAAATTGATTTTGACAAATAATTTTCAGGCAAAATGTATTCCAATTCATTTGCAAAGAATGAGATAAACATATTAAGATACAAAATCCTTAATAAAAAGCATTTGAAAATTATCAAATTATTATATTATTATACATGCCAGTACCTGTTTTCTCCTCTCCTTATGATTTTATATTATTTTACAGGTTTTAAGGAATAAAAACAGGCTGATTACATTTACTGGGGCCAGAATCTTACAAAGATGACAAAAATCTTAACTGGGATATTTAAAACAACTAAATGGGGAAAAAAATTTCAAACGACTCTTGTCGCGACAAGTTATTTATCATAAAAATAATAAAATTGATATTGACAAATATTTTTTAGGAAAAATGTATTCCAATTCATTTGCAAAGAATGAGAAAAACATTTTAAGATACAAAATCCTTCATAAAAAACATTTGAAAACAATTAAATCATTATATTATAGTTTTATACATGCCAGTAACTGTTTTCTCCTATCCTAAAGCTTTTATATTATTTTACAGGTTTTAAGCAATAAAAACAGGCTGATTAAATTTACTGGGACCAGAATCTAACAAAAATGACAAAAATCTTCACTGGGATATTTAAAACAACTAAATGGGGAAAAAAACTCAAACGACTCTTGTCGCGACAAGTTATTTATCATAAAAATAATAAAATTGATTTTGACAAATATTTTTCAGGAAAATGTATTCCAATTCATATGCAAAGAATGAGAAAAACATATTAAGAAGCAAAATCTTTAATAAAAAAAACAGTTGAAATCTATCAAGTCATTATATTTTACAATCCAGTAACTGTTTTCTACTCTCCTCATGCTTTTATATTATTTTACAGGTTTTAAGGAATAAAAACAGGTTGATTACATTTACTGGGGCCAGAATCTTACAAAAATGACAAAAATATGAACTGGGGTATTTAAAACAACTAAATGGGAAAAAAATTTCAAACGACTCTTGTCGCGACAAGTTATTTATCATAAAAATAATAAAATTGATTTTGACAAATAATTTTCAGGCAAAATGTATTCCAATTCATTTGCAAAGAATGAGATAAACATATTAAGATACAAAATCCTTAATAAAAAGCATTTGAAAATTATCAAATTATTATATTATTATACATGCCAGTACCTGTTTTCTCCTCTCCTTATGATTTTATATTATTTTACAGGTTTTAAGGAATAAAAACAGGCTGATTACATTTACTGGGGCCAGAATCTTACAAAGATGACAAAAATCTTAACTGGGATATTTAAAACAACTAAATGGGGAAAAAAATTTCAAACGACTCTTGTCGCGACAAGTTATTTATCATAAAAATAATAAAATTGATATTGACAAATATTTTTTAGGAAAAATGTATTCCAATTCATTTGCAAAGAATGAGAAAAACATTTTAAGATACAAAATCCTTCATAAAAAACATTTGAAAACAATTAAATCATTATATTATAGTTTTATACATGCCAGTAACTGTTTTCTCCTATCCTAAAGCTTTTATATTATTTTACAGGTTTTAAGCAATAAAAACAGGCTGATTAAATTTACTGGGACCAGAATCTAACAAAAATGACAAAAATCTTCACTGGGATATTTAAAACAACTAAATGGGGAAAAAAACTCAAACGACTCTTGTCGCGACAAGTTATTTATCATAAAAATAATAAAATTGATTTTGACAAATATTTTTCAGGAAAATGTATTCCAATTCATATGCAAAGAATGAGAAAAACATATTAAGAAGCAAAATCTTTAATAAAAAAAAACAGTTGAAATCTATCAAGTCATTATATTTTACAATCCAGTAACTGTTTTCTACTCTCCTCATGCTTTTATATTATTTTACAGGTTTTAAGGAATAAAAACAGGTTGATTACATTTACTGGGGCCAGAATCTAACAAAAATGACAAAAATCTTAACTGGGATATTTAAAACAACTAAATGGGAAAAAAATGTTCAACGACTCTTGTCGCGACAAGTTATTGATCATAAAAATAATAAAATTGATTTTGACAAATATTTTTCAGGCAAAATGTATTCCAATTTATTTGCAAAGAATGAGAAAAACATATTAAGATGCAAAATCCTTAATAAAAAAAAACAGTTGAAAACTATCAAATAATATGTGGTCCTGACCAGTTTTATTTGATAACCCTTGAAAATTCATTTACACTAATCAAAGAACATATGTATGGATATTTTAGTGTGGTTCATTTTGTATAATTCTACATGTTAGAGACTACTTATTAATAATTTCTATAGACTTAATTTAAAAAGGAGAACCCCATTTGTGGAATGTTTTCAATGTTTTCCAAAGCGCTTAGGGATCCTTCTCCATTAAAGGCATGTTACTGAATGTAGAAAGTCTACTTATTTTTTTATCCGAATCAATTGCTCATCCAAAATTATGTCTATTTCCATGCTCAGTCACTCCATGATTTTTTTTATTTAATCATCAGTTTAAAACTATGAGAATTATCCATTACAGTCATGAAAATGAATCATCCGTGCATCCAGTTACAGTTTTCTTGTGTAAATCCGAGTCTTTACTTAAATTGAAAACGTTGTTGTTGTTTAATTGACAGCAGTCAATTAATTGAAAAGAAGATTAATATATCAGTGAAACACACGTTCGTGGTACTAATTATACTTTGATTTGCACTGCGAAAAGATCATTTTCATTAAATTTAGATCGACGCACCGCCATTTGTATGTCAAAAACGTGTATCGCATATCGTGCAACGTCTATCGTGCGTCTATCGTGTATGGTGCGTCCGTGTATCGTTTAACGTGCGTCCGTCTATCGTGTATCGTGCGTTTCGTTTGTAACCTAAAACGTTCACAGTACTGTACAGTCAAACCTGTCTTTAGCAGCCACCAAAGGGAGTGACGAATAGTGGCTGCTCTATACAGGTGGCTGTTAAAGACAGGTTAAAATGAGAACAAAATGTCAGTTTAGGACATATTCAAACTGGCTGTTTAAGACAGGTGGTTGCTATTCACAGGTGGCTGCTAAGGCAGGTTTCACTGTATATGTCGGATTTTTGCATATAACAGTTACACAATTTGTTAGAAATAAAAAGAGAATGAATTGGAGTTTGCTAAAACAAATCTAATTTGTAAACGTAATTTATTTTATATCTAAATCTTGAGGTTAAATTACTGAATACCTACTACAATTAATAATAAAATTCAAGGTTTTAACGTTAAACTTGATTGTGTATTTTATTATCATTTTTCGATAGCGATGTAAGTCAGAGTCTGCTGTTAAAGCTAATTCCATCTCCAAAGCGGTAATCCCAAGGGTTCTCTTTTTCGTTTATTTTTTTAATTTGACATACTTATAACAAAATATGCTTTCTTTTTTTTCATGTTTGCTGTGTGGGGGTGGGGGCTATGTTTTGTGAGAGTGGCGATTCCTGATATGCATATTTCACTTTTTTCTATGCTATAGTACATGTTTTTCTTAATGAACAAAAACAACGGAAACATCAATGCCTTCATTTAATTTCGAAAATGCGTCAATTTTATCAACAGACAGATTACAGCACACTGTATGCTTACAGATTTACCCAACTTAATATAATCAAACTTTCATGGCAATGCCTGAAAGAACTAATGAGCCCGATTAGTTTCTTTCTTCCTGCAATCGTGTTCTTGATGTCCAAGTTTTCTGAATTTGGTAATGTTGTTAATGTCCAGTTTGCAGCTAAGTGTGTGCGTGTGTATGCATCAGAATAGTAGCTGGGATGGAGTCAATCCAACATCGTAAAACTGAGACTGATCCCCAGTCTCAAATCTCAAGTATCTGAATGACTAAAACGGAGACCAGTTTCCTTTTTAGTCAATCGGATGCTCGAGATTTGAGACTCTTCTTTATTCTTAGTTTTATGATCTAAAAGCAACTTTTACCTGTTTGTTAATATTAGTATGTGGCGAGGCAAATATGAGATTGGTGTACCTTATAACCAGGTTTAACAACCACACGGCAAAAAATAATATTTATGCATATGACAATATCATTACGGTATCTTTTTCTTTCTGTTTGTGATCTTGTTCTTTTTAGTCGTATAATAAACTTATTTTCCTAGCCTCGTGTGCTTGTCTGAGTGCGGAGGCTGTGTTTTCAATAAGTGAAGTTTATTCTTTAATTTATTTATAACAATCATTATTGTTTATATTTTACAGTGCAATTACCTTATACCAGCTGCTTGCATATTGGTAATACTTCTGGTATTCCATATAGAAGCTTACGTCGGCAGAGGCAATCTAGAAGTAGTAATCGCTTTGTTTCTTCTTTATGGGTATGATTTTGCAGTATACGTAACGAAAACAAATACAAACGTATCTTAACATTCAATGTTAAAATAAACATAAACTTTTGAAACAATAAACTTAACATTTATTACAACTATATTAAAATACACGTATATAGTTTTAAATTTGCAACAGGTTTTACGTCTGTGATATCTAAATTTATTTAAAAATGGCGTGATCAACTAAACAGCAAAAGTAAATCAACGGAATGCTGAGTTTTTAAGTAAACGTAGAACTGTGTCGCTCATATTAGCATAAATATTAAAATTTTTAAGTAGTTATTCCTGACGATTTGAACTTTGCATTTTGCTAGTTTCCATACAGTTTACTACTGCTGTACCTATGTGCATCATCGGTTATGACCCTTTTGGGAGTTGTATACTTCCCATTTAATATAATTTAACATGATTTTACATTTGGCACTACCATTTTTAAGATATAGCCATGCTACATAGAACTTTTGCTTAAGCTTTTAGCAAACCCCTTTTATGTAATGAGGTCTATTCCCAACCTGTATATTACGCTCTATCTAAACAACCTGCTATGCCGGATTTGTTGGTATTATTTAACAACTAACAATCAAAGCAGTTTCGATTTTCATGCAATTTCAGGTGGTCCATCACACCCATGATGTATCCTGCAAGCTTTCTTTTCAAGGAGCCAAGTGTTGCCTATATTTGTTTGATATTGTTTAACCTCTTCACGGG
Organism: Corbicula japonica; assembly: GCA_038501625.1. Classification (NCBI taxonomy): domain Eukaryota; kingdom Metazoa; phylum Mollusca; class Bivalvia; order Venerida; family Cyrenidae; genus Corbicula; species Corbicula japonica. The sequence continues at coordinate 2,552,203 of JAZAYU010000054.1, forward strand.
AATTACTTGTGTTGTCACCAGCTGCTTTTGCATACAACATTGTTGAGCTGATGGGTGGGTTGGAGTTATTTCACCAAGACAATTTGTACTTGTCTTGTGATACGAGAACCTGTTGGGGCAAGTGTGAGGTTGGTGCACCCTAGAACCTGGTTTAAACCCCCAGTGGCAATTTGATTTGCCACTGACCGTTCCAAGGCGGTAACCCCTCGGGTTCTCATTTTTGTTTTTTGTTAGTGGCGTCCTTTTTGAAACTGATTATTTTATTAACCATGCTCTCTCCCCCTCTCTTCTTCTTGACTGTGTGGGGAGGCTGTTGTTTTCTGAATGTGGCAATTCCTGATATGCATATTTCACCTTTTCATGTTAAAACAATTTGCTTTTGACAAGGTTAGAGCTTCTTGCATGATATTTTTTGTTTCATCCTTGTTCCTCGTCAGTTTTCTCTGCGTTGCATCCAAGCCCACTATGAATTAATTGATATATTTCCCGAAAGAACATTGGTAGTAATAACATATATTTCAGATATTTTGAATATCTGAATGTTCGTATTAGAATCCTAAGTGTTTGCTTTTATAAACGTTTAATTGTTTAATCAGTGTTTAGACACAATTTCAAGTTCGTTTTGATTTAACCATGGATCTCCATGTTTCACAGGCGAATATTTCGCTTTGTATAAAAACGACATTATTAAAAGGTTAGTAGCAACATAAAACAATAACATACATTTCAATTGTAACAAGAGGGCCATAATGGCCCTATATCGCTCACCTGAGTACAAAAGTACTCTCAGCTTCTGGTTTCAGACAAGAAGATTTTTAAAGTTTTGCCTATACAAGTCTATGTAAAATTAAGTGACCCCTGGGGCGGGGCCAATTTTGACCACAGGAAAATAATATGAACAATCTTTGTAGAGTTCCAATAGAGGATGCTAAATGCCAAATATCTAAGCTCTAGGCCTTGTTGTTTCAGACAAGAAGATTTTTAAAGTTTTTCATATATAAATCTATATAAAATGAAGTGACCCCTGCGGCAGGGCCAATTTTGACCTCAGGGAAATCATTTGAACAATCTTTGTATAGTTCCACTAGAGAGTGCTAAATGCCAAATATCTAAACTCTAGGCCTTGTGGTTTCAGACAAGAATATTTTTAAAGTTTTTCTTATTTAAGTCTATGCAAAAGAAAGTGATCCCTGGGGTGGGGCCAATTTTGACCCCAGGGAAATCATTTGAACAATCTTTTTAGAGTTCCACTAGAGGGTGCTAAATGCCAAATATCTAAGCTCTAGGCCTTGTGGTTTCAGACAAGAATATTTTAAAGTTTTTCCTAAATAAGTCTATGTAAAATGAAGTGACCCCTGGGGCGGGGCCAATTTTGACCCCAGGAGAATAATTTGAACAATCTTTGTAGAGTTCCACTAGAGGATGCTAAATTCCAAATATCTCAGCTCTAGGCCTTGTGGTTTCAGACAAGAAGATTTTTAAAGTTTTTCCTATATAAGTCTATGTAAAATGAAGTGACCCCTGGGGCGGGGCCAATTTTGACCCCAGGGAAATAATTTGAACAAACTTTGTAGAGTTCCACTAGAGGATGCAAAATGCCAAATATCTAAGTTCTAGGCCTTGTGGTTTCAGACAAGAAGATTTTTAAAGTTTTTCCTATATAAGTCTATGTAAAATGAAGTGACCCCTGGGGCGGAGCCAATTTTGACCCCAGGGAAATCATTTGAACAATCTTTGTAGAGTTCCACTAGAGGGTGCTAAATGCCAAATATCTAAGCTCTAGGCCTTGTGGTTTCAGACAAGAAGATTTTTAAAGTTTTTCCTATATAAGTCTATACAAAATGAAGTGACCCCTGGGGCGGGGCCAATTTTGACCCTAGGGAAATAATTTGAACAATCTTTGTAGAGTTCCACTAGAGGATGCTAAATGCCAAATATCTAAGCTCTAGGCCTTGTGGTTTCAGACAAGAAGATTTTTAAAGCCTTTCCTATATAAGTCTATATAAAATGAAGTGACCCCTGGGGCGGGGCCAATTTTGACCCCAGGGAAATAATTTGAACAATCTTTGTAGAGTTCCACTAGAGGGTGCTAAATGCCAAATATCTAAGCTCTAGGCCTTGTGGTTTCAGACAAGAAGATTTTTAAAGTTTTTCCTATATAAGTCTATACAAAATGAAGTGACCCCTGGGGCGGGGCCAATTTTGACCCTAGGGAAATAATTTGAACAATCTTTGTAGAGTTCCACTAGAGGATGCTAAATGCCAAATATCTAAGCTCTAGGCCTTGTGGTTTCAGACAAGAAGATTTTTAAAGCCTTTCCTATATAAGTCTATATGAAATGAAGTGACCCCTGGGGCGGGGCCAATTTTGACCCCAGGGAAATAATTTGAACAATCTTTGTAGAGTTCCACTAGAGGGTGCTAAATGCCAAATATCTAAGCTCTATGCCTTGTGGTTTCAGACAAGAAGATTTTAAAAGTTTTTCCTATATAAGTCTATGTAAAATGAAGTGACCCCCGGGGCGGGGCCAATTTTGACCCCAGGGAAATAATTTGAACAATCTTTGTAGAGTTCCACTAGAGGATGCTAAATGCCAAATATCTAAGCTCTAGGCCTTGTGGTTTCAGACAAGAAGATTTTTAAAGTTTTTCCTATATAAGTCTATGTAAAATGAAGTGACCCCTGGGGCGGGGCCAATTTTGACCCCAGGGAAATAATTTGAACAATCTTTGTAGAGCTTCACTAGAGGATGCTAAATGTCAAATATCTAAGCTCTATGCCTTGTGGTTTCAGACAAGAAGATTTTTAAAGTTTTTCCTTTCGGTTGCCATGGCAACCAGAATTCTGCATGGAATTGATTTCTTTGAACAACTTTGGAAGTGCTTCATGCAAGGAACATCCGTGGCAAGTTTCATCAAAATTGGCCAAGCCGTTTCAGAGAAGAAGTCGATTGAAGCAATTGTTGACGACGGACGACGCACGACGCACGACGGACGACGGACATCAGGCGGTCACAAAAGCTCACCCTGTCACTTTGTGACAGGCGAGCTAATAAAAAGTGAACCCATCTTAACTAAATATTAATCTAAAAATATATTGTTAGAGCGATGCCATAATCATACACAAACTTAAACTATTTTTGCTAAGAAGTTTTATAAACTTGGTTATTTCAGAATTTATCAAGTGTAAACCAGATTTTGAACAACGTGTTCCTGCTATTTCCAAACTATTGTCTTGGTAATGGGATGATGAGTATTGCTCTAAATCAGTACGAAAATGAGTACTACTCGCACATGGGTAAGGCTTACATGCATGAATTTATTGTATATATATCGTTTTCCAATTTAAATAACGTCACTTGATTTACGACAATCTAAAATTATGTGTACATAGAATGAATTTTCTACGCACAGTTGAGTTCATGCCCCAATTTTGAACAATCAATACAGAAATTCACTAGTTCTTTTACTCCGTAGTCTAGCAATTCGTCTTCTTTACACGTCCTTATATTTCGTTTGTCTATACTCTTTTTGTAATATGTCTTACGTTTCCCTTTTAATTTATAAAACCAGCCTATTGTTGATACATGAACTGTATAATAAATATATTCTTCTGTACAAGAAAGTGACATTTTGTCCTAAATGCAAGGTTACTCTATTAGATCAATGTTAATTTGAAAGTAATATATAAATACATAAGAATACAACAAACTGACATTTCTGATCACCATAATCTTGAACTACAGATATCATATTGCACTAAAACAATTATTGGAACTTAGAGCGAATGCAAAATATTTACTTGTGAATTATTAATGAATAAAGGAAGACGAACTCTAATCTTCCACTTCGTGTTTAACGTTTTTTTTTTTCACTTCTTCATTCAGGTAAATGATATTACATGTATATCAACATTAGTTATAAACCATTTTAATAGTGTTTATGTTAAATATTTGATATAGTAATATTATTACGTTAAAGGTGATACAGACAAGATAAAAAGAGCAATGAGATGGGATGTGGGAGGGAAGAAGCTTTGTGCAATGGCAGTCACGGGTGTATTATCCTTTATATTCACGTTACTTTGTGAATATGAATTCTTTATTGGTAATAAGTAAGTATTATTTGTATGGTAGATCTATATGTGTTTTCGGTAAACTTGAAGACTTAAGTTTTAATTGGTCATTTTTGTTGCTTAGATAAAATGTTCTTCAAATTACTAATCGATAAATCTTCATAAGACGACTGTTTCTCACAACACATTAGCGTGTTGTTATTAAAAAAGGACAGTTTAATCGAGCTTCTTATTAATAATTATACACATTTTTCTCCACGATTAAGTTCATTGAAAAACTTTAACTAAAAGAAAGTAACTACATGTATAATGCTCCAAATAAAAAAGTTCTATAACATTTTAGTAAGAGTAACATTATGAATCTGTATACTTTCTTGTCACTGATATCATGTAGAAGCGGAGAGTATTAATAGCCCTGTTCCATGTACGAAATGTACGAATTATGAAAACTTTACATGTCAAGGTTAGTCAAACGATTACCAAAGAAGGCTCAAGAATGTGTAGACGAGGTGGATTCTGATGTATTGGCTGAAAGAGAAAGAACGCTGCACCACAGTTATTCTCAAAAGGCAGTTTTGTCTGTGGAGAGAATTAGTAGGGTAAGCCTGGTTAATTTAAAATGTTAACAAAGCGTTCTTTGTCCCGTTCAGTAAGAGGTTGTCGTAAACGACATGTTGGGATTATGGATCTATGAAAGAATTGGTTTGCAAGCTTGGTTATGGCGGTAGATATATTAAACAAAGTTTTTCAAATGCGTCTGCTTACAACGTTATTCAAAAGCCACTACACCAACTGCAACAGTCTTAAGAGACGACCGTGTAATTAACCCCGTCTTCGACATGATGTTTTGTTAAAACCGGTACCTTGGAATTATGGAAACAGTTTACTTCAGCCGGTCAGCGGAGAGCGTAGAACACGAGTTATTGTTAGAAATTCTTCCAACTGATTCAGCATTTTTAAAGTCTTTTGTTGCGGTCTTCTGTGTTTCCAACTAATTGTAAATAACAATTCAAGCTTACGACACCTTTTTATATGTCTTGTGATAAAAAAAATCTTAATATTCGTTTCTATATGTGTTAGAAAATGTAAAACATATTCTATGAATTATCGTAATCGTGAAAACACGGATCATACCGGTTTGGATTTTTATAATGTTGAAATGGGGCATAGGAAGTTACCAGAACACAAAAACGATCTTTATTTAAATATGACAGCAAGTGTTTGAACAAACATGAAAGCAGCAGCTTTTTATATTTGCGTTTTCATCTTGTATAGATTTATAAAAGACGTGGACATCAGAACCTGGTAGCTGTAGATGGTTTGTGTTTCTCCGTTTCTAAAGGAGAGGTATGACAATTTGCATGTTTAATGATATGAAAGTAATTTTTATATCCGTTTTATGCTCATGGATTCCTGGTTTCATAGGAATTATATTTTACGTTTTCTTAATTAATAAAAGTTGGTGAAAAGAAAAAACGAAAAATAACCATTGGAATATAAAAGACCGATTTTCAGTGACCTGTATGCAGAACAAAAAACATAAATGTGTTTAATGTGTTTCAGTTTAATTATTATGTGGACTATTTTATGTTTTCTTCTTTGATATGTTCTAAGATATTTAAAACTGACGTGTGCGCATACATATTACAGTGTTTTGGTTTACTTGGAGTGAATGGAGCAGGAAAGACATCAACTTTTCGCATGTTAACCGGGGACTTGGCTCCCTCTAGTGGTGATGCAAAACTTCTCTCGCAGAGGTAAATTCAGCAACAACTAGATGTTATAAGTGTTTAAAAATACAATAAAATGATAGTGAATCAAAACAAGCGTAAATAACAAACGTATACATCACGAACTTGAAGATATCAGAAGTCATAACAACGAGACCATATGTTTGTAATGAGATGAAAAAATCAAACGGACACAACTACTAAAACTAGAATCCATGGGGTGACAAAACGTATTTACAAACGCTCGGGGTTTACCAGCCTCACATTTACAGTTTTAAGTGTGTTGGATAATTTGCAATCGTGGATTAATTTCGTACATTAACGACAGTTTGTTGTAATAGTTACTCTTTGGATAAAAGTCCTAATAGAAAGAATATATTTACATCTTCGGATAATTTGTTTACAGCTTTGTTGGGTTTTTTATTTGGTGCTTTTAAAAGGAAATGGAATATGCAAAGTAAAATTATTTTGCCACACAAATGCGACACAACTGCTGACTAAAAATGCGTCTGTAAACGTAAAGGCATTTGTAACGATCAAATTAAATAATGCGGTTCAAAATAAAATTTACTTGATTTTATTATAGTGTTGTAAAGGGCGGAAGAAAGGTACAACAATGTGTAGGATACTGTCCACAATTTGATGCTTTATTTGGCGAACTTACTCCTAAAGAACATCTTGGGTTGTATGCAAGACTTAGAGGAATTCCTGTCAGATATCAGGCTAAGGTAATTGCTTATCTATATCCCGTTTAAGTGTCTATTAGAAAGTGATTTTAACATAAAAATACTATTATATCAGATGAATTCGTTTTATTATTAACATTGTATTATCAAAAGCAGAATATTTGATCTATCGTATTTCATAACACCGAAACGCCCTAAAGCGATACCATCTCCGGATAAATGCAAATTCATATAATCTGCCCTGATAACCAGATCTTATTAAGTTAAACTAAGGCAAACTATTAATTGTTCTTGTGTTTGACACTAAACGGTAATGTATCAGTATTTTTTCTGTAAATTCTGTTTATTCCAGACAATCATCAACTGCCTCAGGATGCTTGGATTGACAAGGTATGCCGATCAACCTGCTGGAACACTGAGTGGAGGAAACAAGAGAAAACTATCTACTGCCATCGCTCTCATAGGGAACCCACCGCTCATACTTCTGGTAAACTTCTTATAATAATAAGTTATATCCTTAAATGATGCTTACCTTGTGTTTCATTAAATAATTTATGCGATGATTTGAAAGCAAAATTGTCCCTAAAAAGGTGAAATCTAAATTTTGAGTTTACATTATTTTAGTTAATAACGGGAATACAAACGACTACAGAAGCGTCCATTTAAGACGTGCCGGAATTTTATGGCTTTGAAAATACGGGAAAATACTTTCTTAGAAAATGTTTTCATAAAGTTTGATTAGATATTACAGATCTACGCTTGATTCATAAATCAACATGACGAAACAAAAATAAAACATAAGTGGTTGGTAGGTTAATAGACGCAATTTGTCCAAAATCCTATTATTCAATAGATATGAGTAATCATTCAACCAAACAATAACGTGGTTTTTTACCAGGTAGTGTGTACATGTACATGTTTCCCTTATATTTAGGATGAGCCAACTTCTGGAATGGATCCATATTCTAGACCACTTCTATGGGACGTTATAAAGCGTTTGGCGAAGGAAGGAACTTCAGTTGTGTTCTCCTCGCACAGGTTTCATTATTGTTTTTTTAATTTATCAACTAGCTGTGTCCACCAACAATTTTTACAAGTTATAACGTTGTCAGATGATATTGAACTTTTGATTAGAACTATTTCTAACGGTGCGGGTTCGCTCTCGGACAGAGGCAATATCATCTGTAATAACTTCTTTTCCATGTTTTTGTAATACTGATACCGATAAGGCCGTTAAAAATAAATATAATTCTTAACTAAAATAAAGTTTTGTATACATGTAAAACCGCATTAAAGGTTCAATATTCACCGCCATATGCATACCATCGTTTGGAATTGATCAAAATTGTATTGTTTATTGCTGTAAATATTGAGTTGCGCTCAAGCCGGGGCTAGGCGGCGTGGGCAGTAATATGCATTTCCATAACTGCTCATGGACAGGCTCAATTTAAACGAGTCTGCAATATTTTCATATTTGACGCGTTCGGTGGCTTTCAAAGTTCCATTTCCATCTGTTTTAATATAATTAACCGAACTGATAGCAAATTGATCCCATTATACCTACACAACATCGTTTGGAACGGATTACAATTTTACTGTTTTCATGTGTAAATATTGTTTGTTCAACATTATCCGTTCGCTGCGGCAGTACTATTAATTTACGTTAGGCTCTTGGACAAACTCAATCAAAGCGAGTTTGCAACATTGCATATATATAGTTTTCGTATCTCCCATGTTTCTTTTTCCTCTACATATATTAACTTTGTGAATTTTAATACAAAATCAAGCAAGTTTAACTTTCTGACCGTTCAATCTCCACCTTTGCGAAACTATATGATTGTTACTGTACAGTGTACAAATCCATAGTTTCGCATAAAAGTGACGAAATAATGCCGTTGTGACACCCTAAAAGTTGAGAATCTGCTCTACTTGAAAATTGTTTATGTTTTGGTGTCTGCTGAGCATTTGTTATTACCCTATGCAAGTTCACCGTCAAATTTAGAAATATGCGTATCATCAACCGCCGAACGAAGAATACACAGCCTCTTCAACCATTAATCCTTTAGTCCAAATTACGAAGACATTGAAGTGTAGGAGTTGTTGATAATCTTGTATGTTTCTTTTACAGTATGGAGGAATGTGAGGCGTTGTGTACAAGGTTGTCGATTATGGTTAAAGGCCAACTCAAATGTCTGGGTAGTGTTCAACATCTTAAGGTAAAACATTAGAGTTTAAAAAGTGTTGCTAACTTTCTAAAGAACATATAAAATTATGCAAAATAGTTCTTTCGAAAATGTTTAATACACTGAATTATTTTCCTCTATGTTGTAGTATTTAAAGAATAAGCCTGATTCTTTTAATAAATGATATTTCAACACAGCCAGGTTATTGATTATAAAGTAATGAGGTGATTATTTTTATTTGTAATCTCTGCAAAGAACAATTTAAGGACAGAATGTATACTTAAGACACTACAAAATCATGAAATAGAAATAAATTAATCCAAGCTGAGGAAATTTCATATTAAAATATGAAATACAATGTACTTCTTAAAAGGTTAAACTAGCAAAGTATTATGTTTGGTCGTGACGCGGTATTTATCAATGAATTTACATGTACGTTCAGTTTTAGCCTGTTAAATTGCAGTAAATCAGAAAGTTTGATTGAAATTATTAACAAATGAATAGTTTTGTTGAGTAAACAAGTAAACACTACCGTTTTCATTACGAGGCTGTTGTTTCACAACTAATTTGTAAATCCGCTAAATAACAAAACGAAAAACGAATTATACGAACTAAAACATATTTTATTCTTTGTTCATGTAAGCATGCTTTTTTAGATAACGTACTAGTAAGTAAGTAAGTAAGTAAATAAATGATTTATTATAGTGACATGTGCATTAAATAATATAATGACATTAAATAAATATAAAGATTACAAGAGCACCCGACACAATGGGTCTATATGTCACCTTAACAATAAGTAATTGAAAAACACATGATATCTATGAATATGAAATATGAAATACAATTAACGCTACCATGGCAAGTATATGTTTTTTGTTTTGAGTCAATTCTGACATTTAAAAAATAACTTTTAAGTAAGTATAATGTTATACTGCTTACATGCTAAATTCTTTATTGAAACCGTTATATGTAAACAATTGATCTTCTGAGTAAGAATGCTTTGACAATAAACTTAGCGGTCTTCCTTGGAAAAGTATTTAGTAAAAACGATAATCTTTCATCTAACGGTATATTTAAAAGCTGCTGGGTATCGAACGTTGATTGTCTTATTTCATTATCTAATTGAAAAAGGACTCTCTGTTTCTACCAATGGTGTAGGACAGAATCTACAGAGTCTTTGGTTTTATTCTTCACCGGTAAATCGGCCAGTTTCTACACGAGGAGGCAGTATTCCAAAACGAAATTGTGCTAACATGGCTCGTTCATACCTTTTTAAGTTCATACACACGTAATCTTCACATTTAAAATCATGTTTGAATGTTCTATAAGTTCTCAACTTTGGAAATGTCTGTATGTCTGTCAACCATTTATTGCTGTAAAACTGCCGTATAAGTGTATCAGCATAATTGAGATCAACTGAGGATTTCGTTAAATAATAATTTGCTTGTCCTAGTTTTGCCATAATGTTTTTAACATCTTTACACCAGTAATTGGCACATAAGATGTAATCACAATTAAACACTTTCTTTGTGAGTCTGTTTTATCCATTTTAATTAGTCTGTTCCAAAATCGGAGGATTGTCTCCTATCTACGATATTCGCTTGGAATCCAGCCTGTATCGCGTAGAGCGCAAGTGTCGGTGCAAAGCGGTGAACCCCGAGGAAGTATCGTAGAGCCCTGTTTTGTACATTGTCGATGCACTGAAATGAGCGGTAGCCCTAAACTGACGAACTGTAATCCAGTATGGGAGTTACACACGAATTGAAGAGTTTTTCAAATGATTTAAACCCCAAGTCCTTAAGGCTGTGTATTTTACTGATGATACTGCCAAGTGCTCTTCCACCGCCTTTAGCCAACGCGTCACAGTTGAGTGAGAAGTTATTTTTCTCATGAATATAACACCCAAATATTTATAGTGTTCAACTGTTTCCAACACGTTTTCACCAATTTTAAAGCAAAGTTACTTCTTTGAGAACGATCTTGTCTAAAGTGCATGTATTTAGATTTGTCTGTGTTTATTATTACTCTCCAACGTTGACACCAGTTTTGTAATTTGTTTAACATTGTTTGTCAGTCCGCTTCAGAGTTTGCGATAAGAACTATATCGTCGGCGTACAAGAGTATTGGCACTTTAATATTGTCTACATAAATACCTATGTCAAGATCCTTAATTTCCTGCACAAGGTCGTTTGCGAACACAGAAAAGAGCGTCGGGGAAAGATTACATCCCTGTTTCACCCCGGTAACACAGTTGAACCAGTCTGTTAGTTTATTATTAATGCGTATGCAGGAGACCGTACTTGCGTATATGTTCTTAATAGAATTGTATACTTTTCCGTACTAATAGGTAATGCAGTGTACACAGCGCACACCTCACGTGTCGTTACACTAATGCCATTGCAGTCATTTCAAGAAACGTTCGTGTTAAAATATTAGTATTTCGATAAAATAAATATTATGTTTTTTTTTTGTCTTGAACCATTCTGCAATTAGTTTAGATTGTTAACAAAATGAACAACCAAAGTTCTGCTAAATCGCTTATATTGCAATTAACCTCTTTTTCATATTGTGCATCGTCTGTCAAATGTCCCTATAAATCGATTGCAAAGAGAAGTAACCACTAAGACGTGTTTGCTTATAAACTATTCAATGGAGTATTTTTGACAGTATGTTTAGCTCTGTGTGGAATTAACGTCAGGAAGTCGTTATATGTAAGATAAAAAATATAAATAAGTGTTTAAAATTGGTAGTTTTCTAAAATGTAAACATATATACAAAAAATAATTACACAAGCTCATAAAACAAAATCTGCAGACCAACCTCAAATCTCGACCATCTAAATGGCTGAAATGGCGACTGGTTTTAGCCAACCAGACGCTTGAGATTAGGGAATGGTCAACAATCTTAGTTTTATGATCTTGGGTCAATGGTGTCAAGAATTATTAACCAACCTTCGATCATTGAAATAATTAATTTTCTGTAGAAAAAATACGGCAACGGATACACTTTGACAGTTCTGATGAGTACAGCCCAAAACGCAGATGCTGTAGCGGAATATATTTTGTCAAATCTTGTTTCCACAAGACTAAAATACAGAGGTCACAAAACACTTGTGTTTGACATAAAATATTCGAGCAAGCACCTAGGCGATGTGATCGATGTGATGGAGAAAGCGCCTGAATATTTTCATGTATTGGACTACAGTTTGAACCAGAACACTTTAGATAATGTAAGTATAAACGTAACTTATAATGACGGTTAGTGTCGTGAACACACATGAAAATACCCAATGTGATGACCATACCAGATGTTTGAGGGTATTTTTTAAATCCTTCATCTAGTTAAGTCGACAGAAGTTAACATGAAAGAAAAAAATAATTTTGCATACATGTTTTTACATTGCAGTTATATGAATAGCATGTTTCTTAACTATCAGGAAAACACGTGTAGAAAATATAGACTTCACAAAAGAAGTAAGGAAATGATAACTAACTTTAAGGTGCTTTAATGGCTTTTCATGAAATCATAGAACGGGACAGTATCATTTCGAAACAAGCCAAACTCACAGCGAACATGGTATTTATATCTGTAGGATTTAACTATTTGATAATTGAATTTATGTCATGTGGAAGTATCTTTTTTCAATAGTAAAGCAATACTTTTGTTCTTGTTACACACTGTATTATGTTTTGTATTTCTTATTTACAAGCCTATACAATCGCCTTTTTACTCAGCTAGTTTATAACTGTAACAATTATTATTAAATTACACGTTAACATTGCATGTAATACATCTTTAGTGTATAAGTTACAGGGTGAAATTCAAACGCCTGCAGTATTTGATTATCGTGTTGGATGACTGTCGAATTCCACAGTGTATCATTTGTCTGTGTGATAGGTCATTTAACATTAAAATCTTTAGTTGTTCAAAGAATTAGCAAACTGAAATTTAGTTCAACCAATAATGGTCACTTGTTCTTTATTTGGGATAAACACGTTTGTATTTGATTTACTCCAATATTTTACCGAAATAAATAATTGTCGAAAGACATGCCGTTTTCTCGATAATTGGCTATCATTCAATAAAACATATATGAAAGATTATTTCTACTTCAAGAATTTTGGATAAACGTATTCCAAAGAAATTTGCTTTGGGATGTTAAAGAATATAGCGACATTTAATGTTTGAAGGAACATATAGACATTCATACTTTTTTAGGGTCAGCCAATAAATTATATCGCTGCAAGCCTGTCGCTTGAAGTGTAAATATTCATAAAATCAAGACAATTTAATCCGTAATTAAATTTCCAATCTTCTAAAATGCTCTTATTATAGAATACCAGGACAAACTAATTTTAATGCCTCTCGTGAACTATTTGCTTACGTTTAAGGTATAACCTCGCCATGCTTGCTAGCCACCTCACAAAACATGTAAGGATGTTTAAAAGAATGACCCAGTGATGACAGTAAATATGAAGCCTAAAGGCGCTGTTTGGAAATCAGGAAACGGTCAGTGTTATTTACAAAACAAGACATAGCTCAAGCAGAATCGAAAGATAGTGTAACTATAACGTCTGTCCTCCTTTTTTCAGGTATTTGTTAATTTTGCTTCCGACGCTGAAGAAAGCAACGACAACAAATATTCAGCCAATGCCTCTATAGATTCAGCTAACACAAGTCTGCACGATTCTGGATATATCCATGAAGATGATGAACCATTGATAGAAATACATTCTGCACCAATCATTTCGTCCAACAATGATTGTTTGATTGAAGTTTAAAACATACCTGTGCCCAAGGTTTTAAAACTGAGCATGGAAACCAGTCTCAAATCTTAAGCATCCGATTGGCTGAAATGGCGACCAGTCGCCATTTCAGCCAATCAGATGCTTGAGATTTGAGACTGGATTCAAAACTCAGCTTTATAACCTTCAGGCCTGATTGGCACGAGAAAGTTATATTTTATTATTTAAAACAAACTTGTTATTTTAGTTGTAGTTTTAACACTTTGTTGTCAGGTGCTGCAAGTGGTCGAATATACTTACGGTACAGATTCAAGTGAACGGAAGGGAACCGACCTATTTATAAGCTAGGCATTACCTCCGTTAAATTATCCTACATACTCACTATCACTTTGAAAGCGATAATGCGAACTTATACAACTTATTTGAGAGATGTATGCTTTATCCATAACAAAAATATTTACATTCAGATGTATGTATCAAAATTCAAACTTAAATTGATGTGTGCTTTAACTTTGGTGGGACATTTATTTCGATGAAGTGAAACAAAGTCAGACTGGAAAGGACGATGTAATTGTTTTCATTTTGTATCAAAACACCTGTTTCATACATGGAAATTTAACTTTGTCTGAACTATTTTATGACCAGGTACATGTAACACATTTAAAGCAACTTAAGAAGTGTGGACATAAGTTTTGCTAATTTGATTAAATAGGAAAAGAATATCCCCAGTGACAGCTTTTTGATATTACATAAATTATATTATTAATTTCTTAGAAGATATTTATTGCATACTGTGCTTTATAGTAGTTAATATTGTGTTTGATCTCCAGTGTAATGTTTTCGCACATTTTTTAGATATTTCCAATTTGATTATTTATAATGATTCGGTCACTGTGATGTTTAACATTGATTAATAAAATGTATATTGTCTATATTATTTATATTTTTGATAAATTTCTTTTGTATAATATTTCACTCTTCAAAATATTATTTTATAAATTATATATCGTATATATTTTTATTATATTTTTTATATTTTTAATTATACATTTCCTTCTTGTATTTCCTAAATTCACTTCATTACTTTTTGCTGATTGGAAAGGCTATGTTTTCTGGTGTGTCGATTGCTGAAAAATAAAGTGTTTTGTCGGGGCATGGATGGCAAACTTGTTATAAAGTTGCTATGCAACTGGAATTTCTTTTTAAAGGTAGTGAAATTACGACACCTTTTAAGTCCCTAAACTGATTAACATTGTAAGTTAGTACTATAAAGCGGCAATAGTGTAGGTTCGTTTTACGCCTATCAAAGTTTGATTGTGATAAATAAATGAAATTATAATTGATTTTTCAAGTACCACAAAACATTATAACGTAAATCTCGTTTAGCATGAAAATTGATTCTTCAGACTAGTCGCATACACTTGAGAATGTTTCGGTTTAAGTTTTACATTTTCAACTATTTGAAAATGATGGTTTTCCTTAATACTGTAACCGTTTCTCTTTATGATGCGTAACTAAAATGGTATTTTTAGCGTTTTGTTTTCAAGTTTCTTTATTTTTTATTGTGATTTAGGAATTGAAAAAATTTGTTTGTTTATTTTATATAAAATAAAGTAAAAAATGTTATCAAGTGCCTCTATTTTTTACCCAGAATATATCTTTTATTACAAAAATACACATGTCAGGGAAACAAATTGTAAGAAAGCTTAGCCGCAACACAGTTTTTCCACACCGACAGCCTCTCAAAACAACCTCCCGACATAGCCTCCTCAAACAACCATCCGCAACAACGTCCTGACACAGCCTCCGTACATACATAAACTGCCTTCCTACACAGACCCGTAACACGACATAAACTGCCATCCTACACAGACCCGTAACATGACATAATCCCACAAAAATTCTACTTGGCCTCACCACAGTAATTCCTGTACAAATGCCTCACTACAATTCGAATACGAATATAGAACACCTGTTTTTAAAACGTATTAACACTACAAAGAAATTTAAAATTGGGTATCTGCGAGGATTGTCAATTTGTTATGAAATGATACGAAACAAGGAGATCTGGAAAACAGTAATATTTCTCTCACCTTGCTATGTTCTTTTACTGGCATGATACCGGTGAAGGAAGCATTCATTTAACACAATGTAATTCTTCAGTTCTGGAACAGGATGCAAAAATATCGGGCTCAAGGAAGCATTAAAGTTACATTAGCCCGAAATGGTTTTCTTAAGAACACGATATGTGCCGGTCTGTCTATTACATAACCGCATCTTACACGGTGTATCTAACTGTGTGTAGTCACGCCATGAATTTGACGACATCAGTAAAAGTAGTATAAATATTCGATATCTAAATTCCGATGTGTAATTGATCTAAAATGTAGATTTTAGTTTCTTTGAAATTAATGAGCAGAGCAAATTCCTCTGTCAAGGCTGTAGCTGGAGAATCCTTGTAACGGATTGGTGGGTGGGGTACGACTCATTCCTTGTGTTTTTATAAAAACAAACATGCATCAAATTTAACTCATAATTTTTTTCGTGGTAATGCAGAGAGATTCTACCACTGAGCTTCTGTTCATTCTAATTTGTAGAAAAAGAAATACTTTCCACCAAGGTAAAGAGCCTATATTGAGAAATGGACTAAAATCACTAATTTAAAATCATTAATACTTCTTGAGATGTTAAACTGTAGTCACCTTAGATTTAGAGATGAACATGCCAAATCTCGTTGGAATTACGTCACTCTGGAGGCATACTTGTTTGTTCTCTAGAACCTGCATGCGTCCTAGAACACTTGGTTAAAACACCTGTGACAACCAGTATGTTTTTCTACTGACCGCGTCAAGTCGGTAAAATCTCCAGGTTCACTTGATTATATCTATGTCGTTAATTTCTCACTCTTGTCGGTATTGTTTTACTATTGTGTTATATCTTACAGGCAATTATAAAAAGGCAAAAACGTTTTTAAACTGTATGAATGATTTTTACAGCAGACGATATTCTAGCGTCTGTCACATCTGCCGTAATGTAGAATAGTCCCGCACATGTTGCCGCTAATTTGGCCCGGCAAAAGCTTGCATATTACAAACTGATATTTAGATCGACCAACTTCATGCACTTAACCAATGTTCTAACTACAACGATCATATTTTATAATTTCTAAGCGTGAATCATTAATGCATACTCTTCAAACTCGAAACATTTTTAGAAAACCATTTTCATTTCTTTTTATAAAATAATCATTCCATTCATGCGTTTGGAAAATACAGACATTTAAAAGGATAGGGGTAATAACAAAAGTCACAAAATCGTTCGTAGCGGGTATTATCTTCGATAACGATAATTATTGTCGCCATAATTAAATATGGTTTCTTAATCAACTGTGAACAATTCTAGTATGAAATTCTTCACTAATGAGATTGCCTAGCTGTTACACAAAAAATTTGTTTTTAATTTTGGCTGATTTTCGTATATCCTTTTTTACATATCTTAAGCTACGGTCAATTTTGTGACTTGTTTTTACAAAAACCTCGATTAACTGTTCTAGGTTTATGAACGCACGATGGGTCTTTAATGGTAATTCCATAAAAGAAGTGAGTCGTTTTATGTTTAAAATCTAAAGAGTGTCTTACAATTCCATGCGGAGAAATTAAAAAAAAAATTATCGGTGTAGTTTGACCATTGGTGAAGTGTATTAAATGTATAACACGTTCTGTTTTAGATAGTCCCATTTCTGATATGCCCTATATTTTGCTATATTTTGTTGTATTTTTGTTTTCGTCTGTTTTGAACAAAAAACCAACAAATGTTTAAAGAAAACAAAGATAAACGTTATTTGTTCAAACTTTTTTATTAACGTATAACATTATGACGATGGCTAAATTCAGCCACAAGTTGCATGCCATCATTTAACAACATCGAATCAAATAAAACTATCAGAGTTAAACATTCTGTTCAAAAGGAGCTGGAACCTTGTGGCTGAATTCAGCCACCTTCGAAAAGAGATGAAAGTTACATAGTAGTCCGCTTTATACATGGTTTACATGTTTAAATGATCAATTTTATTCAAAAGAATAAACATCATCATAAGAAAACATCAATACTGCAGAAGCCGAAACCTGGTGGCTGAATTCAGCCACACATTGCATGATATTGCTAACATGTAGAAGTGTGAATGAACAATCTTCATCATAAGTAACCATCAGTTATGCAGATGCCAAAAACCTGTTGGCTGAATTCAGCCAGTCATGGAATACGAACGCTTCCATATCGCGTTCATCAAATTTTCAGATAAACGATGGTGTATGTAGGTGGCCGCCGAATATAGCCACACGCCATACGACATTGACATTATTCAGTCATATATTGACTTAGTGTAAAATATGACTGTTTTAGTAACTAATAAACTTTTCAACACTGTTCGAAGAAGATAATAATAACAAATATGAGAAATAAAGTATCAACTATTGTCGTTGTCAGATTTGATCAGGCAAACAATCACCACATTAAAACAACATAACATTATGACAAATAAAACTATAAAACAGTGTTACATATCCAATAAGAAGTTTCAAATTGTCTTTGCAGATTTCGTATTTTGAATGTGTGGCTTTATAAACTAAAAAGTTTAAAAGAAAATTGCATAACAAGAAAATTGTCTTTCAGTTAACAACTCTAAAAATATGTTACTGTGTTGTTGTGTTTTTTTTAATTAATATACAGTCATTTAGCAACTATTGTCGTCGTCAGATTTGATCAGGCAAACAATCACCACATTAAAACAACATAACATTATGACAAATAAAACCATAAAACAGTGTTACATATCCAATAAGAAGTTTCAAATTGTCTTTACAGATTTCGTATTTTGAATGTGTGGCTTTATAAACTAAAAAGTTTAAAATAAAATTGCATAACAACAAAATTGTCTTTTAGTTAACAACCCTAAAAATATGTTACTGTGTTGTTGTGTTTTTTTTTATTAATATACAGTCATTTAAGGAGTTTCTGCAGTATTTAACAAATCGAAATAAAATACAGTTCATGATCAGGGAAATGGTTATAAAACAACGTGAAGTCTTGATTTTCTTGTAGAACTGCTGTATGGAAATTAATAAGGTTGAAAGGTGTTTCATCCGTTTATTACATTATTGTTCAAACTGTCTCTTTCCTTCCTCGAAATGATGCAGATGACAAAGTTGACGTTTATTTCTTGAACCAAATGGTCCATGGAGTGTCTGTAAATAACAAAAATACATATTAGTGTTTAATTAAAACAATCAAAGAAATATTACATGTAGCTCAGCTAAAGAATGATACTTAATCGTTTTTGTTCTTAGATTCATGTCACGACTGAGAATTTTTTACAGGAACTCATCTCTGAGATTCCTTAGAAAACGTAACTTTCAACTACTGTCGTTTTCTTAAGATAACACACTACAAATACAGCTATATGGCATGAAAAATAGTGTCGTATATCCTAGAACATGTTAATGCCTATTTTAAACACCGATCAATTTTATCTTTTTATTTTGCGCTTTATTTGCTTTATTTGCGAACCACCTGTAACAGTATTATAGAGAGATAAAATGCGATGGCAATTTTTCATATTCATTATTGTGGAAGTACGAGATAAAAAGAGAGTAACAACTTTTTTTTTCTAATTATATAAAAAGAATGATGAACGCCTATTATTCATTGTTCCTGCTATGGCAATAGGTCAGATATTGAAATTTATGTTTTAATGTACTGCAACTGTAAATTCGTATGCTCGATCATAGGAAATTTATTATGGCCTGATGCAATAAATAATGTGGAAACTAACCGCCGCCTAAAAGAACAACAAAAACATGAAACAAATACTGTACTACTATAATGACGCGTATATGTATAATATATACACACGCGATATATTAATATGTCGCCCCCGCACTGTATTTTCGCGACCTCACATCGTTGTTTCGCAATCTCGCATCGTGTTTTCGCGCATTCTTTGTCACGCTCTTCGGAAGGTCAGTGGTCACTATTGCTTCTTCATATTTGATCTACACTACTTAAACGTTCTAAGTGCACACTTTATACATTTTGATTTTTGAAGTTCTTTGCTTGAATTTTTCAAGATAGTGTTCGTTTCCATGAAGGAGTATCAAAATTATTAACGCAAACAAACAGGTTTAAATCTGCTTAACGCGATTAAAAATAATATCATTTTAGCTCACGTGTACACAGAAAGCAAGTTAATAACCATTGCATCCGCTATCATTATTTTGTGATCATTTTCTCATCTTTGTATCAACAAAATTTGATGCAAATTTAAAGGAACTGTATAAGTTTATCATTCCAGTGCACTGAAATAAGTTACTGTGTCTTCATAATGGTCTGATGGGCAAGATGAGCCAACCAACTCTCATCTATTTTATCCAATGCGTGGTCAACAGGATTTCAAGGAGAAGAGTCCATTTTCTCACATTGTTTTGTGTCAAACGTTTTTTAATTGTCTAGCATTTTGGGACGATGCAATTCTCTATGACAGATGTGAAACATCCTTTCCAAACGAAAAACATTTATTCATTTCGATAAAATTGACAGTATTCGGACATGCTTTTTAATATTTCTGACCAAATAAACGCCATTTTCAAATAAGTCGATTTTGAAGTTAAATAAAGTTAAATTAATTCTTTAAAATTTAGTGTTAGATTTTGGTTTAGTGAACATCTATCAAACACATGTAATACTTATATGTTCAAGTTTGAGTTGGTTTACGTAAACATTTTATGATTTATTTTTAGTAACGTCAGCGTAAAACGTTAGCAACTTTATCAAACTAGATCATTATGTCATTTGTTTTTCTTCTTATATTGATAAAATATTTAAAAAAAAAGGTATTTCTTTTGCTTTTACGAATAACATCAGGATGTTTTATAACAAATTTAAAGTTGTACCAGTTAAAAGCATTTTGACGGCGCTTTCATGGTTTTCATTCGTCAAACGTTCCATAGTTATAATTTGTCGGTGTGTGTGTTTTTAGTTTGTTCGGAGTCATTGAACATGTGGAAAACAAACTCGATTGGCGCACGGGTATTACGCATGATTCTAAAACGACTCGACGTTTTTCCCATTGAATTTACAGTAATTTATCACACGATAAATCACCGCGCGTGGGTACGGCTATTCCGTAAAAAACCGGTCGGTTGTTTATAAAATTATCACGTGAAAATTGCATATTTTGCTGGGATTTAATTTCGCGCCTTTAAGATAGCACATAATACGCGAAATTTTTACCCGTGCGTAATATGATGATAACACAGAAAAAAAATTTTTTTCTATATATTTAAATAAAATACTATAATAATTTTCCGCTATTTTGTGGCAACGTTAAGGAGACGTCAACACGCCATTTTAACGACGTCACGTCATTTATGTAATGTATATGACAGTGTTATTCCCTGATAAAGGTATTAAACCGTTGGAATGACAAGTACGGATCGAACGACAACAGGCGATTGCTGGATAAGCGGTTGGATGAACATGTATTCAAGATTATTATTTAATCTTTGAATTATTATCAATTTTTGAATTATGGCGATGTTTAGGGAGTAAGCACTAACAGTCGACCTTATAACTCATTTGCGTTTATAACAACGCGCTAAAATTTGATTAAATTTTTTTCGATTGATCACTCAATTAAGTCGCGTTAGAATTGAAATAATAAATATCTTCCGGTGATTTATTGCATGATATATCAAGGGCCGTCGTTCAGGTGGGTAGATATATATCACACAGATCTACGCCTAATGTGATATATCCTAACGCATCTGAACTCCGCCCCGTGATATATTCTGCGATAAGTCTCCGGAAGCTATTTATTATTTCTTAAATAGCGAATGCCGGCGTGGATAAAATATACTCACGGTTTTCAACTAATTATTATTGTTTAATCATAATTATTACACAATGTTATAATTAACATATTATGAAATGTTCTTTTATAAGAATAAGTTTTCTTTAAGATATTCAAAACTGACAAGTGTGCACTTAAAACTTTTGACAAGTGTATACGGCGTCTTGGAATTCTCCCTGATGCCGGGCTTGTTCTTTGATTAAGTTCATATAGATACACAAGGCATGAACACATGACCGTTTACTTCAACGTTCAATGTGACCATTATCACCCTTGCCTGTTGACTTATATTTTGTGTGTTATACCTGTTTATTTTGCATACTTTCAAACATTTGTTCATAGATTTGATGATCTGTGTTGCAGAAATACACAATTCTTCGTCGAAATGACAAAACAGTGACGGATTCAAGGGAAAACCTTAGTAAGTTGATCCATAGGTGGAATACGCGATTCCCTATTTCTCGCAAACTATATATGCACAATGGTTAATCATTTAAGTCGTCTCTCAATTAAAGTCTTCAGGTCAGAGAACTGTTATTACCTCAATTAAAACAAGGAGATAAATATAGTTATCCAAATATATTAGGATAAGTATTGCTTTCAATTTAAACCTTATTAAAGACGTATTAAAGGGATGAGTATACTCTTCTGTATTATATTCACACGATTTTGTAGAAACATATGAACTACGCGAGCGCGAGTCATTTTAACTATAATTCCATACTTATTTATATAAAAATGTCGCTGTAAAGCACACACACTTAGAGAACGCTTGGAATGCTTTGTTGTATTGAACATAAAAATAATTTAACAATTTCACCTTAATAATAAATTAATCTAAAAAATTATATATTTTCTATAAAATATTATTAGTGCTCATAGTAATACATTTTCTTTTATTTATATATCTATTTGCCAAAATCTGGACTAATGTTGAGTTCATGCGTAACTAGACTAGGACTGCTAAAGTTGCTAATTAAATACTTTTCGAGTCGGCCATCATTAATTGATGTACACAAATATAGAGAGAAAATTGAGAAAATCGCAATAAATCACAACATTCGTCATGTAATTATTTGGAAAAACTATCACTAATTTGATTTAAAGTTTCTTTCGGAGTATTTCTTTTATAAGTTGGTATTAAATACTATTTACAAAAACTCTATATGTGCACATAACACTAGCATACTTAATGATAGATTATACTTAAATGAATTATCTCAGTAACCGTTTGGCCAATTAAGATATCATTTCTTTTCTTCAAATTAACGTAGCAATGATAGCTGATTTCTATTTTCCTATTCTGTTCTGTTCCTATATTCCAGACTTTAACCAAAGCCCTTTAGGGATTTTCAGCAATATATTTTTGTCGATATCCAGTAAATTACGAAAATATAATTTCTTGCAGCTGAAACAAATTACAAAGATATTCTGTGCATTGTCAACGACAAAACTTCGTGAAATCGATATTATAAATAATATCTTTTAACACTGATTCTCTATCTAAATAAACAATGTATGATAATCTGTCTTCTTACAACAACAACAAAAACAACAACAACAACCGTGCTTATAATAAAAAAAACATTTGAATTAAAAAAATAATGGTTTACTCTATTATTTCTCTCATTTTCATAATCATGTAAGCGACTGTGTGGTGCCGCGCTATATTATTTGATGAGTCGTATATAAAAATTCGTGTATATCCGCCTCGCACATTGCATACCCGGCCTTTATCGTGCATGAAAAGAACTTATATGTAGATATGTTATGCACGAGCACGAACGCGGGTCGAACCATCGACCTTCTGATTGTCAGTTGGAAAAAGTTTGCCTCTTAAAGATTCGAATCCACGGCAGTTTTGTCAAGGAATTTACAGCCAGAAACCTTAGTCACGAAAGCACCTTTTTGCTTCATCATGTCTTATTATGAACTAATTAACTGGCGACACCATCACTATATAGTTATAAAACGGTACTTACGACTTCTAGTTGTTGTCTTTGATTTAATGTCTTTTCTTCTATAATTCTCTTGGTACTTTCCCTGTAGCTGATGAATATTGAGCGTTTTGCGTCATCTATATAAGCGGTGGGTCATTTTATCATCTTCATAACCGTTTATTATTTATATCTCTCTTAATACATGATTTGTTGAGTCGCTGGTACTTCTTTTTCTGAAAATGAAAGTAAACAACAATGTCATGTTACTGATGTTGAACGTAGTTATATTAAATTTACAAGAATTATACCGTAGTTATATTATAGTATTTATTATTTTACAAGTACATGTAACTGCAAATTTTATTTAGAACAAAAGCATTTACCCTTACTTGAATATTTCCTCATTCTTAGACTTCAATATTTCAACCAAGTCCCTTGAATGTTAGTTTGCTAGGTTTACCTTTAGATCTTGAGTTCATGAACTTTCTAATAAATTAGCATAGCATGACGCATTGCATTTCAAGACAGTATCACGCCATAACCTCTTCTAAAGGGCATTCATTTGAGAATGAAATGAAATGTTATTCCATATTGTTCTTGGATGTCACAGCATTATATGCAATGTAGTTAATGTAGCATAAATTATTTCTAATTAAATGTATACGTTAATAGTTCTTGCTTATCTTTAGTAAGAATTACTTTAAACCCATTTACCCCATTATTTACGTAATATGCTTACCTGTTCATCAGTTAGATAATCCATTACGCTAAAACAATCGGACAATCCACTAAAATCTTATACGGCAGAAGAAATATGCGAACAAGTATCAAACCAGTGATCTTAAAATGGTAACTAAGCTTAGATCAGTATGTTCACATTTATCAGCTTCCGCACTTAGCCCTTAGTTTGCATTGAAATCAAACACATTCTTGTTCTTTACCATATATTCATACAATAGTCGCTAGTCTTTAGTCAACGTTGCCGCACTGTTTTTCCTCATTATAACTAGTTCTTTAATTTTATACTTTTCAAAGGTTAACGTGTATTATCGATTATCAAATTTCTATCAGAAGTGAAAAATAAATCAAGTCCTAGTATACAGCCGAAAATGCTCTTCAGCAAACGATGAAGAATTTAAACTTTTTTCATAGGTGCAAACATGCTAGAAAATATTGAGATTTGAATTGAATCATTAGAACATCTGCCAGTGGCACTAATTGTGAGAGCTCATTGCGTTACGCAATCGCTGGTACGCAGATGTGCGGGAAACCGTTAGTTCACGCCGAGATTAGTAGTCCCGGAGAACTTTTTCTTGATTGGGGTTAATTGGAAACTTAACACACAAAGGTCAATAAATAACAGTGGGGTAGCAGATTAATGGGCGGCTGTCAGATCAATGTCAGTTCTAAATTGTTGGAACATTAAGTGTTACCATTTTTACCATTTTATTTCAATATACGAAAACGGTACATTCAGCTAAGACATATGAAATTATATTAACCGGCATATTGTCTCAAGCTGATTTCCTGGTGTGAGGATTCTAAAACTGAGACTGGAGACCATGCTCCTATCTCATCCATCTGATTTGCTGAAATGGAGACAATTATTCATTTCAGCAAATCAAATGCCTGAGATTTGAGACTTGTCTATATTCATAGTTTTAATTTTGGGCCCTGTATTGTCTCGAGATAAGGATGAGATCTACTGAGAAACTTTACAGCAATATTGAGCACTCTAATGAGCAGATAATCAGTAAATTATAGAATTAGTGAATCAGAGATTTTCTCGTTAAAATAAAAGTAATATTCCACTGTATTCATGCAGTGGAATATCATTTTTACTTTTTTTGTTTTAACACGTTGGTACACATATCAGATCTTTTTAACTGCCTGGGGATGCGCCCGCACCCTATTCTGAGAAACATATCGTGATTCTTTTTTCTCTGAAGTTGAATGAAAAAAGAAACTGATGTAAAGTTACTTTTTGGAGAAAACTGCATGATTTTAAAGAAATTTTTTGAGGGGAAGGCGCACATAAACGACCCCTATTATAGAAGGAAAAAGCCCTGAATATGCACATAATAATTATGTCAAATGTGAACGTTTAGAAAACGGGTAAAAGTTTGCATGTATGACGTCACGACGTAACGTTAAAACTTATCGTTTATGGCACCATTTATGAATTTTGTCTAAAAAATTAATGCAGATTTTGCATTAAAAGCATAAAAAAGAAAATATGTGAAAGCAGAATATGCATTAAAAGCGTAAAATAAAAAGAACATTTGTGAAAGGTAGAAATGTACTTTTTACGTGAGCTTCACCACTTGTGAAAATATGACTGTCAGAGCTGACTTGGTAAAATACACTTCTATCTTACACTGGTAAAAACAAATATCCTCTATATCTCATTATAAAAAGAAAGTGAAATATGCATGCCAGAAATTGCCACACTCACAAAACACAAACCCCTAAAGGTTTTTTGAATAATTGATTTAATATTCGTGAATACTTCAATAAGCATGTATATATGTGTGTAAAAATCATATCCAAACAGTGTGCACATTTCAAATTCAATTTGAAATGCACTGTGTCATTTAAAATTAATTTATTTCCTCCAAAATTAAACATGATTCTTATGAAACTAATGTAATTCAGAATTCAAGTAAACTGTTGTTTTAAGCAACTGGAAATGTAAACGAGTTCTAAAGAACCTTTAAAATCTAACTACATATTCTTTTTATAATTTTACTATCAGTAAAAAATTAGACGCGCAACCAGATAGAGCTTTACAGCTTTCCTAATTGTCAGTGTTTTAGTAATCTTAAAGCAAATTTATATTAGTTTGTATAAAATGTTTTATGTCAGTAATCAAAAAAGCATACGTTAGTGTATTTAAAGTTTCTAAACACAACTTTACTTCAACAAAAGTTGAAATCAAAACCAGAAAATGTTCAAGGTAAATGGCCATTTATAATCTCAAAGGACAGAGCATGAAACTGCAACTAATTGCAGCTGAACAGTGATTTTTACAATGAGATAACATGGCAGATAAATGTTAAATGCTCTAAAGCAGCATGAAGCTGAAAAATAATTTATAGCCAAACTCGTTCAGTCCTGGACTATTATAAATGCATTTGCTGTTAACCTATTACTCCTTCTCTTGTAAGCATGTAAAAGATTTTATGTAATTGTTTTCTTATCCATCGATATAATCTGTATTATTACATAATACCTTCCATCATACCTACCATTTATTTAAAACTAAAAACGAACAATAGCCGTTTTCCGACTGTCACGTGATTTATGTTTGTAAATTGTATTGTGGTATCTTTGTTTATGTTATGTTTGCATATTTGTTAATTATATTATGCCGATGTTTCCCGCATTATGTGGGACTCGAACCTTTATATGTAAATAAAAGTTGAAAAGTTGAGTTGGAGATGATACATGCAAGAAATATACTAACCAATCTTTAGCATTACATCGAATAATTCAGTTGGTAATAATGATTAAGCGGCATAAACAAAAGCACGTCGATAAATCCTGTTAAACATAAATACAATCACGGCTATTGTACAATGTAATGATAAATGGGGTTTTAATGGCAGTCTGAAAAACATTCAAACATGACGTTATATTATTAATACCTATGCTTGTTTATTTCTTATTAATACCTATGCTTGTTTATTTCTAAACAAAACCATTTCTTATTACAAATATATCATTTAACATGTGTTTATACAGGTAAGTATTATATTTAGCTTAACCCTATCCTTGATATACAATGTGTATACGCATTTTTACGCATGTGCGGCCAGCGTGCCGTCTGCTCTTGATCTGCACTGGTCGCATTTTTGTCAGAAATAACCTAATGAATTTAAAAGCAAAAAGTTTAGATCCTGTTCAGACGACACGGACATGCCGGCTGATCTGGATCTAAACTGTTCGCCCTTTCAATAAAGGTTTATCTATACAGGAAAGGGTTAAGAAAAAGTTATAGCCTCAATGTTTTTCCTGTTGCAAGACTTTCTCTAAAGATCAACAATTTTACTTTACACCGATAAGTACATTTAAGCAATACATTCTGCACCATATGAAAAATATTGTTGAGTATTAATATCTAGTCAGTCTCTTGTTGACACACGTAACTGATTGTTAAGTTATGTAATTGTGATTTATTTATGTAATTCCAGTAAGCAATCTTATAAGGACACTTTGACCAATCCAGTATGAAAAATTGTGATTTACTTTTTACCACAAGGATTGTTGAACAAACTAACGGTCGATAACTGGGAAAATTTATAAAACAATTAAATCATTTTGAAATCGGCTTATTAGAAAAACGTTAATCCAGTCTAATCTACAATATGATCATTGCTCTTTTCTGTATTCGATTATAAATGTCACATTACAGCCTAGTTGTCACACAGTGTAGCGTTAATAAAACTGAGTTCCCACTGCCGATCCGATCAACTCGATCAAGCCCGATCAAGCGATCGGGTACTGGTCTGGCTCGGTCGGAATGAGTGATCGGGAGAGGTCGGAAAGGTCCAGCTTGGTCGGCATCACTCGGGCTTCCTATCCGAATTTTTTGACATGTCAAAAATATTCGAGTAGGGATCGAGTAGCAAAGTGGTCGAGAAGTGCTCGGGAAGCAGTCGACGTGTATTGGTCGAGCCGAAGATCGAGTTGATCGAGAAGGAATCGTGTAGAGATCTAGTTTGGTCGAATTGACATCTTTTACCCGATCTGTACCCGATCTGTACCCGATCATCTCGACTGCTACTCGAGTATTATCCGATCGCAACCCGATAAACTCGACCTCTTTTCAAACTTGTGTCCAGATTAACTAGACTGCTACTCGACTGCTTCCCGACCACACACGATCATTTCCCGATTGCTGTTCGACCATACACGAGCTAGACACTATTTATATGAAAAAATCTGAAAAACAATTAAAAATGGAACAGTGTTAGAAATGAAATTAAACTTAAAAAAATGCAAACAAATTTATTGGAAAAAAAAAGAAAAAAGAAAAAAGAAAAAAATCCCCAGACTTTTAAAAGTTTCGGTACACGACCTTCTACGACCCGAGTACGACCATGTCGATCTGGTCGGGTGAAGATTAGCACAGGTCCAGTTGGTCGAGCTGAGGCCGTGTAAAGGTCGGGATGATCGAGCGGAAATCGGTAAGATGGTCGGGTTGACGTCGTGAGGGTGTCGTGAATAATCGTGTGCGGGTCGTGTGTGATCGCCTAGGGGTCGAGAAGAAGTCGTGTATACGCCTTTAGTCGAGCTTGGTCGGGCTCAGTCGGGAAATTTAGGGGATCGGGATGATCGAGTTGATCGGATCGGCAGTGGGAACTCAGCATAAGACATAAGTGCATATTCAAGCGTGAAAAAAATGAATTATCATTTGCGTGATAAGAGTGTTATCAAATTTGAATAAATAATAAAAGTCTGTGTAATTCTTTGCTTGCCATGAGTCCATTACATATTTGGAATCACGAGGCATTATATTTTATGGCAGTTAGAAATTATTCTGATGGTCATTTTGTCTTCAACCCAAACTATCTTACACATTTTAAGCCAGACTTAGTTCAGTCGAATTTAATTTGATAAATTTTAAAATAATTCTTAACTTACATAATCTTTACTTAAATGTAAGAAAACACCAGTTACTTTTAGGTGGAATGATATATTTAAAACAATACTTCATCTTCTAAGCAATCAGTTGTCAGTTTGAAAGCTCGAGTCGTCGCTTTACAAATTACAACTTAGTATAAATACAAAAAGTCGAATTTTGCTGGATAGTTTCGGGTATTTTTACATGGGAATGCAAATGGTGATTTTAGCGCTGGTTTAATACTCATAAAATAAAGTAACGGTTTTAACTCAGTGAAACCAGTAAGATTAACGCAAAATATAAGATGTTTAAAACATGTGCAACACAATCTATCTTACTTTAAGCGAACACTTTGCGTTCAGTTATAAATACATTTCAGAGCAAATGTGTTTTTATCTTTTAACAAAGTGTATGCTGCGTTATTGATGGCGCTACCGGCAGAATTTTTCAACTTGGTTGTTAAAAAGAAGATCTAACTTGTATTTATCAACAAAAAGGGCGAATGATACTATTAGATTTTTTACATTCGTAATTCACAGCCGTACGTGTACACGTTCGTTCCGGTTTTGCAATGTCCTTTCTAAAAATATAGAAAAAACATGTTCACCTGAACGACGACAAACAGTTCTCAAACACTTTACTAGCTTAAATCATGGTCTGATAGATACAATGTAGCCCGTTGTGTACCGTGAAATAGATGTCGATGTTTATTCTATAAATAAATTAAGAAGTTTACATTAAGCCAGCTGTCTTAATGTTAGAACACGCAAAGCTAATTACAACGACTTAAAACCTAAAACGTATATTCATTATATGTTTTTGTGAGGCACTTGTAACTAACATGTTTCTGTAACCAATAGAAGAGCTACACCTGTCTGGAAGAGCTACAACACATGGGTTTGCTAAATAAAAAATATGATTGTACCGACACAATTCTTGAGCCCGTTGTGGAACATTTTTGCAAATTGAACATCAATTATTTTTACTTTACATTTTCTTCTCAGTAGCAAAAACCTTTCAACATTTCCGAATGTGACGGGGAATATATTGGTGTCTTTTTCTGTTTGCAGCAGTGAAAGTTAATTGTATATCTAGCTATAGACATTTCTGCATCGGTATCTTAATGCACAATATTTTTTGTTTTTAAACTAAACATAATTAAATTAGAAAACCTTTCATAACATTCAAATGAAAATAGGCTCAAGAAAGTATAGATTGTTTCTCTTTTTAAAAATAAAAAAAAGTACCGTCGGACCGTATATGTCACGGAACGTATATGTCACATGTTTGTCTTTTCATTTTGATAAGTGTATAAATATATCAGCAAAGCTGGCACCCGATAGGAAGGCCAGTAGTCTACTAAAATCTGAAGTCAATGGTTATATTATGACCGTTGTTCTCAATTATCTGCTGTAACCAAATCCCAGGGTGCTTGTCTGACAGCCGTTACCTAGTTGTTACATTGTAAACTGTTATTGCCACGACTTGTATCTGACACGTGAACTCATTAACTTTTTCAAACGTGAACATAATTTTGTTTCATAAATATATACATGCATTATATACTATATAGTATATACATTGAAGACTAAGTCGTTTTCATCAAAATGTTTCAGACTGTGATAATTTTCAAAACACAATTTGTAAGATGTGTAATAATGCACCACTGAAAATAATTACTACATCTAATTGGTCTTTTTATCAAAATTATTTTTCAAAATGTAATATTTCATCAAAATGTTTCGATCTTATCTCTGGATGTGTTTTACTGCATAACTGAAAATAGTCTTGACACTTTTCAAAATGTAATATGGTAAAAAAATTAAACGTGTAATTATGCAAAATGTTTTATTAATCTTATAAAATATTGTATCTGAATAAGTCATTTTTACTGAATTTAATTCAAATTAACAATTTAATTTTTTTTCTCCTCAGAAAACCTCCTTATTTTGTTATTATTGTGAGTGTCTCTCTTTCTGTTTCGATTCCAATACCATTAATTTGACCGCCGCCATTTTTATGTCACGTGACTGTCCGCCATTACAGAGGTGAAAATTCCTGAGAGTCCTTGACAACGCTATACACAAAAAAATCCTAATTCGTGCCAAACAATGACAGATATCAAGCAGTTTCTTAACCAGTTTTATTGAAATAATTTTGTTTTTGAATGCAACTATAAATAGAGGGTAGAGTTTAAATATTGAACTGACATGTAAATCGACCTATTGATCCACACCAAAGTTTATGATGGAAAAGCAATTTAATTGTTCATTCATTCAATATTCATTCGATTAATTGTTCCTGGTGATGGTGATAATGGAAAGTGAACACTGTAGACCCAGGATCTATACTTTAGAACCAGAAACTACATTGGTCACAGATGTGAAAAATACTGTACCACAGTTTAACATAAAACAGATGAGCTGACAATCATGTTTTATGATAAATTAGTATGTAAACTTAAATACGATATTTATTTAATTAATTTCAGCTTTGGTTTTGATTCAGTGCTTTAAACTTTTTCAAAGAAAGTTATTTAACTGTCATGTAATCTGAACAGTAAAAGTCGAACATGTGAAGTAAAGGGTAAAACAATGTTGTAGACAGCTTCGTGAAAGTTGAAATTAACCAGTACAGATGGTCAGTGTAGATCAAGTTTCATTCTATAAGATCGGGCACACCCGATGTGTACCCATGTGCAGATCCAGATCGACCGGCATATCCATATATTCTGATCAGGATGTACAACCAGTACCAGTGTTTTTTTTATAAATAAAGTTTCAAAAAAAAGTTAACAGTGTAGATACGAATTAGGAACGAGTGCAGTATTGATCTGGATCTACACTAGTTGCCCATTTAATATGAAGGTTAAAGCTGTACCATTCAATAAAAGAGTAAGGAACTATGTAACTAAGCAAGGGGAATACATTATGAGACAAATAAGGAAAAATTTATCCGTACCTTGTTAACTGTAATACCATTTAATTCTTAATTTGTAGAGCTACGTAATTTTTTTTACTAGAAGCGGTAACTTTTGATATTAAAAATTAATTGATACAGTCGTGTTTTTCATTAATTAGAGGGTACATATTTTCATTTATAGACGTAGACAGAATAACACACGTGTCAACGTTAATGTCTCACAAACTGGCCTCACTCAATTATATCGTCTTTTACCAACGGATCTCTATTCAGTCAACTTTCAACATTTTTATTTCACATCACATGTCAGGGCCTAAGAGAGGCAACAGTTGATTACAAACACATAGTAACATCATCTGAACAAACAAGTGAAATACATGTACATAATTGTACATGAGCATAATAGAAAACAAGAAATGAGTATAAATATTATAAGCACTAAACCACATCCAAATTGAGATCGTTGATCTGAAAGTCAGTATTACCTTCTTGCAAAAACTGGTTACTGGATAAGAGTAATGAAAATAAACTCTATCCTTTCTATTCATAAGTGATGAAAATTTGAATGTTTTAGGGTGTCTAGTATACTCGACTGGATTATGGTTTCTGTTTATGTTTGAAAAACATCGCAAAAACTAGTGAAATTCATCCTCTAAGGCATCAGTATTACATAGGCTACATTACTTATTTTCATTTCCGTAATGGCGGACGTGGTGATTGAAGAGTATTTGTCAGGGGAGATTATTCGGACTGTACTAAAAAATAGAATCGTCTATACAGGCTATAGACATTGTATAATGTCTTATGCTGAAATAAAATATTCGTATTCGTATTTTGTATCAACGACAAAGGTATTTAGATAGTTTGCGATTTGTAAATATTTATGTGTTTCTAACAGAAAGGAACTTTTTCAAAATAATTTTTAAATAGCTGTCGAAACAATCTGTACTTCGACAAATATTTCCTGCTAGATTGGTTAGGCAATGTTAGCCGACCATCTGTTATTCCCAATGGTGTCGATATCAATCGGTGCATTAAATGACGATTAAGCTGATTTATAGACAAACTCGGGGTCAGAATGTTGATTGATATTGTAAAACGAGATAGTATCACGTGATGAACAGACTCATAATTAAATGCTTGTGTACAAGAAATAGTATATTCCTAATAAATTATACAGAGGAAGATGTTTTTGCTGGGGATGGTTAATGCAGATTTATCAAAATGATAGATTTTGGAAAATAGTAAAGATTGAGCACGTTAATAAACATGCGGTTAATGATCTCAACAGAGGCTTACATGTACTTAAAAGATGTGTTGTTTTTTTTTCTACTCAGCAATTGATTGCTCGGTTAGATGACAATCAAACTCTTAAGGCAGCATCAAAACATACGTTGGAGTTCAATGCTGTGTTAATATTTGTACATTCTTCGTTCATGTTTGATGAAAGTTGCAACATCAAAACTGTGAATAATATGATGCATGTCTTGTAGAGAATACCAGATTTAGACGCTGATGATCTGGTTTGACAGGATATATATTCGCCTTTGGTAAGCTTTATTATTTTAAACATTATGCTTTAATTTAGTATAATTCGTGTTTGTATTCGTCTACGGAAAACAGAGTGTGAATGCAATCTTTTAATATTCAGACGTTTCGGCCTTACGGCCTTTATCAATTGTCACAAATCACAAAGTGTCTACATTTTGATTAAAATTATCAAAATGTAGAAACTTGTGCGATTTGAAAAATTTGATAAAGGCCGTAAGGCCGAAACGTCATTTTATCAAAAGAGGGAAATTAACTGTGTTTAATATTATATCCTTTTGCATATTTTAATGAGTGTGAATGGGTTTATTGGCAGTAACACAGTGGAGTATGAATTATTTCTTTAGAAATTCATGCATACATATGTGTGGTATTATAATTTTAAACGTTAAGGTATTTTGTTTCTGAATAAATGTAGCGGGATATGCAAACTTTAAGGCTTGCAAAACTGTAACTATGTATAATCGCTTTGTGTTATCTCTTCAATTTCTCAATTTGTTGGTATACCTTAAGAAAAATGAGAAGAAATGAGTTGAAACAGATTCAACATCACATATTAACAACTCAACAAAAACGCAGCTTAAAACAGACAAAGGAAATTTTGATTTCTCATTAACATAAAGATATATATTATCATGGCAAATGTAAAAGTTAGAGTTTTTATACCAAAGACGTTTTAATTATTATGCAAAAAGGGGTAGTCATGACAGGTTTGTAACTAACTGAACAGGTATAACTAAATAACTTGGTTGCGCATCCAAGTTCGGACTCGGGGGAAAAAAGAGTTGTCGTAGTCAAAATAGTTTTGAATGTACATTTGTTAAATGTACCTTGTTGGTATATCAATGCTATTGATTTAATACCGATTGTAGCTGTTTTACATTTTTGATAATAGAAAAAGTGAATATCCACATTTAATGAAAATCATGTTTAAATCAAATACATGTTTGTTTATTTTTCAGACTGTCGTATTTGATGGAGTACATGTACTAGAAGTAGAAAAATGCCAAGTTGTAACATATTCTTGTCAGAAGAAAACCAAAACTGTTCAGTCTGAAAATTGCCAAGAAGATGGTTTCAACAGACACTGTGTGTTTACATACGTTGGGAAATGTATGACGAAAATCCCCTAGCTAATACATATAATATGACATCGGCAACAAAAAAATTCTACAAATCGAGGACAGTTTGGGTTTTGGAAGGTGATTAGTAATGTCAAGAATCCATTTAGTTACTGGAACAATAAGGAATTCACACGAAGATTCTTACACGTATAGTTTATCTAAACGATGCGTAATATATGTAACACCCTGTATGTTTAGACATGTACCTGTTTATATGCCAGTGATGAACAAAACGGAAAATGAAACAATTGATGCACTTGTGCTTTGCCTTTTAAATGTATAATTTGCAATATATCGACTGAATTAACTTGATAACCAAGATTCTGTAATTATGAAATAACAAAATTGTTGAGAGTATTTGCTTGTGTTAAAATATTTTTATCATATGGAAATAATTTTTAGTTAGTTTTTTTAATCTTTACATCGGGCTTACAATTTTATTTTCATTTCAGATAACAGAAATGACCAGCTTCTCTTAAGTTAATAAAATCAAAATCTTAGATATTGTAATGTTTGGAAACTTGGAGTAAGGTATTGACCACGGAGAGTTAATACATTACATCCGCTCTTTCTTTAGATAGACATTAATTCTAAGAAAATCAAAAGTTTAACAAAGAACCATAAATATCATTAAGCGGTGCCTTAATGTGATATCATGTGATAGTGTTTATACATCTGCACAATTAATAGCTTTAGAATGTCACGGTAATTTGATTAACTATATTTTCATTACTTGACTGACATGAATAATTATTTGTACTGATCTGAATGTTTTTATTCCAGTAGTTTCACATGCTATTAAACTCTTAGAGAACAACTGTCATTAATTTTATCAGTTCTAATGGTCCTTTGGTCTTTACGGCAAGTTCACTGAAAGTTTATTTCTGATAGAAAGACCTGGTCTCGGAAATGTTTCTCCTGAATTAGAATCTTGAGTAAAGTTTAATTTGATTGCCTTTCTTTCCGATAATAGTGTAAATTTCACTTTCTATGCCTGGCCAATAAACATTTTCTCTCAATGGATGTTATGTATTAACTCTCTGTGGCCAATACCTGACCACTACTGATAAGCGCCGCCTACCACTCTGCCTCTCTTATACCATGTTGTAAATTGTTAATCAGAATAGATTTAGTAACCAAACACAAAGGTGTTACTTCTTACTCTAAGTTCCCAAACATTACAGATATATTTTTG
The DNA here is from genome assembly GCA_038501625.1 of Corbicula japonica. Taxonomy (NCBI): domain Eukaryota; kingdom Metazoa; phylum Mollusca; class Bivalvia; order Venerida; family Cyrenidae; genus Corbicula; species Corbicula japonica. The sequence goes on from JAZAYU010000054.1 coordinate 2,587,886, forward strand.
AATAGAGTGCACAATTATGAGCAAAAAAACAAACAGTGTATTAGAATAAAACAATTAAATTTGCTATTCCGCTTTAAAGATAAAACAAACATAACGATATGTAAAACAAACGAAACAAACGCGATGCTGAAAACTAGTTCAATTATCATTAATTTAATCTGTCTTTTTTACAGTCTCGTATCAGCGAGAAGACATAGTAACTGAGAATACCAAGTACATGTAAATTATTGTGTTAACATTAACATTTTTTGCCATGATAACAGGGAAAGCATTTTGAATGATTGATTTTGCCGACAATTTTGTACACATTATTACTGTTTTTATTATGTAATAGCATTTATTAAGTTGATCGTTTTATCATACAGCATGATAATTGTAACATATTAAATGATTCATGATGGTACCTAAATACGATGTACATGTAAGCATTAATAAATCTGATTTGTAAAAAAGTATCCATGTATACAATCATTTATTTAATACATATGTAACAGCTATAATTACATTTAACCAATATAATTTATTTGGTCGTTTAAATTTGGTAAGTGTCTCTTATGTAGATGGATTAAGCCAATACCAATACTTGTAATTGTTCTACACCTAACACCTTTTCTAAGTATACACCTTCGTACTGGGGCATTACTGGCTTGATTTTTGGGCTATTGCCCTTAAACTTTTAATAAACCATGCAGTGGATACTGACTGATTTATTAGTAAAACTTCATTCAAAATAACAGACAACTGACTGCTCAAAATCATTTAGAATACTGACACCCACAGAATACAAATTCACAAAATCAGTTAATAAAGCGGATGTTCAACTTAATAGACGAATCAAGCGTACATATAAATAAACATTTGGAACCTAGAAACGTGCTACATTTGTATTCTTCTATTTCTGTTAAATTAAATTCATTTTATTTTAATCTTTATGTTTTATAACTGTTTATAGTCCAACCCACTTTTGGGGCAAATTAGTTTGAATGCATAAAATTTAGTCGCCTTTCTTTTAGTTTTCAAATATGCCTGTTCAATTCGACCAATTTTTCTAATAAATCAGTAAGTATTTATTGCATTTTTTTCGAAAGTTTAAGAGCAATAGCTCAGTTATCCAGCAAGAAATGCCCCAGTACGAAGGTGTATACTTAGAAAAGTTGTTAAGAGGGTTATGTCTTAAACTTAACATTGATGACATTTCTCACATTCTCCGCTGGCTAAATTCAGCCAACGTGTTCTCAATTTTATATGATAGAATATCACTAAGCAGTGACTGAAGTCGGCCGACAATCTATTTTTAATGCGACTACCAAGAAATTATTATCTCTTAGAAGGTGGCTGAATTCATCCACCAGGTTCCAGCTTCTGTAGAACAGATATTTTACTCTGATAATTTTTTTTGAATTGATGTTGTTAAACGACGCCATGCAAGTTGTGGCTGAATTCAGCCATCATAATAATGTTATACGTTAATAAAAAAAAGTTTGAAAATAGCGTTTATATTTGTTTTCTTTAAACACTTGTTGTTTTTTTGTTCAAAACAGACGAAAAAAATACAGCAAAATAGAGCAAAATATAGGGCATATCAGAAATGGGACTATCTAAAACAGAACGTGTTTTTAAGTTTTGTGGAATGATGTTTTACAATCTACATTGTTAACCAGATTTTTATGAGTCTATATTCCTAATACCATCAGTCACCCTCACATTTTGGTGCTGTTTAATTAAGAGTTTATAGGCAAACTGGTGTAATAAACTTCACGACGGATTCTTTCAAACTTCACAGAAGAATTCAACTCATTAATATATAGTGTTGAATCTTAAAACCTTGACCAGTATTGGTGCAAAAGTAAAACAACAACTGATGACTTGTTTCTTTGTTTTATGGTTAAGCATAAGATATCCATCACTTTTGATTCGTCGATTCCGAGAGAGGCAGTGCCTTTATATTAATATTTTGATCAGTTGCTACAAACTATTTATTGTAGATCAGCATATACGTATTTCTGGTATTACTGAGTATTTTGGAATATTGTCTATGCATTTCAGAGCCCTCATGTAAACGGTTTTTATTTTTTTAAGTATGTTTGATAATAAGAACATGACACTGAACTTCGCGTGCACAGGTTAAAACATCATAGAATAAATACGCTTTTTCACGAAAATCTCCGTGGTTTTGAATCCAGTTTTCGCCATTCGCAATGTGTGTTTCCCTTTAAATTCTCTCCTGAAAGAAACATTTATTTAACTTTCATCGTTAAAGGTTAGTGCCAAAAGCGGAACATATTATATTTCTCAAAGGAACCCATTATACATCTGGGTGGAGAAAAGCAAGAAAGGCTTTATTTCTTGCGCCAGGAAATCAGCGGCTGGAATAGGGCTTGAACCCGGGACCCCTCGATACCTAAGCGAGCCCTCTGTTAGATCGTATATGTAACAAAATATTTATGTCACACGTGCGATATATTCAGTCGAAGACATTGACACGTGTGATATATTCGGTTGAATATGTCACACCCTTCAGCCGAATATGGAACATGTGACATATTCGGTTGGAATTGGGTTTTCCACGTTCATCATAACGTATTTGTCTCTTATCAAAATGTGCCAAAAATAAAAACGGTGTATATAAATAGAAGTCCAATTATTTAAAATATAAAAGAACATTTCATATCAGCAAGTCATATACCTTACAATCAAAATTAACTCGTGATGATGATGTTGATGGTGATGTTTCGTTGACGTTAATAAGGGCAATCGGCTGCTGCTGCGGAAAAAGATAATGGCAGCGACGTTTGGAATGGGTGAAATGTGTGATATATACGGTAAGACATTTATCGCTAATTTGTACGAACGTATACGTCACATGAAGACACGTGATAAATTCGGCCGAATATGTCACACACGTGTGACATATACGTTATGTGACATATACGGTCTAACAGCGCTCTACCACTGGACTACCGCAACCGTCGTCATTGAACTGTTGTAGGTAAAATATTTTCTTTCGGCAAAATCTAGTTCAATACTTGGTACAAACAAATGTTGTTAACGTATCGTAAATTTACATACGTTTAGAAAAGTTTTAACAGTAAAGAAAAAATTATAGATCTAAAAATTCTTTTTAATCCCGTACACAAAAACCGAACAGAATGTTGTTATTTTAAATGCTCACATAGGTGTTATCTTACTTACAACGATTGTGTGTTTCCCTTTAAAAGAAATCTCTTTTGTGGAAAGAGAAATCAACATTTACTCGTATATTATGGTGTCACCTGTTTATGCGAATTAAAATTTTAAATATACTTATACACGCTTTGGCAAATATCTCGTATTTTATACATGTATGTATACAAGACAAAGGAAGCAATAAGTTAAGAATTGGCATTCTCGGTAAAATTTGCCGAGCATCTACAAGAATAGATCGTTGAAAAATAGGCAAATCGAGATAAAATGTGTCTAGTGTCAATACATGTTTCAAACACTAGTGCAGGACACACACTCCGATAACTTTATGTATGTTAAAAGTAAGTACGTCACTATCTCATCTTATATTCAATGCAAAAGACAACGCTGGTTGAAAGACGTAAACGGTCCTCAGGGTAAATACATAAAACATGGCATATATTCGTTTCAACTAAGTCTGATGTTACGCTTACTTAAAAGTTTTCAAAGTTCCTGAATAAAATTGCAAGTTATGTATACGACTTATTTTGCAGTTATTATAAAATGGAACCTCAAAGAACAGTATGTAAGAAATGTTCCTTTTTACGTGAACTTAAAAAACATGACTATCATGTTTTAAACTTTACATATAAACTTGAAATCGAGCTGTTTGTTATTCCTTCTTTATTCAATACCTTTCTTTTTAAATTTCCTTTTGACACTCGTGTTACCTTTATATTCTGAACTCTAAACGAAAGAACGAAAGAATATACTTTGAAGCGAATAGTAGATTTTATGTCCGTTTAATTTCTAAAAGTTGCAGTAAAGCGAACCCACATGATACAGTAGTCAAGTAAATAGCATGGAAGGTTCATAAGTGATTTCAACTCGGATAAGCCTTTCTATAATATAAGAAGATATTTGTTTTCCTCAAACGCGTCGCGCGGAAACTAATTTAATTTCCGCTGAAAAGTAGCGGGAAAGAATGAATTTGCTGTTCTTAGTTAATTACCCCTTCAGTCTATTGCTTTACTTTACGCCACACATCGTGTTATTTCGTCAGTGCTACATGTACATGTACCATTCAAACTTGTTAAAAAGCGAAATTTACAGTAAACAGTACAACTTCGATCCGTCTCATACGATGGTTCGTATATGACGGTGATCATGGAACCTTCAGTGCGTTATTTTCAGATAAATACCATTCTAAGTACTGCTGCCTTTGGTCTCCAGATAAAATAATAGGTTTGCCCTAAACGAGAAAGCAATGAGAGGAACTAAACAGCATAGAGTATTGACAGGGAACGTTTATCAAGATTTTGAATTTTTAAGTTATTTTAGAGAGTAAGTACATCGCAGTCCTTATCCAGCTCATGCGTCTTCTCTTAGATAGCTTTACCTAGTCTGTAAAATGAATAAGTTCTTGTTGTCAATTTTATACTGGCGTTTGTCTATAGACCAGCCCCACATCACAATACAAATTACATGGTTTTTGATTATCGCTGGAAGTTCGTTTGCATCACCTTCTTCGAAACACAATCTTATTCTGGTTCTCCTAAGGAACAACATCGATTCTGTAGCATTCATTATGAACTCTGGTCAATAACCTGAAATGAAAAAATCTTTTTTAGTCACAAAGGGTTGCAGGAAGGGTCTTATTTGGGACCTATTGCCTTGTTTCAATGATCACATGTTCATAATTTAACATTAATTTCAAAGTATTTCTACACCTGTTAAATTGAGAAACTGAAGACGCAGATGCTATCCTTTTATTATATAATCTTTACAAGTACAATTGTAACAAACACGCTATTTACACCGTTGACGGTAATTCTACTGTCAAAGCCACAGTTTAACGGATAACATGTTCTATAAACATTTATTCGGAAAAAGAATGTCAAACTAAATATCGTTATTAACTTCTCTACTTATTACTGCGGGATTCAATTTGTTGGACTAACAGGACACTTTTAAAACACGTTTTGTCTAACATTGTTCTGAAATTCGAAACAGCATTACGATGAATACAGACATTCAGGACACCACTTGGCGGATGTAGCTTTTCAATCAAAATTGTTTTATTCGATAAAAGAGCGTGTAAAGCATTTAAAAGTAGAGAGAAATATTTTTGGAGCATAAATGTATACATAAACGTCACACGCCTATTATTATAGATTTGTTAAGACCTTACTGTGTCACTTTCCTTTTTGATTAGCTGGTTTATACAGTGAAACATTAGGTACCTCTATAAATAAACAAGTAACAGGCATACCCATAGGAACGTTTTGCGCGCCCCTTGATGCTGATCTGTTTTAATACTTCTTTAAAAGAGACTTTTTGTTATCAATCTTTATCGAACATTGAAATGATATTATTGCAGCCTTTACTGCTGCATTGAATATCTTAAGGATTAGTTGAATATATGTAATAACCACAATCAATTTTCGGTAAATAAAATAACACATCATCTCGACAATGCTGCATGCTAAATCACACACAAAAACACATAACACATAAGAAGCTGATGGCTTTATACTAAATGACTTATTGAGACCAGCGTAGCTGAAGTCAAACAAGCAAGAGCTTGGTGACAGGAATAAAACATTTGACCGTTATTTACATTCTTTTAAAAGACTTCTATCATTGTCTAAAGAAACATTTATAAACTCTTAAATCTCTGCCAATTTCGTTCAAGCAATTAGGTATATGTAAACTATTTTAAGTTAAAAAAAATCTGATTAAACCAGAAGTGTATTTATGTTTTTGAAGGGAAACTACTCCTCATCCCTTGACCGGATTGAACATTTCTTGTATTTTAGATAGTATCACTTTGTCTGTTGAGTGATTAATTAGTTGGCACATACTGGCACATACTAAAGTTTCTGTTCCCACATCTCATCCCAAAGGTCGTGGTTTTGATATTCGGTAAAGTTTCGTTCACATCACATTCTAGTACTGGTTCTTCAAATAAATAGAACTGTTCAACATTGATCCTGCAGTATTCTTTAGGAACTTATACTGCACAAGAACTTGAAATGGATTTTTATATTTATAGTGACCTTGATTAAGTAGAAGGCTGAGTCTTATTTGCCTTCTCATCGCCATTTTACAGGTTTTGAACTTTTTATATAAGATCATTTTCAAACAAGTAACCACGAACAATAAATAAAAAATGAGAAGCCGAGGAGTTACTTCCTTGGAACGCTAAGTAGCAAAACAAATTAACACCGGTGTTTAGTCTTATTGTACGCAGACCCCACACTTGCCCTATAAAGTTTTTCTACATGACTCCGACTCACAAAAACAACTAAGCGATTTCAAATAAAAACACACAAACATAATAAATGTTAGAATCAAAGGCTTTTTTTCCAAGCAAAGCAGGCGAGTACTTAATGACCTAAATAAGATAGTGAGACTCGATAAGCAATCGCACGATAGAAGGAATACAAAATGACAGTTTCCATAATCGGTGTTGAACCCATATCGTACAACGACAATGCATAGCAAAATAAGAGATTGGAATTCTATGTTATTGCATATCCCTAATTAACACCTCCACTATCGGGCATTTAATAAGGTAAGAAATGCGATTTTGAAAAATCACGCTGATTATACGTGAGTGAATTTAAACCTACGTTTTCGAAGGGAAACTACTCCTCCACCTTTGTCCTGATTGGGTATTCCGTGTATATAATAAATAGCATCCCTGTATCCATAAGTTGACATATACTTTCGGTTGTCTGTAGACCCACCCAATATTCCGTCCCAAGGAATATGGTATCGACAATCGATGGAAGTTCGTTTAACATCACCTTCTTCAAAAGACCATCCAGTACTTGTTTTTCTCAGGAAGATAAAACATTTGAAATTGATCCTGCAGCAAAGGTTATACAATTATAATTTGGACAAGAGATTGAAAAGTCTAAATCGCGACTCATTGTCTTGTTACAGTGATCACATATGCCGCTATTTTTTGCCTTATAGTTATAGTCCGGACAAGAAAAAGTCATGAGGCACGACAAACAACTAACGAAACTGAAACTAACTACTAGTAACTAACCGGGTGGGGTTACTACCTTTGAACGGTCAGTAAAACAACAATATGCAATTAGGGGTCTAAACCAGGTTCTAGGGTGCACCAACCTCACACTTGCCCAACAAGTTCTGATATAAACAAGTACAAGTTGTCTTGGTGAAATAACTCCAACCAACTCAGCACCTCAAGAATGTTGCATGCAAAGGCACACGTACATGTTAAACATGAGAAGCTAAAATATTGCAAAGCATAAGACGAATACTCAAGGATCTTACCGAGACCAGAGCACCTGAAGTCAAATCAGCAAAAGCACGATGACGGGGATAAAAGAAAGCAAATCCAGCTTCTATGTTCTTTAAAAAGATTTCTACATTAACGTTCATAAACTCTAACCCATGCCACCGTCATGTTACCAAAGAGGTAAAAATAATGATCATGACAACTGTAAATGGGTTAATCACCAGACATGCAGATCGCTGTAGAAAATCATGTTTCTAACCTTTCTTAATCTTAATTTAAGATTATTTACGAATAACCTGGAGAAATTAACATTGCTTTTATTAAGTTTATAAATTAAATCTCCATAGAAAACTGGCTTTGAAATGTCTTGTTGCAATACTGATTTTAAACTGCACCTGTATAAGTCTGGATATCGGCGATAAAACGTGCAGAATATTTCCCATAATTTGTGATACCGATGACATTGTTTAAAAATGTTTTCTGATATTTCAAAATTATGTTCATATAAATTGTTATCCTGATTTCAAGCTCTAGATACGAGATCAAGCTGTGAAATATAAACATCATAAAGATCCATCTAAAAGGGAAATTTGCTTTATTAGATTAAAAATCTCTTTAATCATATCTTTTTGTTGTGACGTAACCAATTGCAAGTAAAAGATTTAGATGATCTTTTCTGCTTGCTAATCTGAAGTATTCGCTTTATTGAGTTGTAGTTCATTAAGATAATTTTTATTTACCAGAGATGGAAAATGGCTATCATCTTTATTCAATAAATCATCAAGGTTCCTCGATGTCCTACTCGATTTGTCGTTAAAGGCTGTTATAATGTCGTTTTGATGTTCGGTTAAAATATATTCATAGACTTTATCATAACAGTAATAAAACAGATAAGCAACAAGAAGTGCACAATTTATATTCATTGTGATTCCTAATTCTTCTTTATAAATAGAAGTACCAATCTAACATACACGTCATTCAGTAAAAAAGTTACACTTATAAATCTTGACAAGTCCATAAATATATTAATGGGGTCCTACCGATATACATAGTTATCTCAATATTATGTCCTAGGTTACCTCCCTTTGTAATGCGCACCTGTCACTGGGTAGTTCCGGTTTGAGATTGACATTAAAACTGACATGCAGTAGTCACCCATGGTTCTTTCAAATACGTTTTAATAGGGTTTGGTTGGTCAGAGATCAGCATAATGCAAACAAACGTTTGATTATTATCATTAAATGGAAAAAATAGATAGTTTTATAGTGTAGCTCATAATATTTAAATTTTCTCTTTTACCCATTTTTATACGTTTGCGAGGTATACATGTGTTTCACATCGTTATGTTCGACCCCTTCGGTAATAAAAAGTAAAAATACGCATTTCTTATGCTCCAAAATGGCAGATTAGAGGGAAAGAAAAGTTAGAAACCGTTAACGAAAAACAGGTATTTGTACAATTTATAACACATGATGCAAAATAAAGTTTGACTTCCGCCAATGAAACGCCCGTTCACTTGTATACATGTTCTTTCATGTCCGTGCAACATTTTTGGCCAGGAATTTAATATTCTAAGATTATTTTAATAACTGACCCTTTTCCTACAAATTAAATTCACACCATTCGGTTCATAGATTTGTGCCATGTTCGTATTAACGTATTTTTCAATATACTGCTATTTTTTCTCCAAAAGTTTCTTTTTTATTTTAATACAATATAGAATATATTCAAATATGGTTTCGTAATTTTTTCACGTTTTTCTCTTAATTTTATTTTGTTTATTTCATTTAGTTTTACAATCAATTTTAATTAATTTAATAAAGTTTATAATGTTTAGGTAAAACTTTCCCGAATGCTATTTTATTAAATTCAGATTGGAGCCCTTTAAGGTGCAAATATCAAATAATGAATGTCTCGGGTCTCAAACAACAGTGTGACAATTAATTAGAATATTTAATCTCAAGTCACTTTCCTTAACCAACACTTTTACCCCCAACAAGCAACGTTTTCGACCTCTTACAAATCTACAACTAAACTTCAAAAGGCCATTATCACACCTCCAGCTGGTAAAACCCAGTCTTGCTAATTAGATTACGTAACATGATCATAAAACACCAGGCCCTTTTCTTAATAAGCATTGTTTGCATGGCTTAACGGTGATCGGCTGCATACTTAAGTGAACGTTTCAAAAAGTTAAAATGTCGATGCCAACCAATCAATAAATTTTCATACATGTAAATGATATGTGCAGTTACGTAAATAGGTAAAGATGCATTAAGATCAAACGATTTATAATTTATATGGATTATTAATCCACATTACGACACGTTCTAGAAATCAAATCTTGGAAAAACATTTAACAAATGTTTAATTAAGCGTTTGGGCTTTTACGCCAAAATTACAAACTGTCAAACCTTAGTAATCTTAATTGTAACTATATAAATATGAATATTCCAATATTTATTGGAAGCCGGTTCCCTAATCCTTGAATATTCTACGAATGATACTTTCAGAACAAAAAATAAAAGGCGGCACCTTAATTCGTGAATTTTATTTTACGAATGATACTTTCAGAACAAAAAAACCAGATCACCGATCTTTTTTTTTATTTCAAGACAGAATCAATCATTTTTGGTTGTGAAGTATAGGAAACATTAAAAAAATCAAATTATTTATTCGTTGATCATAAACGCCATAAATTATTAGGACAATTCTGTTGTTCAAATGTGTACATGTAAGAATCAACAATTTAGATTTTAATTTTAATTGTCTACATATCATATTTCCAGATGTTGTCATATCACGATTTCCGGATTATATCGCATTACCAGTCTTAGCAATTTGCCTCTTTCACACCAGTAAAATATAATTTTCTGCTGCAGCAGAAAATTCGTGAAATTATTGTTTATGTTTGTCCAAATTGCGTTTCGTACTGCATACTATCAACAAGAATGGTACATTTTCTGAAAACATTTAAAATCTAAATATCTGACAGTAGTGAAAAAAAGTCTGGCTAGAATAACAGACCAGCAACATTTTTTTTAACCGCAGTCGACCAACGCAGACATGCAATATAGTGAATAATGTTATCTATTATGTGCGTAAGCCATAGTCCCGTCGTTCAGCTTTCCCACAGAGCCTTGTTTGAATTGATTTCCGGTCATGGGAAGTTACTCGTGCAGGATTGCGAAACTGTTTATTAAAAAGGCGTATAACAATGCACACAATGTGATTTTAAATCTTTAGAAAGAGTTGTATCCAAGAAACTGTTGAAATCATGGGTAGTTTGCTTTTAAAATCATTTCTTTTGTAATAAATTTTAGTAGTGACGTAACCGTTTTCAATGGACAAATTTTAAGCAAGGAAGTTTGTTTGCTTTTCTGAAGTGTTCGCTTTATTAAACTGTTAGTTCTTTAGGATAAATCTTATTAACCAGTGATGAAAAATGGTTATTATCTATATATTTAATAAATCATCAATGTACCTTCTTGGTGTGTTAATAAAAGCTGTAATAATATCATCTTGATGTTCGGTAGAAAGAGATAACATAAAATCTCTTTCATAACATTATAAAAACAGATCAGCAACAAGGGGTGCACAATTAGTACCCATTGGAATGCCTATTACTTGTTAATAAATAGAGGAACCAAATCTCAAATAAATATTATCCAATAAAACTGGGAGCGCCTGGATAGGGTCTTGACAGGTCCTTGAATTATAATTATCATAAGAACCATCTTTAAAGAATGCCCTATGTTCATTACAAGCGATAAATGTTTTATTTTCTCTAGCAAAAGTTTTTTCAATGAGACTGGTTAGCTTGTATCTTATAAAGTTATTAGGGAGAGAATTTATACCAAGTAGAAAAATCATATGTAGACAAACAGAACGCCTGGAAACTATTTGATTTCAGTTTCTTCAAAACGTCATTTAAAAATTTGTAGTAGTTTCAAAAACTTTTTTTCGCGATACCTAATCACATGTTCTTTTATAGCTGTAAGACAAGATGTTAAGAACACGGATTACTTTGTTGTTGTACAAGAACTAGCGATAAATTTGCTTTGTACGGCGTTTTATGCATTTTAGGCAACCAATAAATAGTAGGTACTTTGTCTTGTTTCGGCTCAACACTTGATTCTAAATTTTGCAATTTGTAGAGTGTGTGCAGTAACAATATCACTCTCAGATGAAGAAGTCAGTGTATAAGCATTAGTGCTATTAAGTTCTTCAGTATAAACATTTATTAGTGTATACGTCACACTATAATTACATTATTTGAAGCCTTATCAGCAGGTGTTAAAACAAATGTGTTGTGAAAATTTTGAATTCCCTTTTTCAAATGACGAAAGTTAAAACGAGGTCGAGGTGGTAATAAAGCTATCTTTCTTTTATAGAAGGATATGCGATTGTCAATTATTTTGAATATTTGTTGGGTTTTTTTCCAGTTTGAAAGAGCATTAGGCTCAGCATGTTCTTGTGTACACCATTTATTGCAAAAAGAGTTTCAAGACTCTGCAATTTCCGCACGACATGTATTAAAGTCGATGTCCGATGGAATTCTATAATTTGGACCTTTGAAATTAAATTGCTGATTCGTAAGTCTTTGATAACATATAGATCCTCTGTAACGATATGACCGGCAGGTTGATAGCAAAATTTTTAATTAGAACATCCTCAAGATAAAGGTGAGTTTTCAACAATCTGTAAATCCGAGGTTATTTCGTTGTTATTTAAAATCGTGTGTCTAATAGTCTTGTTATATTTATAACAAACGATGGGTGTTTCAGTATTCTTGAAATAATTAGGTATTGCCGAATCAACAGTTTTATCTTTAAATATACTTGGAAGGTCAATAAAATCTATGCCTTTATTTAAAAATGAAATTTTAAGGAAATGTCTTTGGTGATCAGATACCAAGTCAATGTGTGGTCTTAGAACAAGCCGAGTGTTACACTGAGTAAAGCTTGCAACTTCATAAAGTGGATGAGTTCTAATAACAATATTATCGGCTTCCTTATCCTCTTTTTGTAAACTTGAAATAGAAAGAGAAGCTAAACGCTACAGCATAGCATGTCTACCAGAATGTTTTTTAAATATTTTGAAGGTCATGAATAGAACAATGAACACGTGATTTTCTTTTGATGTTTCCATTAGTCCTTATCCCGTGTGACCTCGAGTTTCGTTTCCGTAATTTTAGCAAATCAAAAATGTCAAAATCAGGATTTTTTTAAATGTTGCCTTCTTGATAAATATTATCATTTAATCCAAGTGGATAGGGTGTTTGGAGTTTTTGTATCCATTTCCGCTCCGATATAAATCTTGCTCTAATTGAATGCTCTAGAAGCACTGCTATCAAATAATTATAACTTTTTAACAGGTTGAATATTAACATGTTTTAAAGTGTGGCCTGATCGTTTGAAATGTTTATATAAAAATGTATTGATTTTACGATTGTTTCTTATTTTAGAACAATGCTGACTGAAACGTGTTTTCAAGTTTTGTTTCAATAACAGCACACTTTCGTCGGATTTACAGATTGTTAAAAATACACCAACATCGTAAGAGTTTTCAAATTAAAATTTTTGCTATCAATCCGTCGGTCATATCATTAGATGGGGGTCCCAATGTAATCAAATCGATATAATCCGAAATTTAATTTCCAAAAGTCCCAACTATAGAATTCCATCGAACATTGACTAACAACATGTAAATACCGGTCGTGCCGTGTTTCTAAACTCTTTTTGCAATATATGGTGTATGCGATAACATGCTGAGCCTAATTTTCCTTCTAATTTGGAGAAAAATAATATGAACTAAGGCACTGCCTCTCTCGGAATCGACGAATCAAAAGTGATGGATATCGTATGTTTAACAGTAAAACAAAGAAACAAGTCATCAGTTGTTGTTTTACTTTCGAACCAAAACTGGTCAAAGTTTTATGATTAAACACCATATCTTAATGAGCTGAAAGAATCCAGTGAGAAGTTAAATTCACCAGTTTGCCTGTACTCTTAATTGAACAGCACCAAAATGCAATCAAAATACAAGGCTGACTGATGGTTATAGAAATATAAATATTATATATAAATGTATTAAAATAATTTAATATATTTAATTGTTGACAGTCAAAATTGATTTAAACTACTAGTATTTAGACACTCAAAAATAAAATTTGTCGAATACATTGATTCTTTATGCTCTGATAATTACTTCATGTATCCTGTCTCTTGACTTATTCTATGGAGACTTTTTATAACATGGACAACAGTATAGTTCCATGTCAGCTGAACATATTTGTGGTCTGATCTGGATCTAAACTGTTTGCCTCTTGGTCAGAAATTAACTCACAAATCTAAACGTTAGCAGTATAAATCCTGATCTAACTGCACATATAAGCCTGCTTAATTGAATATACACTGGTCACTAATGTGATAAAGGGTATATTCATGAATTAAAATGTCAAAAGAAACCAACATAATAACTGAATAGTATATTCATGCAATGGTACATTCAGTGTGATGTCTCTGTATTAGTATTATACATTCATTCAGCTCTAATACATGAAAATAAAGAAAATTTATGAAAACCTTGTACATGTATATGTTTACATGTACTATGGTAATGTTCATATTCTTTGCCATAGCTGTTTTCCAATAAGTATCAAGTCTATAGCCTTCATAAGCTTGGTGATACACATCTCTGAAAATAAATGTTTTATTTTAAATCATCTCTGATAACTAGTAAGTCAGTTACACAGTACCTGTTGTGGCTTAAGAAGATGTACATAATTTGCAGTTCCAGTTAACAGTGAAAAATTCATATCATTAACTGATACCTTATATAAATGTTATTTGGTATTTCTTACTGTTTTCTAAAATTCTTTAAACAACCACATTTGCGAACTGTTGACCAGTCAATAGTTTCGACTGTTTCCCTCGCGTGCTTTGACGTCATAGAGGAATCCGCCCTCGCCCTTAATTTGCGATCTTAACTTGCGACCCCTTTTGATTTGCGAACTGTTGACCAGTCAATAGTTTCGATAATTACCTCGTATGCTCTAGTCATAGAGGATTCTCCAATTGAGTTGATCAGGTAATAAAACAGTTATTTCATATGTGATCTGGACACGATTTCTTTAAAATTTTAAGTATTTGGTGTATATCGATAATCACACATGGAGTTGGCAAGGAAAATAGAAATTATTAATAATGCAAAATAATCCCGTTTATTAGATTAGAACACGAACAGAAGAAACGAAGTAGAATCTAAAATAATTAAGGCTAATGAACCATAAAGAAATTGTTTTGCTTTTTAACATCTTTTATTTAATACCGTAGAATGGGTTATTTTGCGATCGAAAAGTTTCGCTATTTTGCCATAATTTTAATTTTCAATTTTTAATTTTAGTGAATTTGCGCCTGCAGAAATTAATTTTCGCGTTTATTACTGTTGAAATGCATGCACATTGCTGTATTTCATGTTATCCAGTACCAGCAGATCTACCTGTTAAAATTATTTAAGAAGAAGAGTTTGCTATAATGTGCTGAAAGCTGTGCATAAAACTGTGGTATTTTAACATGTTTAAGGCCAGAGAAAATTAATTATTAGATTCTCATCCGGATTATGGGAAAAGAAGGGGCGGATGGGCACTTTTTTAATTTTTATTTTTTATTAACGAAACACCTTAAGAAGGTAATTCGGGAGGTCTAAAACCCGTTCTGTACGGAACAGAATATGTTTCCATATTTTACCAATATTTTTTTGGGGGCGGGTGGTGTTTGGACAGGGGCGGGCGGGGATGTGAATCTAACATATTTTTTTTCTCTTGACTAACTGTTATTTATAAACCATATTGCTTGTAACATAATTGACATCCGTTCTCAAATGAATAGTGTGAAAGTTTTTATCGAAGGAATAATAACAGTGGCCACCGCAAATATAGCGTAATGAAACGATTATTAACCTTTAGCCCGGTAACTATCTACTTTGTCCGAAGCATTAATTTGTGCACTATGAGATACACTCGATTAACCCAGAACATGAAGAAAACGCAATGTCAGTTTTAGCCTACAATGCAGTCTTGCAATATAGTGCACTTCGCGAAAGTAGCAAAAATAGTATGGCCGCGAAAGCAATCCATTATAAAGTAATAATTTACTATCGATCGATCCTAAAAGGGCATATCTAGTCAGGCCTTAATAACAAAATGTAACTCGAGTGTTTTGTTTTTGGCTTTAAGTTAAAAGAGAATACAAAAACTGGCGGACTTTAAGAGCATTAGTTAATTTCTTGTGCTAATGAAGTTTGTCTAACAATCAAACTCGAGAAATTTTACTAATGAAAGGCGTATGTTTGAGTGTTTCCAGGATTGTCTTTTTTTTAATAAAATCGAACAATGCTGCTTTGTCCGTTTCTTTTCAAACATTGTTTATCCCCACTTTAAGGTTATTCTTAAATATTTACATTTCCTATTGATTTTTTCATTTAACAAAATTCGGTATATTTTACATGAACCGCATGTTCTTGCATACCAGATCAGGTCATCTGGTGTTTTCACCCGAGTAGGAGATTATGATTCTACACCACCCATGTAGAATGAGTCACGTGAGTGACGTCACGTCTTCAAGTCTTACGTAATATATTCAAGTCAGTGACGTAATTATAAAATAGGGTTTGCGTTAATGTCAATAATTTAGCATAAGGAAAATAAATTAGTGTGTAAACATACACAAAAATATTATAAATAATAAAAGGTATGCAAGAAAAGGTATCTTGCATGAGACATTCGGTAAATATGGAAAATCTGTCACCTTGGGTGAACAGTTTTGGCGGGAACACGGGAGACGTCTGTCACAGATTTTTCCATCAACTCACACTCATGCATGATTCTTATAACCCGTAATGACGTCAGTAACGTCATGGCTGTTACTATTGAAAACTCCCACGTATAACTCCCTCTTTTCACTTAATACTAATTTTTGAAAGTGTTCAACTTAAGTTTAATTAAAGAAAAAAAAATGTAAATATAAGTAATGATTCTTATTTTGGTACGGTTCTTGCAGATTGGACGTGCGCCCGAGAGCTGGCAAATTTACCATAAAGCGCTAGCGCGCTTTATGGATTTGCCAGCTCACGCGTGCACGTCCAATATGCATGAACTGCACCAAAATAAGAATCATTCCTTAAAGAAAACTGTGCACTTGACAGACTAATGTAGTCAACTCTTGTTACACAAATGTAGTAAGATTCAGTATACTACAGTTGTCTGTTAAGAATAAACATCCTGTTAATTTGTGTCACTTTACACATACCTAGAGGCCAGTGTTTCTAAAATTTTCGGCAGGTCGGTCATTGACCGATTTTCAGGAAGAATGTCCAATTGAAATTTCACAATTGGTAAAAAATATCGGTCATGAATACGTACATATACAATTTGTTTACAGCTGAATCAGCAATAAACATGTCAATTATAAAATGCACAACTCTGCTGCCAAGACTACCACGAATACACGTCCCGTGAATAGCCTGTGGCATAGAGGAAACGAGTTGTGGTCGGTTAACAATAAAACAGTTTGATTTTATTGAAAAGAGTGTTAGTCCGATGTGGGTAATTCTAAATGAATGACAACCGAATAAAATTTTATAATTGATGTTTCTCAAATTAAAAGAAAAATTTGTATCATGCGGCTTTCACTTAAATTGTTTTCACAGAAATGTTTAAATGGCTAAAATGAATATGATTTTTTTTAAATCGAGTGACCGGCATGCTAACTTACACATACACCATTCAAATAAATAACAAATTTTCAAAAAATCTACTCAAGCAACATTTATTTTCGACTCGGAAATAAATTTTGCATACGTATATTCATGCAAGTTTGTGTAAATTCAAGAATTACCACGTCCTTAAAGAATAGAATTATATTTCCAAAAATATCATACCGTGTTACAGAGCATGATATGATTACCGTATACGGCATTCACGTAAAGTTGCGTTCCAAAAATCTGCGAGTTAGTTGTTTTTTTTTGTGGCCTGCATGTTAAATGCGGTCACACGACTTACCGGACAAAAACAGATAAATCTAGATGCATATTGCTTTAACACCCTTTGACATCACGATACAAGCAATAATTTCCAAAAATATACTGAAAGGATAAAGAAACGCAGGGTAACAATTGGATAGGCAGGTTCGAAAAGCTCATGCTCCACGACGGTTTACACTGAGGCAGTGGAGACAAGTTTTATTCACTTTCGACACATGTTAAGGTGTATCATGACCTAATAACTCAATACACAAAGTTTCACTTTATTTGGAGAACGCGTTCTTAATATATCGGAACAAATGTTACCCTGCGTTTCTTTATCCTTTCAGTATATATATCTGAAAATCAGTTTTAATAATAGTAATAGTACCTACTATGTATTGGTTGCCTAAAATGCACAAAACACCGTACAAAGCAAGATTTATCGCTAACTCTAGTTCTTGTACAACTACAAAGTTATCCGTGCTCTTAACATCTTGTCTTACAGCTATAAAAGAACATGTAATTAGGTATTGCGAAAAAGTTTTTGAAACTACTGGCAAAAATTTATTTTGGTCTATAAAAAATTCAAATGACGTTTTGAAGAAACTTAAATCAAATAATTTTCAGGCGTTCTGTTTGTCTACATATGATTTTTCTACCTTGTATACTTCTTTCCCTCATAATTTAATAAGAGACAAGCTAACCAGTCTCATTGAAAAAACTTTTGCTAGAGAAAATAAAACATTTATTGCTTGTAATGAACATAGGGCATTCTTTACAGATGGTTCTTATGATAATTATACTTCATGGACCTGTCAAGACCTTATACAGGCGCTCACATTTTTATTGGATAATATTTATTTGAGATTTGGTACCTCTATTTATAAACAAGTAATAGGCATTCCAATGGGTACTAATTGTGCACCCCTTGTTGCTGATCTGTTTTTATACTGTTATGAAAGAGATTTTATGTTATCTCTTTCTACCGAACATCAAGATGATATTATTACAGCTTTTAACAACACATCAAGGTACCTTGATGATTTATTAAATATAGATAATAACCATTTTCCATTACTGGTTAATAAGATTTATCCTAAAGAACTACAGCTTAATAAAGCGAACACTTCAGAAAAGCAAGCAAACTTTCTTGATTTAAATCTATCCATTGACAATGGTTACGTCACTACTAAAATTTATGATAAAAGAGATGATTTTAATTTTAATATAGTAAATTTTCCGTTTCTAGACGGCGATGTTCCTCGTGCGACTTCTTACGGGGTTTATATCTCACAGCTTGTTCGCTTTTCAAGAGCTTGCAACGATGTGAATGATTTCAATGAACGTAATCTTTGCATTACAGAAAAACTTTTAAAACAAGGTTATAGGTATCACAAATTAAGGAAAACCTTTTGCAAGTTTTATCGCCGATATCCAGATCTAATTCATAAATACAGGTGCAGTTTAAAATCACTATTGCAACAAGGTATTTCACAGCCAGTTTTTTATGGAGATTTAATTTATAAACTTAAGAAGATAAAAGGCGATGTTAATTTCTCCCGGTTATTCGTAAAAACCATCTGTAAATTTAAAAAGAAAGGTTACCAACATGATGTTTTACAGCGCTCTGCAGGCCTGGTGATTAACCCATCTACAGTTGATCATTATGCTTACCTCTTTGGTTGCACGACGGTGGCAGGGGTTTAAGAGTTTATGAAAGTTTATGGGGAAATCTTTTCTAAAAAGAACCTAGAAGCTCGATTTGTTGCTTTTATCCCTGTCATCGTGTTCTTGCTGATTTTACTCCAGGTGCTCTGGTCTCTGTAAGATCATTGAGTACCCGCCCTTTGGCTTTGCAATGCTATTAAATTCTTATGTTTATATGTTTGTATGCTTTTGCATGCAACATTGTTGAGCTGATGGGTGGGTTGGAGTTATTTCACCAAGACAATTTGTACTTGTTTTGTGATACGAGAACCTGTTGGGGCAAGTGTGAGGTTGGTGCACCCTAGAACCTGGTTTAAACCCCCAGTGGCAATTTGTTTTGCCACTGACCGTTCCAAGGCGGTAACCCCTCCGGTTCTCACTTCCGTTATTTGTTTGTGGCGTCCATTTTGAAACTGATTTTTGTAATACCATGCTCTCTTTTCCTCTCTACTTTTTGGCTGTGTGGGGAGGCTGTGTATGCTGGATGTGGCCATTCCTGATATGCATATTTCATTTTTTTTAAGATGGATTCCGGATGAAATTTTATGGCACGCGACAGTCATACGTACACGTACAAGTATACGTACATGACAAAGCAAAAATGGGATCGGTACAAATGTACTTTCAAATTTAGAGGCATATTGTTTTAAAACACTCTGAAATCATGATTCATATATTAATTTCCAAAACTATAACGCTGAAAGCAATTTTTAAGGTGGATTTCGGTATATCAGAGTGGATTCCGTAGATTCCGGTAATTTTCATAGATTCCGGTAGGTCGTGTGACCCTGTGTAATGAACTAAATAATCTACTTAACAATTGCTATTAACACTGCTGTCGATAAATGTTTTGAAACGTCACGTTTGATATGCATGGGATGCTTGTGTATTACAAGAAAGACGCATAATGCCGTAAACATCAAATGTCGCTTGCAGCTCTTATAAATAGATAAACGATTTTTTCTGTCTACAACTCGAAAATCATGAATCTGTTGGGAGGTTGGAGGATATCGCCCGCGAGAAATTATGTCGTAAGGGAGATATGGACTGGGGGTCAGAACAGTGAAATTCACTGAATGCGGGGACCGGAAGTCACTGTTGGTGCGAACTGGAAGTGGGATAGTTCATTTTGAGGTGCCCAAATTGGATTTTAAAATTTCGGCTAGAGGCTATATAATTTCATGCTTCAGTATTTAAAACATCTCAATAGTTTCAAATAAACAGTTCCTCTAGGAAGATCAGCGGGGGAAATATGGTCGTTTTCAATTATTCCAGTAATTCAGTAAAACTTGTCAAATGTCTCGGCAATGCGTTATAATTTAATGTGTAATGAAGCGGTCCAGCACAGATCCATTATGTCTCGTTCTGAAATTCGGGGAATATGTAGTAGCGATAAAAATATGTAATACAACAGTATTGGGAAACAGGTCTATTAATGGTCAACATGGCTTCACCATGAAACACATTTGAACAGTTACTTTTTAACAGAGCAATTATTCCTAAAATCTTAAATAATAATTAAGCGGTAAACACGGCTTCGAGGTGCTTCCTATTAAAATAATTCTACACTATACCTCATTTTTTTAAATGAAATGTAATAATGTGTTGCAAAAAGAAGCATTATTCAGATAGCATTCGGTAAAAACGGCTTTGCCATGCCTAATATTTAAACTTATATTGGCAGAGAAGCTGTCTGTTTTATCTGAGAACCTCGGGTTCGAGTTCTGATTAAGTAACCACATCTTCAATGCCATTAGCTGGTCAGATTTCAGTTGACCAGTTCTGTCCAGTCTACTGTATCCAAAGTTAATTCAACGAAATACCGAATCGCCTTCCCACACCAAATTAAAACGGAAGCAATCGATATTATCATCTAAACTGCAATGATAAACTTACTGATCGTGTTGATAATTGCAGGAAAAAATAAAAAAAAAAGTAAATTTTCAATGTTGAACATGCTGAGGAAACCGGTGTATAAGTCACTTTCTCACTCTGTATTTTAATTATCACAAACGATATATCTACCGTTATACGCATCGCTATGGTGGAATTTACTGATAGACCCTAACTCGCTGACAATATTAGGGTTTGAATAAATGTAGAAACTTATGTACCTATATGTTGACGAGTTAAATCTTTATTGTTATCTATGTAGAAAGAGATGTTAATGCTACGAATTCTTGGCAAAATGATTTTAACAACAAACTAGATACATGGATACATGGACAACAAACGTTTTAAAGGACTTATTATTAAGATAAGTTCTATCGTGCTTTAAAATGTTGTGTTATGTTATTAGATAGTAACGGTAAACTCATGTTATATTCCAAATCAACGAAATTTCATTCGTTATATAAATTGTTTTACAGCCTATAAGTTCATTTAGTGATATCTTCTTGGCAAAAAAAAAAAGACTTACACTTTGATAATTCTATTTCTTATATATTCACTAAAATATTCAACAAAATACACGTTTTCTCGCTTTAGGTTTTTCATCCAAACTTTTACAAGTTTTACGTACAATTTGCATTGTGTTGGAGCATTTTTTTTTCAACGGAAAAGAGAAAGCAGACTGTAGTGTAATCATTTAGTTCGTCAAGCATTATAGATATGTAAACAATTACCTTATTAATAAATAGAAAAAGGAGAGGAAATTAGACAATTTAGATACATATCTTTGTTTATGTTTATGTCAGCCGATGCTATGAGGTCGACTGACATAAATGCAAATCAGTAACACAACAAACAGTCCAGACATGTCTTTGATTTATTCAACGTTATGACAACGCATCTGATATCAAAATTTTAACGGTGTTTAAAAAGAAATTCATAAGGCGTGTTTTCCTAAAGGGGAGTTAAACGTGCTTCAAAGAGCTGAAATACAAAAAATGATCGAGCTGAAATATGTTATAAGTAACACTTTTCAGATCAGCTATGAAATACAGTTTCTTTTTCAGTTATTTAAAATGTCAAACATTGTAATGTTTGTTTATCGTTGGTGAAGTTATCCATCTATTTGGACACCCTCAAGGAGGGTAGGACGGTTCGCTCACATTAAGTGGTTCTTAACCGCATGCTTATCCGAAAAGGTTGTCCGGCTACACTACAACTTTATATTTTTTTGAAGCTAGGTTTTTTTGGTAAAACAATTTATCATTAGTTATATGGATGTGAACACTTCAGACTTCTGTACTATATAATATTATTCAAGGAATATTTAAGTAAACTTATGAGTGCTATTGTATATTTTCAGTCTTTTACTGTACTGATGACCTGGAGATTAAAGTTTAGAACTTTACATTGTGTTGAGTCAACATAGTAAAAGAACCCATACAGCCAGAATGTCGTCGACAGAAGGTGCAGAAGGTGAAGAGGCTACCATTTCTGATAAAAGAATAAAGAAGCTCACAGTAAAAGCGGAAGAAACATACAAGTTACGACTTGAGAAATATCAAACGAAGTTAATAGCATATCGTAAGAACATTGAACAAACTTTCATTCTATTCAAAACCACTGAAAATCTGAGCAAAAGTGATACAATTCAATTACAACAGAAACTCAACAGTTGCTATGAAACATATGAATTAGTAATGCAAGAACTCTCTGTGTACCTTTCAAGTTTGTATACGGAAGAAAGTCTTAAGGAACTTGATGCACAGAACATAATACACCGTACAGTTTCTGAGATTGTAGTTTCCGTTTTAAACAACATGGAAATGATTATAAAAATGTAACTGTTAAAGCAACTAGTGTAACACGACAATCACAACGTTCATATGCAACATAAACACGGACAAATCAAAGTTCTGTGCTAATTGCTACTCAAAAAGCCAAGTTGCAAGCAGCAAAAACCAAATTAGAGTTTGAGAAAAAAGAAGTAGCTTTAAAACAAGAAAAAGCTGAACTTGATGCAAAAATGGAATTGTTAGAAAAAGAGAAAGATGTAGCCGTTGAGATTGCAGTGTTAGAGATATTAGAAGAAGAATAAGATCTCAGCATGGTTCTGCAGGGAATAAAGACAATGCTAGTATTCCGGAGAAGTTTGAGTTTATAAGGACTCCCACACCAAATCCACCAAAACATGATCCCATGTTTGATGCACCATCACTTGTATCAGGACTTGATCCTAAAGCAAAGCCTTTTGAACCCGAAATTCCGAGACAATTTGCAGATTTATCAAGTTATCTGTTGAAAAGAGATTTGCTGATGGAACGGTTCTACCATTTTGATGATAAACCTGAAACATTTAACATCTGGAAGTTCAGTTTTTGTTCAATATTATCAGAGTTGAAAGCTACGCCATCAGAAGAGTTTGATTTGTTACTCAAATATTTGGGTCCAGAATCTAGGGTGTATGCACAGTCAATAAGACAATCCAATGCTTACAACTTAAGTCTTGGTGTACAATTACTATGGGAACGTTTGCACGAAAGATTTGGTTCTCCAGAGTTAATTGAAAAGTCAATGAAGCAGAGACTCCAAAAGTTTCCAAGAATTACTGCTAAAGACAGTGATGAACTCTATAAACTATCAGATCTTGCAATGAAGTGGAGTCTACAAGATCCGAAGTATTCACAACTCCTTAGCTATTTTGACTCATCAACTGGCGTGCAACCAATTGTCGAGAAACTTCATGTGCATCTACAGAGCAAATGGGTGACAAGAGCGTCAAATTATAAACAAGTCATCAATGTGTACTTTCCACCTTTTAGAGAATTTTGTGCCTTTTTGAAGGAAATGAGTGTCATGCTTAATGACCCGGGGCTGTGTGTGTCATACCCTAGTGCAAATAAGGGTGACAAGACAAATTCTAGTGAAAGCAAGTCACGGTCAAAGGTTCATGTAAATAAAACAGTTACCGACACATTTGTTGCTAATTCATGTCCATTTCATCGTAATACCTCATCACATAGTTTGAATGACTGTAAAACTTTCAAAAGAAAATCTGTCTCAGAAAGAAAACGGTTTTTGAAAGACAATAATATTTGCTATAAATGTTGTAATGCCAATTCACATAACTTTAAAACATGTAACTTTGTAGGTCGATGTAGCGATTGTGGCAGTGACCGACATCCTTCAGCATTACACTACTTTCAGTCTTCTAGTGACCAGCAGCAAGCATCAAAGATGGTGGTAAAGAAAAATCACCACCGAAAGATCATGGCAGGGAGCAGCTTCCTATTAATGGTCTTAGTGTACAGTTTCCTAAAGCACAAAACGACCCATCCCCAGTAGTAAATGGTTGTACAAACATTTGTGGTGAAGGTTCACCTGGTAAATCTTGCTCAAAGACTATATTGGTTAAAGTTCACCCTGTAGGACATTCAGAGAACACAAAAATTATGTACTGTATTATTGATGATCAGAGTAACCGTACTTTGTGTAAATCAGAACTCTTCCAAATGTGGAATACAGACTTGTTATCAGTAGGGGTAGAAAACTATGATTTAGTATCGTGTTCTGGTAGGTCATTGTGTTCAGGAATAACACTCAATGGTTTAATAGTGTCATCTTTAGACAATAATTTCAGTGTAGAATTACCAACCACACTGGAGTGTGATATGATTCCCGGTACACGAAGAGAAATTCCTACTCCAGAAATAACTGAATTTCATCAACACCTGAGAGGTATTCCGATTCATCCACTGCAATCAAAGGCTGATATTGTCCTTTTGATTGGACGAGATGTGCCAGAAGTGCATCATGTGTACGAGCAACGCATTGCCGTTGGAAAACCAAATGCCCCCTTTGCTCAAAGACTGGGATTTGGCTGGGTTATTATCGGTGAAGTATGTTTGAATTCGCATAAACCAGATGTGAAAGTGATGAAACCTACATTCATAGTGACGGTAGGCCGTCTTTGTTTAAACCTTGTGAGAGCAAGTTAAAAATAAAACCTATAACCTCGACCAGATTGAGGACGACATATTCGTAGAGACAAAGCATGATAACGAGATAGGATTATCTATAGAAGACAGTGAATTCCTAACGGTTATGGAACAGGAGTTCTGCAAGGATGAAACTAATCACTGGTCCGCTCCATTGCCTTTCCGCACACCACGCTCAAGATTGCCAAACAATAGGTCTGAAACTTACCGCAGGGCCATGTCATTTGATAGTTCATTGAGAAGAAATCCTACAAAACTACAGCACAGCCTAGATTTCATGGGAAATCTTATTGATAAAGGCTACTGTGAGCATGCGTTACCTCTTCAAGATGAAGAAGAATGTTGGTATTTGCCTTTGTTTGGGGTATACCACCCAAAGAAGAAAGACAAGATTCGAATAGTGTTAGACTCTTCTAGCAAGTTTCAGGGTGTGTCGTTGAATAACGTGCTCATGACCGGCCCAGATTTAACAAATAACCTAATCGGCATTCTAATGAGATTCAGAAAGGAGAAAATAGCCCGAACTGGTGATATTGAACAAATGTTCTACCAATTCCGTGTAAATGAAAATCATCGAAATTATCTACGGTTCCTATGGTACGAAGATAATGATTTCAACAAGCCATTAGTAGAGTATCGAATGTGTTCATGTGTGTTGGGAACTCACCTTCACCAGCCATAGCAACCTATGGTCTCCGCAAAACCGCACATGTTGCAGCCGAGAAATATGACAAAGATGTTGTGAAATTCGTTGACAATGACTTTTATGTCGATGACGGTTTGACTTCGGTAACAACAGAGAAAGAAGCCGTAGAATTGATTAGAAATACTCAATTTGTTCTTAAAGAAGAAGGCAACTTAAGATTTCACAAAATCGCTTCAAACAGTGTTCAGGTGTTGAAATGTTTACCTGAAGAAGATTTAGCAAAAGACTTTAAGCACTCCCAGATAGGTGTTACAAGTTTGCCAGTGCAACGAAGCTTAGGTTTGTGTTGGGACCTAAATACTTACTGTTTCATTTTTCAAACCTTTTATGACAACGCTAATAATTATACTAAACGCAGTGTTCTATCCGTCATAAACAGTTTATTTGATCCTTTGGTTTTTTTTGGCACCATTCACCATCACAGGCAAGCTACTACTGAGATACATAACCAATGAGGCCGGCGATTGGGACGAACCATTGCCAGAGCATCTTTCTAAGAAATGGAAGAATTGGCTACAATCCTTACCAGATTTAGAATCATTGACGATACCACGTGTCTACTTCTCAGAAGTGAAGTTCAAACCTGAAAGCCAACTGCATGTATTCTGTGATGCATCGGAGAAGGCTATCGCTTCAGTTGCGTATCTGAAAACTGCCACAGATGATGAAAATAGTCACATCGCCTTTGTGTTTGGTAAATGTAAAGTAGCCCAAAAGCATGGTCATACAATACCACGGTTAGAACTGTGTGCTGCAGTTCTTGGGGTAGAGATAGCAGAGACAGTGTCAAGACAATTGTCAATATCTCCAGAAAAAATTACATATTATACAGACAGTAAAGTGGTTCTAGGATATCTGGCAAATAAAACCAGAAGATTTTATGTGTATGTTAAAATAGAGTGTCCAGAGTTTCGAAATTCTCACGTTGTACTCAGTGGATGTACATAAAAACTGATCAAAATCCTGCGGACATTGAAACTCGAGGTATTAGTTCATCGGATCTACAGAACTGTTCATGGTTGTCAGGAGGACTGTTAAAAAATTTAAATTGTGAAAACAAGGCTATGGAATGTCCATTAGAAAATCCTGAGAAGGACTTAGAGATCCGTCCAACAATCACTAGCATGAAGACGGAAGTCAAATTGGGGACAAGCCGTTTCGAGAAATTTTCAACTTGGAAGAAGCTGATAACCGCAATTTCTTTACTAACTCATTTTGTGAAATGTTTCAAAAAATAAGAATTGCATAGAGGGTTCTAACAAAACTGAAGATGCTAAGTCAAGAGCACAAGACTTAGTTATTAGCCAAGTCCAACTTGAATCATATGGGAATGATATACAGTGTTTGAAAGAAAAGAAGGCTTTACCAAGAAACTCGAGTGTTCTTGCACTTGCACCGTTCCTTGATGAGAACAACATACTAAGAGTTGGCGGAAGGCTGAAACATTCTGACATACCAGAGAAAGAGAAGATGCCCATTTTAATACAAGGCCGATCACACATAGCCATGCTGCTAGTTCGTCACTTCCATGAAAACGTATGTCATCAAGGAAGGCATTTCACTGAAGGAGCCATTCGATCCGCTGGCTTCTGGATTACTGGAGGAAAACGTCTCATAGCCAATGTTATTCATAGATGTGTAACTTGTCGGAAGCTGCGTGGAAAGTTCTCAGAACAGAAAATGTCAAACTTGCCGATTGAAAGAGTAACTCCAACATCACCATTCACCTTTGTAGGAGTGGATGTGTTTGGACCATGGAGTATAGTCACACGCCGTACTAGAGGTGGCGCTGCTTCATCTAAACGTTGGGCAGTGATGTTTACATGTCTTGCTTCTCGTGCCATACATATCGAACTCATAGAGGAAATGTCATCTTCCTCATTTATAAATGTGTTACGGAGATTTGAAGCTATTCGTGGACATGTGAAAATATTCCGCTCGGATAGAGGCACAAACTTGTTGGAGCTACAGACAGCCTTAAAGTGGACGTAATCAATGTCGAAGACAGGAACACTAGAGACTTTTTGTACAATACTGGAAGTGTATGGATATTCAATCCACCCCATGCATCTCATATGGGCGGCTCTTGGGAGCGCATGATTGGCATCACGAGGCGAATATTGGATGCAATTCTGTTACAGCATAAACACAGACCTCTGACTCATGATGTCTTACTTACCTTTATGGCAGAAGTATCAGCAATTGTGAATGCTAGACCAATTGTTCCGGTATCAACCGATTGTGCTGATCCCACCATATTGACCCCTTCAGTTCTTCTTACGCAGAAAATTGGGAACAGTTCTCAGGAAGTTCTCCCACAGTTAAGTGTTAAAGATATGTATAAGTCACAGTGGAAATTTGTACAGATTCTCGCTGACCAATTCTGGAAAAAATGGAGATCGGAATTCCTCGCCCAGCTACAAAGGAGATCTAAATGGACAACTAATCAACCTAATCTACGAGAAGGTGACGTTGTCCTTCTTAAAGATTCTAGTGTAAATAGGAAACAGTGGCCTGTTGCCATAGTTACACAAACTTTTCCAAGTTCAGATTCTCTGATACGAACTGTTCAAGTTAAGGTTGTAAAAGATGGGAAACCAGTATTTTACACACGTCCCATTTCCGAACTTGTGCTTCTCATTAGTGATTAATGCTTGTTTTTCTAGATCATAAATGATTTGAAAGACTGTTTCTGTTATCAAGGTATAACACTGATTCGTAAGGAACCATTAATTTAGTGCTGTTTAACCAGTGACAATGTTCATATTTGTACATACATGTATGATATGGAAGTCTGGAAGGCATAACATTACATTCTTGTTGTTCATACCGGTAAATATTTTTTGATACCCATAAACTTTAACTTTGTGCAGAGTGGGCTATCATTTATTTGATTAACATTTTTTGAAAATCTGTACGACTAGTTGATATATTTTGTATGATAAGTGGAAAAATTGTGTACACTTATTTGTGAGTTTTTTGTATGCAAACTTGCATCTTTTCTGTCATTTATTTGTATAGTTGTTAATAAGTCAAGGTTCGTGACAACTGATTTAATGTGTACTGTTTAATATGTAACAGTCGAAACTCAATAACTCGAAGTCATTCACTCTGCATTTAAATATCTACTTATCAGCAAATTGGGCAAATTCGAGTTGTCGGGTTTAGATTGTAATGGTGTGATGTAAATAGTGATATAACTTGGATGTTATATCAGGCAGGGAGTTTAATGTTTGTTAATCGTTGGTGAAGTTTTCCATCTATTTGGACACCCTCAAGGAGGGTAGGACGGTTCGCTCACATTTAGTGGTTCTTAACCGCATGTTTATTACCTCCTTGCAACTTCCGTTTTGTAGTGACGGCATGGTTTCGAGGAAACCAAATCCATATCAAAATAAATATTATCAGTTCACTTATGGCCCCATGGTGTAAGTTTAAGCCTTTATACAATTGTTTTTAGACTAGATTCTGAAAGTCCAAACGGGCTCAAAAATGAGTTTTGGTAGGGCCGACAAGATATACTTTTTATTTTGGTACCAAATTAAAGCCTATTATATGGCCAAACAATCTGGACTGGCCTGCAAAGAAAATTTTATTGCGAATCGTCGGAAAATAAGGGGAGATAACTCATGCCAAATCATACAAAAGATCAACAAAAAACTGACAAACTCAATGATATGGCATATAATATAAAGACTTTTTTCTGTCTTCATTGAAACTTGGTCAAATAAGTTGTAGGATGCAATTTAAAGTCCAAGGTGAACAACTTTTGTATATAATTTGTGAAAAACAAGAGTTATTCCCCTTTATTTTATTGAAATATAATGTAAATCGCTTATGTCCCATTGTTTTTGCTAGAAAATGATATTTCTGGTGATTTTTTTAACTTACAGAAAGGAATTATAGCACAAATTCTCTGAAAAAGCTTGTTTAACACCAATAACCATCCAGGTCATAATATTAAATAATAATTATAAACATTTAATTTCATACTTGAGATCAAGACATTTATTACAAGCCAGACAAACACGACGTATTTCGCACTCAACGGTGGCAGAAAACCTCTACAAAACTCTCATGGCAATAATACTTATTTGGTATTCGCCAAACTTGGTTTAAATGATTTCGACAGTAATATATTTAATAACCTGTCAGATTACTTCAGTCAGACTAGAGTTATTGCCCTTTAATTAATAATTTTGACCAAATTAGTAATTAAAGGGCAATAACTCTAGAGTGACTGAAGCAAACTGACATTTTAACTCCTCCACATTTTAACTTAAAAAAAAAGTTTGTGCTATCTTCAACAAACTTGCTTAGAAAGTTTAAGGTAAACATATCCAGTTCAATAACTGGCAAATAGCTTTGAACACACTAGAAAGTGTCCTCTTATTGGTGTTTTAGCCAAATTAGGACTGTCCAAGGACCCAGTTTTTCAGAATGCTGCGGGCATAATATTTCTGCTTAAATCTATACAAGATATTGTAGATCGCAGCAATGGCGTTAGAGTCATTGATATTTCATTGAATTTTTAAATCAAATGAGCAATGGATGGTTTCTTAATTAAAATGACAATCTTCATCAAATTTAGTAAGAACATATATGTACATAATATTTTAGACAAGTTTGATAGCCAGTCAGATTGCTCTTGTCACTATTGAGTTATGCCCTTCAACTGGAAATATTTGACAAGTTACATCCATACCTAACAAGACCTATATTTAGTATCACTAAACTTGTATGACTGTTTAAGGGGACAATAAGAGCTCAGCTAATAATGGTTACAAGCAAGATTACATCAGTAAGGACACTGAGGAGTTATGGGCCTTTAATTGCCAAACAAACAAATTAACAATTTCTGCTCCCTGACGGTTTTGTAGCAGTTTGACAATCTTGTTCTTTATTAGTTGTACAAGGAAACAAGTTTTTTTATTAATTCTAGTAAATCATTCGTACTTGTTGAGTTAAACAATATGTGTGTTAAACACATTTATGTTTCTACTTTCTAAGTGCAATCAATGCAGACGAAATTAAAAAAAAATCTAAATCAAAGACAAATACAAGTAAATGAGTAGTGATAATATGACGACATCAAACTAAAATTTTTAAATAACATTTGGTTGAAATATTATTTTTGAGATTACCAAACTAATATTTTGTATAGTGTTCTATTGACTGCTTCCGCTTTAGAGCTCATTTGAAATAGCACAAGAGAGTCTTTAATACATATTTGTTATGGCTATTGATAAATATGCTTGTGGCTTATGCTACACTTAAACTATAGTCAGACATACTCGCACTTGTCCTTTACAACATTTTCAAGCTTCTGAACGTCAGTGCTATTCTAAGAGTAAGGTTTGTGTCCATCTACGGGTAGTGCTTCCAATAAATAATGATGGTTCCATTTGGACAGAAGTCTTAAGAGTATTACAATAGGTGAAAAACAAAAAAACCTTCAAATCTATGGTTTGTTATGTTTAATTATTAAAGCTTAATCTTGATAATTCTATTTTTTCTTGAAACAATGAAGCCATTTTCATTCTCATGGAACTGGTTTTAATAATACTAAGCTTGAAACACGTTTGAGGAACCTCATGGAGACTATGTGTTTCGTGGTTCTGTTACCAGTTATTGTCTCAACAGTCGCTTTGCTTCAAATATGGCCTTAGTTTTCGTGAAAGGGAAGTTTCAGTCTTAGAAAAAAATGTTTAACCCCTTCTGAGCCTGAATAGAAACGTTGAAGTAGCAAGTTGGTTTTAAAACTTTCTTTGAAATTGACTGAAAGGCAATCTGAAGCCATGCATAGTAGTACATGTATTCCCTTCTTTGGGTAGGACTGCATCTAGAATAGCATAGTAGACCAAACAAAAAAGTATTCATAAACCAAACATTGGCCAGGGACCAAAAACCTAGGAATAGGGATATGAAAATAATAGGTGCTATGGTTATACTATCAGCTTGTAGTTGATAACAGTATTGTAAACTTATTTCAGCTCCTGTCAAAATGGTTGCAGTCCATTCTGGATACTAGCACTACCCTTGTAATGGAGTGAGGGCATGGGTCTGAAAGATATTATCCTTTAAATAATAAAAGTAACCTACTCATTGCTATAGCTAACTCTTAACAATAGGGTTGAGGATCCTAGTAAAGGAAAGCATTGTCATTAGAACAAAGGGTCCAGATTCCTTCGTAGGGTTACCTTATTCTAATTCTTGGATCCTGCATCCTTTTTATGCCCCCCAATCTGAAAGAGGAGGGGCCTTATAGGATGCCCTTATCCATCCGTCCCTCCGTACTTACGAAACCTGTGTCGCACATAACTCAAAAGGTATGAGAGCCACAATCATGAAACTTAACAGGTATGTTGACCATCATGTGTAGTTGTGCACCTGGGTTTTGTTTTGGGACACGCCTGTTAAGACCAGAGTTATGGTACCTTATGCATTTTAATATAATTCATTCAGCATGTAATCTTGAGTCGCATGTAATTCTAAAAGTATAAGCATTGCAGTTGTGAAACTTTACAGGCATGTTGACCATCATGTGTAGTTTTGCACCTGGGGTTCGTTTTTTGGCCACGCC
Source organism: Corbicula japonica (assembly GCA_038501625.1). Taxonomy (NCBI): domain Eukaryota; kingdom Metazoa; phylum Mollusca; class Bivalvia; order Venerida; family Cyrenidae; genus Corbicula; species Corbicula japonica. Next base: position 2,620,234 of record JAZAYU010000054.1, read on the forward strand.
TGTTGAGACCAGAGTTATGGCCTATGTTTAGTTTTGACCTATCTTAAAAAGCGGTTGCTATAACATAGAACTGGGTAGTAACCCTTCTAAAACATCTGGATAGTGTTACCATACGTCTCATGGCAAATTATCATGCGTCAAAAAGGTGCTTACACTATTCTGTGGTGTAGGAAGCAAGACCGTGTCATTATAATGACTCTGCTAGCCTTTACAAGAGCCCCTCGTTCTATATTTGCGTTCTCCATTTTACATAAGCAGTCCTATTTCTCTAAGCTCGAACAATATATACTTGTATATTTTGACATATACAGGAAAACTACTTTACTTACTGTCCTTAAAAGACTTACGATATTTGGGATTTTACTCTTTCTTTTACTAGTTTATGCTTGAAATTTCAAAATGTGCCATTCTCTTTCAAAAAAATATGTAAAAATGAAAACATTTAAAGGCAATACAATATTATGTTTTTCTTACAACCAACAAGATTATACTTTAACTTGCTTCTATACTTAATATTTCAAGACCCTTCTGTTTACGCATGATGAGGTGAGAACAGTGTATAGACTTTTATAAGGTTATGCCTAGCTTCTTAAATGTTGCGGCACATTTCAATATGAAGAAAATTACCCAGCATTATTCTAAGATTAGTGCAACACTCAATATGGGAACTTATCATTTGTCAATGCAGCCATATGTAATGAAGTTGGAAACAGTTTCATGAAGGAAAAGAAGTTAAGTTTGCAAGATTTCATTGTACTTCATTATTTAAAAATACATACCCGCAATGTTCCTATAATTTAGTAAAAGTTAACTAAACATCTAAGACAAAACATCTGAAAAATCTTCATTAAACACATGTTTCAAAATAACAGTAATATTTATCTAATGTTTTATTACTTCACTTTTTTTTTCAAGAAATTAGTTACCATCTGTATTCAGTTACTAAACTGGCTAATTTACCGTTATGCTGTTATATGCCATTATGTGACTGTACAAGAAATACAACAGGCACTCTGATTTGCTTAACTTGTTAGGATGTTAAAAACATATTAGAATACAAATGTGTTGATGCTGTTATTTAGGAAGTGCCTTTTTATGAGTATGGGGGATTACTTCCAAAAAGTAGAAGACATTAAAACGGGTAAAGTAACAATAAGCACTAAACACAGATCTATTGAAGACATCTGAACTTCGACAAAAGTGTCACCAAATTATCATATTATTATATTTTCTTGAATTAACTCCCTTTATTTGGTGTTTTACAAAGCATTTCCTTTCCGGTTTGCTTCTTTAATTGAAGCAGATCATACTCTATATACATAGTAAATAACAAAATAAACTAACATAAAATGTGTTGATTATCCATTTAAGGTTTTATTAAAAGAATACTTGCTATAATGCTGTGGGTGGGGTAACTGTATACACAATTTTAAGGTTTTATCATTAATAACGCATATTCGTCATCATAAATTTCTTCTAAAACATCTAAATTAATGTTTAGAAGTGTTTTGTGAAATATTTGTATATAGATTTAAAACTGAAATTAACAGATACTTTTCTTAACTCATAAAATAGGGAAAATCATAAATAGTTGTGTTTTCTTTGTATATTTTACCAACAAAAATGTCTTAAAATAGGTATTAGTCCAATATTAAGCACTAAAATATATCTTAAATAAATAATGGTTGCTAGATCATATAAAAACTAATGTTGATACTAAAATATGGACTGAAATCAATCCAACTCGTCATTATATCTAAATATTTTAAAGTTAACTTATAATTCTATATCAGAGTTATCTCCCTTATTTTTTCATGGTTTGCAAAAAAATAATTTTTGCAGGCCACCTAATTTCATTGAGACATACCATAAACTTCGATAAAGTCGAGAAATAAAAAGTATATCTTGTCGGCCCTACCTCGACAAAATTTTCAGCCTCAGAATCTAGACTATTTATATCACTGCTATACGTCTACGATGTACAGTGTGTAAAATACTATGTCTTTTAGGGTATTAACCAAATTTTTATGGTTTATCCGAAAAGGATGTCCGGCTACACTACAACTTTATATTTTTTTGAAGCTAGGTTTTGTGGTAAAACAATTTATCATTAGTTATATGGATGTGAACACTTCAGACTTCTGTACTATATAATATTATTCAAGGAATATTGAAGTGAACTTATGAGTGCTATTGTATATTTTCAGTCTTTTACTGTACTGCTGACCTGGAGATTAAAGTTTAGAACTTTACATTGTGTTGAGTCAACATAAACATGCATTCAACAAAAGGCAATATTATACAAATAAATACTAATGTTGAGGTCGATATGTAGTGTTACGGACTTGGGTAGCGTGATATCGACCGAGGTCGAAGTCCGAGGTCGATATCACACTACCCAAGTCCGCATAACCACATATCGACCTCAACATTAGTATTAACTTGTTATATCATATACCCTTCGAATTTAAAGCAGTCTGATGATGATGATGATGATGATGATGATGATGATGATGATGATGATGATGATGATGATGATGATAGCAAAGGTAGTTATTAATTCCTGAGGTAGTTATCACTTTGTTCGGACTCGCGACTACGGAGCTCTCGACCAATCAGAATGCTTAAAATTCATAGGGTATATGATATAAAGCATGTTTATGTTAATCAACTAAATGTTAACTACTTCATCTCATCGCATCATAATATTGATACAGAATAGTAACCCACATAAAAGACATAACATGTTTTAAACGCACATGAACACATACAACACTTGCATGGCTATTTACACGGAAACGAATTTGTATATAAAATGCAAAATTATTACAACCAGTACTAAGTCTAGAAATAAGTACTTTAATAATAATATGCCGGGTATATATGAAAACAGTAATCGATGTGGGTAAACAGTATACATTAATATGACGAAATACTAAAGCAACAAAACTGTATATGGGTCCCATATGGGATATATTTGGGCAAGCTCATATAGGTTTGCCATTATTAGACCCACATGGGAAAAAAGAGGGAAAGCCCATACGGGCCCTATCTGCATTAAGTACATATAGGTCACATATGAGAAGTACGAAGGCTTGCCAATTTGAGCTGTATCTGGTAAAGTGCATATGGTTCCCGTATGGAAAATACGTAGGCAAGCCCATAATTTTGAGCTGTATTAGTGTAAATGCGTCGCCTTATTATTACAATGTTCTAACTTACTTTTTTACAGTTTGGAGAAAATCGTCTTCAAAGTTTCAGATTTCTCTAAAACCTTCATATTCCACCGAATTTGCTCAGAAAAACAGCAGCGTGTGTGTTTTGATGAAGTCTATAAATTACATGAGTTTGTGTTTAGTCTTTATCTTTAACTTTTTAAAAATTCTCTACTTTCGGTTTAACTTAACCAGTGTTCTTGGACTAACCAGTACTAACCATTATTTTCTCCGCAAGTAACTCGTCGCCTTATTATTACAATGTTCTAACTTACTTTTTTACAGTTACTTAGAACAGTGTAATCCTTACACGAGTGTGAATAAACCGCAAGATAGAACATTGTGTGATTGGGAATTTTAAAAACTAAAGTGAATCAACCAATTCTGAAACCATATTCAGATAGGTCTTTTTTCCACGATTACAACGGTATAAAAATCTCATTTTTCGAAAAATATTACTAAGAACATTGTAATAATAAGGCGACGAATTATGGGTTTATTATGAAAAAAGTAACGTGTTTCATAGCCACTGATCTCAGTGAGTCAATGCACAGTAAGAGCCACACACTCCCCTCATTGTGTAAACCTTTTAGGTTTTAAGGCAAAAAAAAATAAAGGTATATTAAGTATATATCACAAAATCAATCTGTCAGTCTGAGTCATCAGCCCAAAACAATATGTTGATACTCGACAAAATGAAATATTAAAAAACCTTGCTCTTCTAAAATAAACCTAATGAATAGTTTGGCAGACGGCAGATTTTCTAATAAACTTTTTTAAATTCGATTTAATTCTAGAATAAATGTTTATCATTTGGTTGACTTTGTGTTTTTGCAATGTATTGTTGAACAGTCTGTCGTGCTTCTTACCCATGCATTCCTCTGATTTTATTCTCAAACCAGATAATTCATGCCGATGTGGTCAATATTATAAAACGTCGTAATTAAAAAAAAAGGTGAAATACACTGGTCAAAAGTTCTAAGTGCACACTTTTCAATTTTGAATATCTCAAAGTAAACTTATTCAAATTGAATGAAAGTTTGACTTACAGTTAATAATGATCAAACAACAATAATTTTTTGAAAACCGTGCATATGTTTTACGTTTTACGTCATCCACGTCGGCATACGCTTTTTATGCATTATCCCCGTGCGGCAAGCGAAATTTATTTTTTTACAATCGTTTTTGTTTTTCACATGTTCACCGACTCAAGACAAACACGAAAAACACACCAACAAATTGTAACCATGGAACGGTTGACGTCAGCAGACAACGACATTGCCGTCAAAATTCTTTTCACAGGCACAACTTCAAATTTGTTGTAAAGAAATCTTGACGGTTTTCGTAAATGCAAAAGAAATACTTTATTTTGCATATTTTATTAATTTAAGAAGAAAATCAAACGATTTTTTTTCTAGATTGATTACGTTGCTTACGTTGAACGCTGATGTTACTCAATTACGTCATTAAATATTTACGTAAAACAACGTAAACTCGAAAAAATTAGTGTAAAATTTGTTGGATAAGTGTCCAATAAATAAAAATTTAAAACTAAAATTTATAGAAATTCAATAAACTTCAATATCGAATTATTTGAAAATGACGCTTATTCGGTCAAAATGCGTATCCGAAAACTGGTCAATTTTACCGAAATGAATACATTTTGTTCGTTTGGAAAGGCTGTTACACATCTATCATAGAAAATTGTATCATCCCAAACTGCTAGACAATTCAAAAACTTTGGGCACAAAACATTGTGTGAACAAAGGAATTTTCTCCTTGAAATCCTGTAAAAACTTTATGGATAAAATAAAGTTGAGTATGTTGGCGCATCGTGCCCAGCAGACCATTACAAAGCTACAGAATGCTATTTCAGTGCAATGGAATGGCAAACTACAGTATTTCCTTTAAATCTGCGTGAAATTTAAATTATACAGAGATGAGAAAACGATCACAAATGATAGCCGATGCAATGATAATTAACTTGAGAATTTCTTTCTGAGAACAAGTGAGCTAAAATATTATTATTTTTTAATCTGGTTAAGCAGACTTAAAATTTTTGGTGTGCTTTAATAGAATATTGATTCTTCTTCATTGTAATTTACACTATTTTGAAAGATTCAATCAAATTATTGGAAAAATTAACATTTATCAAGTGTGCACTTAGAACTTTTGACTAGTGTATGCATATCAGGAATCGCCACATTCAGAAAAAACAGCCTCCCCACACAGTCAAGAAGAAGAGAGGGGGAGAGAGCATGGTTAATAAAATGATCAGTTTCAAAAAAGACACCACTAACAATAAACAAAATTGAGATCCCGAGTTAAATTTAATCCAAACGTAACATGGGTATGATTAAGTACAACATATACAGTACGAAAAGTTTTTCAAGAATTAGTTTAAAACGTTAGCACTCATCTCAGTCATTTACAAGCTTAAAACATATGTATCTTATCTGAAATGGATGCGTTTGATTCCAGAAATCTACGGTACCATCTGACATAAAAATTGCCACATGACGGTCAAAAATGCTGCACAGCTCAAAATACCTAATCATATGTATATAAGAATGCTTATGTGTATATGTGATACCCCAAAAACAGTGCTGATAAAACATTTTAGAATGGACATATCTTGTTAGCTAGATCCCTTGTCTTTTTTACGATGATATCGGTTGGCAGAACAGTGAAATCAAATGGCATTTCCAGTTTACTATCAAAGTTTTCCCAGCTGTCATATTTCATTCCACTCCATTTAGTTATAGAGTTATAACATTCATACCACGGGCGATTTATTTTAAAATCTTTCGCAAACAGTTCAAGTACAGCCGCATGCTGAGGAAGAAACATAACGTGAGTCATTCCAGCGCCATGCATTCCAATCAAAATGTCTGAGTGGCTGATAAATTGAAGCTGTGATCTCATTGGTAGACTTTCCATTAAAACCGGCTTCACGCATGCGTCTGGAAATTCCTTCATCAAATCATTAACAAGAACCGCTTCATTGAATATCTTCCTACCTACTTTCCCTTCTAAATTCCAAGGATGATATACAGAATTTCTTCTTATTATTATGGTTATTTTTATCTTCGAACAATTGAGAATTGTCTTTATTGGCAATTTAAATTGAGAAAGAACAAATGCTCGGAATTCTTCAATGTATGACACTTCTTTGTTGCGAAAATCACTTACAGGTCCTTGATGTTCCATAAAATTTAGAATAACTTTTTCATATCGTTTTGCAGTTTGGATATGTCCAATTCTAGAAGGTAGCCCGTATAAAACGGTCCAGGCTTTGTCGAGCTCGGATGCAGGATGTCCGTCCATAAACATAATGTTGACATTTTGTGGTTGAACTTTGAAGAACATCATCATTAAAAATGTATTATACAAGTTACGCGTCCAGTTGTGCATATTAGCATAATCACCCCTTGCTATTATAATTACATGCTTTCCAGCTGAGTCGAACGGTGTTTCATCAATATTTGCGTTATCATTAACATTAAGCTTCAAATTTTTAAGCCAAGGAAGTTGCATTGCCTTAATATCAGTATTTGTTTTACAATTCATTTCAAACAGGTCTGAATTAAATGTGAATATTTGTTTGCACGACGGTGGCAGGGGTTTGAGAGTTTATGAGGGTTTATGGGGAAATGTTTTCTTAAAAGAACCTAGAAGCTCGATTTGTTTCTTTTATCCCTGTCATCGTGTTCTTGCTGATTTTGCTCCTGGTGCTCTGGTCTTGGTAAGATCATTGAGAACCCGCCCTTTGGCTTTGCAATGCTATTAAATTCTTATGTTTGTATGCTTTTGCATGCAACATTGTTGAGCTGATGGATGGGTTGGAGTTATTTCACCAAGACAATTTGTACTTGTTTTGTGATACGAGAACCTGTTGGGGCAAGTGTGAGGTTGGTGCACCCTAGAGTCTGGTTTAAACACCCAGTGGCAATTTGTTTTGCCACTGACAGTTCCAAGGCGGTAACCCCTCCGGTTCTCACTTCCGTTATTTGTTTGTGGCGTCCAGTTTGAAACTGATTTTTGTTATACCATGCTCTCTTTTCCTCTCTACTTTTTGGCTGTGTGGGGAGGCTGTGTATGCTGAATATGGCCATTCCTGATATGCATATTTCATTTTTTATAGTTATTTTTGAGTACAGGAATAACATCTCGTATTTCTTCACCACCTTTTGCTATATTATCTGGATCTTGTCGTCTCCTAGGATACATCGTGACGTCATTTAGAATTGCAAACATGTCACTATACACAGTAATTCTGTCGTCACAAAATCTTAATTGATTCGCTGTCATGGACTCCAGGGGAGGTTTGTCCAACAGGTACTTGCCACAGAAATACTCATACACCTTATCTTGCGACGTGTTCAGATCTGAGAATGAATTATCGTGATAACATCCAAAACAAAGCATGGAGTCGTTGTTAGGTATTTTCACACACCTGACAACCTGGTCAGTTTCTTTTCCAGTCCAAATCCGTGATATAATACGTGTATTATTATTTACGTTCATTCCATTTAACAAAAACTTAATAACTATAAGTCCAATCATGGTAGATATTAAAACAAAACTCAAAAACACAGACTTTAATTTTGCCATTTTGTTCAAGTGTACATTTAAGGAATAGAGGTTAACATATATGAATTTAGAGCGTATTAAATTACAGTCGCGTTTATATACGAGACGTTTAAATACTGTGCTGTGGTTCTCGTATACCCAACAAAATAAGTTCTGCACACAAGTGTTCCTTTGCGAAAAATTTAATTAATTTGCAAATAACTGGTATAAATACTTACATAAAAATTGGTTGGTAAATAACCAAGAAATATCCGTTTGAGTATGATAAGGGTCAACAGTTACACAATTTGCTGTATCAAGGTAGAGGTTTGAAATCTATGCCATCATCTGTTTAATAGCAATTATAACTTGTTATTCATCGACCAAACGTTAAAGAACAACGGCAATTATTCTAGATGTTTTTTTGTCTTTTTTTCTAGCCTGCTTATTTTTTTAAATAACTCAATGACGGATAAATAATTATTTTTTTTAAGTTTTGACAATATATCATGAATCTTAAGATTGTGTGACAAGAAGATAAAAAGGCAGTGTTAATAACGTTTCCTAAGCAACTCTGCGCAATGGGTATGATTATTACGAACATGAAAGAAATTTAGCCAAGGCAGGTAAGTATTATAAAAACATAGGCGTTAACATTACAAACATATAACTCAGTGCCGCATCCCGGGAGATAAACACAATTTTGATATGATTCGGGGCTATCTACATTCATAAAAATAATCAAATTCCACAAAATGCCGCTATACTAGTATATTAAAATGTGTCGGGCGTCCCTGTTTTACAAGACCTGTCAGTCTCACTGTGCTGCTCATTTTTTTTTGTTTAGAAGTTTATTTCCTTGCCTATTACATCAACGAATTCCGCATGCAATACGCAGTGTCTGTAAATTAACCAAACAAAGCTTTAACCCTTTTTAAACATCAAGATTAGTACGGTTGCTCAAATCAAGTGTTACCCCTTCAATTGTGCGTTGTTTATTTTGTAACGAATCTCCGACACCCGCGGCGTTGCTGTTGTTGTATATTGATTTTTGAGTAAAAGATTCAGAAGCACATAAAGACATTACCAAACCGCGACAACTTACACCTAAATTCTGTTTCACTTCTTATTATTACATCAGTTCTTCACTGCGGTTTTCTTGTCTACTTCTTGTGACTTCATATATCGTTTATAAAGCATATGAGTATTTAACGCCATGCAAAACAAAATAAAAGTGAAATGTGGTGAAAATTCTTACCTTGAAAACAAACTTTTTGTAGGAGTCCAAACTTCTTATGCCTCGTTTTTGTCAACAATTACTAACACAGTCCATAATAATGACAGCAATGTCTTAGAATATTAATCACTATGAAATAGAAGAAAGGCACAAAAGCAAAATTTACAAAGTGACAACACACTTTAATTTGGCATCCATGTTTGTTTACCAGTTTCTCAAAATGCAAGGTATGGTGTTCAATATAGGAAATAACTTTCAACGTTACATGTATTTTAACTTACTTTTGAAGTGAATATTGCAATATTACTGCTAACACATGAAGTATTTATGCCTAAATGAAATGTATTTTATATTAACGAGTGTTTTTAAAATATGTAAAAAAAACAAATAGAAAATAAATAGTATAAATAAACAAATATAAAATGTAATTATAAATAAAATGTTTATAGGTATATATAGAGGATACAACATGAGTGATCATTTTATACTGAAATTATTAAACGAGTCATCTAAATCGATATAAAACGAGGCTTTTGCCGAGTTTTATATCAATTTAGATGACGAGTTAAATAATTTCAGTATAAAATGAACACTCATGTTGTATTCTATTTATCACATACATGTACCCTGAAAAAACAAGCAAAAACCATGAATTGATCCTTTCTATCGCCTAGTAGAGCGAAATCAAAACGTGTGTAATTCGGTCCTATCGGGTGATACATAAGTTAGTCCCTAAAAAATTTATCCTACCGTTTAACCATTTACCAAAATAAGTAAATATAAAAAAATAAAATTAACTGCGCTAGAGTCTAGATATTAAAAGAACCTACCAGTTATAGGCTTCTGAAGTTGTGTTTTATTAAATAAATCAATCTATTGTATGACGTCATTTGTGTAAACTTTCAAAGCGGCATATGACAACATTGAACTTTGCTGGATATAACCTCATAATTTGGATTGAAGATGTGTTTCTGGTGTTTTTATTTTGTTTCTGGGATGTTGTAAGATCACACCGACAATGTTCTGGAAACGATGTCAGCGTCTGGGTCATTTTGTTTTCGATTTAAACGAAATGAAAATGGCTTTGTTGCTGTTGTTGAATTTCATCATGGACTTTCCTATTGCTATCTAACGGAGTAAAAAAGTGTCGATAAAGTTATATTTTCCGTGGAAATTATCAATATAAGGGATGCTTAAGTTCCTAAAAGAAATTGATTGCTTGCCTGAAGTGGTCAGATTTCAAAAGTAAGTCATTTTCATATATTTGTTTTGATCGCTGATAACGCGGATGAATAGTGATTCGGCTGCGATATATAACTAGTTATATATCGAAAATATATAACGGGTGTTATTACACTCCCACACCGGAAGGTATGTGATAAATACATATATTCATATACACAAGTAATTGCCTTGTCGCGGAGAAGAGCTGTCTTTGCTTTATTTAATATCTCACCTTTGTTAAATTTGCAGGTATTATAATTTTTTTAGTATTGTACCAATGTCTGACAAACTGAACTGTTTCAAAATATTGTTAATTTTTAAACATCACTGTCAGTTACATGTATTCAGTCAACGTCATCAAGACGTCATTACCACCATGTTTAAAACAGCATAGATTTCGAACATGTGGTTACCAATTTTCTTTTCAAAACAAAATGTGAAATATGCATATCAGGAATCGCCACAATCAGATAAGATAGAATTGCAAAGCCAAAGGGCGATAGTCGTACTGAGAATTTGAGTAATAGACAGTCCCGAAACTTCGATAAACGATTTTGATAATTTGACAAATTGTGAAATAGCTGTCCTTTTCAAGTAGTTCAAAACAAGTAAAGACATACATTTAGTTATTATTATTAAGAACATGGAACACATGTGTAGCCTGCTTTCAATGCTATATGTTTCAAATTAAACACATTTTATAAGTACATAACTAAACTAACTCAAATAATGAACCAGGAATTATCATATTTGTTATCTGGAATTATTTATTGATGCAGATAAGATCAGTTAACTATTAAGTTAATGGGACAAGAACTGTCAAATTTAGAAAAATGTGAAATATGATGCATATCAGGAATCCCCACATTCAGAAAAAACAGACTCCCCACACAATCTAGAAGAAGAGAGAGGGAGAGGACATGGTAAATAAAATGATCAGTTTCAAAAATGACACCACTAACAATAAACAAAAATGAGAACCCGAGGGGTTACCGCCTTGGAACGGTCAGTGGCAAAACAAATTGCCACTGGGGGTTTAAACCAGGTTCTAGGGTGCACCAACCTCACACTTGCCTCAACAGGTTCTCGTATCACAAAACAAGTACAACTTGTCTGAAACAACTCCAACCCACTAATCGGCTCAGTAATGTTGCATGCAAATGCACACAAACACAAAAAACATAAGAATCTTATAGCATTGCAAAGTCGAAAAGCGGGTACTCAATGATCTTACCGAGACCATTGCCCAAAATCATAAAACTAAATCTGGAGATCATTCTCAAATCTCAAGTATCTGATTGGCTGAAATGGCAACCAGTCGCCATTTCAGCCAATCAGATCCTTGAGATATGAGACTGATCTCAAAACTTAGTTTTATTTTCTTGTGCACTGAGCTCCTGGAGTAAATCAGCAAGAGCACGATGACAGGGATAAAATAAACAAATCGAGCTTCTAGGTTCTTTTAAGAAAATATTTTCCCATAAACCTTCATAAACTCTTAAACCCCTGCCACCGTCGTTCAACCAAAGAGGTAAGCACAATTATCAACTGTAGAAGGGTTAATCACCAGGCATGCAGAGCGCTGTAAAATATCATGTTGGTAAACTTTCTTTTTACATTTACAGATGGGATTTTTTTCCGAATAACCGGGAGAAATTAACATTGCCCTTTATCTTCTTAAGTTTATAAATTAAATCTCCATAAAAACCTGGCTTTGAAATACCTTGATGCAATAGCGATTTGAAACTGCATCTGTATTAATGAATCAGATCTGGGTATCGATGATAAAACTTGAACAATGTTTTTCTTAATTTGTGATACCGATAAACTTGTTTTTAAAGTTTTTCTGAAATGCAAAGTTTACGTTCATTGAAATCATTAATATCGTTGCAATCTTGGAAAGCGAACAAGCTGTGGTATATAAACATCGTTCGATGTTGCACGGGGAACATCGCCGTCTTAAAACGAAAAATGTATTATATTAAAATTAAAATCATCTCTTTTATCATATTTTTTAGTAGTGACATAACCATTTTCAATTGACAGATTTAGATCGAGAAAGTTTGCTTGCTTTTCTGAAGTGTTCGCGTTATTAAGTTGTAGTTAAGAAGCAACATGACGTTTGATTTGAATTTAATGCATTTGAAAGGGGCATATTTCAAAAAAATAAGAAAGAGTTTTGGTTCTTTAGCACTGTACAATCTCTCATTGCCCTTTTTTAAATATTGCAATAGATGAAAAGGGAACTTTGAAAGCCACTGAACACGACAAATATGAAAATACTGCAGGCTCGGTTTGATTGAGCCTGTTCATGGGCAGTAATGGGAATGCTTATTACTGCCCACGCCGCCTAGCCCCGGGTTGAGCGCAACTCAGTAATTACACCATTAAATAGTTCAATTTCGATCCATCCCAAACGATGGTATGCTTATGGCGGTGAACATGGAACCTTCTATGAGGTATTTTCACATTAAGGATTTAGGACCATCATTGACATATTTCATATCTTGACACTGGATGGTAGGAAATCAATGTAACTTTAAAGTGTTAAAGACATACAAAATATAAGATGATTCACCGAGAAATTTTTCAAGACATTTTTATTTAACGGGAGATAATAGGTGTTAACATTTGCATTAAAGCCTATGGAAAATAGCGATATTTTGCTATTACTTTAAAAATATTTATTTTTTCAAAAACGTCTCTCGGTAGAAAACTTAACAAACAGAGTTTGTGTTCTTTTTTAATAAGAAATCAGATATTTACCGTAGAAAAATGGAGAAATTAACATTTTTGTGTTTCCAAGGGAGATAACTCAAGACAACCATGTCAACAAGAGCAGATAATCACAAAACATTATCGCTCAACTGCTATTATCTGTAACTTGCCTATTGTCTTTTTTAAAGACATTTAATAACTAAATAACTTACATAATCATGGTTACTGTTTGGTTTTAATATGCTAATGATGGGTCTAAGACCTTAATACCATTCCATGTTCAGCGGCGTATGGTCCCCAGATAAAAGAATGGGTTTGCCCTAAACGAGAAAACAATGGGCGGAACTAAACAGAATAGAATTTTGACAGGAAGTCTTAGAATATAAATCATGCATATCACAGACTACGCCAAAGGCAAAATTTAAAAACCAGGAAGTATATTCTTGGGGGTGATTGGACAATATCCAAATCTATATTGGCTGGGATATTGAAACCACCTATCTATAAACTGGCCGAAATATTAAAACAAAAGGAATTTTAGAAGTACCATAAACATAGTACATAAGTATCGTGCTCAGCCGACCTTCAAAGGACGTAACTGATAACAGCACTGATTGAATGTACGGGGAGACTTTTTACAAGTTTCACTACATGTCATTTCCCTTTAAGAGAAATTGACTGACCAAAAAACCTGAAAGTCACCAGCTAGTTACCAGGAATTTTCCTCAGGCGGACAAATGTGACGGACGGACATACGGAGTATATTTAAACAATTGTATCTATTGGTACTGATACGATTTCGTGTTTAAATATATAAAAAGGGAACTTTGAAAATCACCGAATTTGACAAATATGAAACTATTTCAGGCTCGGTTCGCTCCAGCCTATTCATGGGCAATAATTGAAATGCAAATAACTGCCTATGCCGCAGAGTACCTGGTAGAGCGCGACTCAATATGTACAATAATAAATATTACACATGCGATAAATGAAAACTTTTGATGACTGTTGGTCTTGTAAGAATATATATACCGATCAAAAATGAAAACTTACCAGTTTTAAAATTCTAAACTTTTGTTTAGTAATGCTATATTTATCTTTCATTTACTTTGGTATTCGCACATATCTCGACATTTGATAAAGCGGAAAGATGTTGTTAAGTTTTCACCGGGGTGAAGGTTATCTCCTCTTTCATAATTAATAGTGAGATCGATAATTTTTTGCATAAAAGTCTCAAACAGATTATTTGACTGTCAAATTTGGAAATTTATGGCACGTGCAGAATGAAAAACATAATCTTTAAAGCCCACTGATGCAAAGAAATAAGATACAATTACTTAAATATCCGTTTTTGCAAATTACCTCCCTTCTTATTTATAAAAGAACAAGAGCCACTTCCCGTTCTTGTTTCTTTTTTTGAACTGATAAATACTAAACCAAAACTACCAATATAAACATCTCGGTGTTCGAATTTCTACAGATCTCTATACTCACTTGCATCATTAATGTACATTGTAATAGAGTTTTCCATGTTATTTTTGTCATGGTTTTTTTTGGGCTCCGTATATTTTTTCGCGTATGTTTATGATTTTAAATACATGTTTCTTTTATTGTTATGTCAAGCCTTACCTGAATAAAATTTAACTATAATTGCAAATCACGTGATGGTTAGATTTGACAACAAAGTAAGGTAATTTAATACCGACATGACGAATAAAATAAAGCTTGAATCAAATTACATTGATTATACGTCGAACTAGTTCGTTATAAAAAACCAATTGAATATTGAAATATGACACGTTTGTTCAAATAATTTGTATGTGGATTGAATGGGTAGATAGTAGTTGACAATCGGTGTTTCAATCCTGAACGGATTGATTACAGGGTGATTTTGTTTAGACAATGTGCTTTAAATAAAACCTGCATAAAACTTACTGAAATATGAAACGTTTTGAAAAGGTATGGTGTGTTAAAGACTAGGTGTGTACTTTTAGCATGTTAACATATAGAATATTTGTTGGTTTTTTTTCAGTACGTGTTCGAAATAATTTGACTAGTGGCCGTTTCTTATTTTTCAAAGGTGGTGTAGCCATTTATATCTTCAGCTCAGATGTGTCAAAAGAACAACCCTACATAAACGCTTTAACGCCTGTCGGATGGTGTTTTATTCTTGTTCTGAAATCAGTCTAAAATTCCATTTCTTCCACAAAGTTAACCCGATTTATTTTAGGACGCCTAATGAACAACATTTTGTGTTTATGTAATAACCGGATAATTATGTAATTATTCGACATTTGCATTTCGGATTACCAGTTGTGTATTGAGGTCCTCGCAGATTGTCAAAAGTAAGGATTGTTTTTTAATCTTTAGAAGATACATAGATTCGATTCTTGGAAGATTTAGTACTGTTAGCCTCACTGACTGTCATATCAAATATACCATCACAGACAAAAAACTCTCAGTCACTAGAATAAATGCGAAAGCTCAAAATCTTACACATGAAGATGAACACATATTCTCACACAAACAAGATATGTATTTTCAGCCGGTTGAGTGAAGCGAATTAGGAGGAAAATATTTACCTTTGATTGGGTAAGATCTTTTGAATGTAACAATCAAAAGTTGTTTTGTTCACTGGTTTAATGCACGAGTTGTCGTGGGTAATGTTCGTTTATGTATGGTCATTCAGCTTTGGGCATTCAACGCTTACAGACACATTTTATTTCTTCGGCGGATACACGAAGTTACACAACCTTCATATTGTATAATAAATTACTGGACCAAATTATCAACAAGAAGATTTGAATTTCGAGACTTATTAGCTAACTTGGCGATAAAAAGTTGGACTACACTTCGAATTATTGGAAGAAACCGGATACAAATTCTATAAAGGGGCCGGTAAACTGTGCATCAAAACCAGTCAACCCAGTTGCTGGCGATTAAGAAGACGAGACAATTATTTCATATCTTTCTGCTGGGAATCGTCCATTTCAACCATGGGGTGTTCAACAGTGTGCGACCGGATTCCAGATGGCGACAGGTGCCTTATCTTTTCGGCTATACATCACGGAGTCGTTCGGAAGTGGTTTTGCATGTGCAGATTGTCATACTACAGGAATGTCTTATGTCGGGGATCTTCAACAAACAGAATCAGACATCTGATGTCACACTTTACAGAAAGTGAAAGTGTCGCTTTGACAGATGAGTATTCTACTTATAGATTTTATTGTTCAGAGATAACGGTATATAACGGAATATGAGTAGGATAAAAAGCGTGTTATTGTTGACAGGCTTTAGCAGAGTATTGCTTTTGGCTAAAAGATCAGAGCCCGTTATTGCATTTTAGATGTAATTGAAATTGGTATATAATTCCGTTTTGCACTTTGCCATGGTCTTGTATTTTCTAAAAGAATCAGACACATTTCTTAATAAGTGCATGTGAACAAACAATGCGGAAAAATTGCGGAAACAATCTGTTAAATACGAAGAAAGCAGAACAGTAATGAATAATTTTCGATCAGGATATTGAGAGTTGCACCGATGTTTTTACCTTAATGTGTTGCAAAATAAAATGGCTAGATATTATGTTTGATTTGCAAAAGATTGCTACAGATAATTTTAAAATTTGTTTTCGACATGTCATTGTTTAGACGTGCAATGGATTCCGAAGTAAATGGATGAGTAATTATCTTCCAAGATAGTTGATAAATTGATTAGGGAACTTTATTCAATATTTAAGTAAGTCATATTCTTTTTTCAATTTTGGAGCGACATATAATCGAGCACAGATGCTTTTACTTAATTTGGCACGAAAAGTTTCATGTACTGTCGGTTGTTATGCGGGCGCGATTTACAAAAAGTGCAATTGAAAAGGTCTAATGGTGTATTGATAGTGCCATTTGGGGATTCTTCAAATGTCTGACCATAATTGAATCAAGGCAGCAGATTTTTAGTTATCGATATGACTAATATAATAACAATAAAGAAAACTACATTTTGTAAGCATGGAATAGGCATATTCGGAAATGAAAATATTAAATCTAGAATGCTAGAATCGAGCGTAATGTTCTAAGCGGTTTTAAATAATTAACACAATAAAGTACAGACTTTATTGTTTTATAACTGTTACATGAAATACAGGTAATTCGTTTTGACTGACAAGACTTGATAATTTGTCGAAACTGTGTGTAGTGAAGGCGTAGCTGCCTTTATAACTGCTAGACGTATTATACATAGTCTATAAAGATTTGATAGTGTGTCTACTATATGTGGTTTGGGCGTGGTTCTTGCTGTCTTGATAATTGCTAGACATAATACCTGGTCTTTATAGACTTTCAAGAAATCATAATATGTGTACTATGTTTGGTCGGGCATGGGTGTCTTTATAATTGCTAGACGTAATAGTCTATAGGCTGGCAAGCCTTGATAATATGTGTACTATGTGTGGTTGGGCGTGGCTGCCTTTATAAATGCTAGACGTAATAGTCTATAGGCTGGCAAGCCTTGATAATATGTGTACTAAATGTGGTTGGGCGTGGCTGCCTTTATAATTGCTAGATGTAATAGTCTATAGACTGGCAAGCCTGGATAATGTGTACTTTATATGGTTTAGGCTGGGTGCTTTTATAATTGCTAGATATATTTTGCAGTTTATATGCTAGTTAGCATTGATAATGTGTGTCATGTGTGGTGTGGGCGTGGCTGCCTTTATAATTGCTTGACGTAGTAGTCTATAGGCTGGCAAGCCTTGATAATATGTGAACTACGTGCGGTGTGGGCGTGGCTGCCTTGATAATTGTCGTAATAGTATATAGGCTGGAAAGCCTTGATAAAATGTGTACAATGTGTGTGTGGGCGTGGTTGCCTTTATAATTGCTAGATGTAATAGTATATAGGCTGGCAAGCTTTGATAATATGTTTGTGCTATGTATGGTTGGGGCTGGCTGCCTTTATAATTGCTAGAAGTAATAGTATGTAGGCTGGCAAGCTTTGATATGTTTGTACTATGTATGGTGGAGGCTGGCTGTCTTTATACTTGCTAGGCGTAATAGGTAGTTTTTTATAGGCTTAGAAGCCTTAAAAATTTGTTTATATTATGTATGGCGCATGCCTAACTGCTTTTATATTTGCTGCTGCATTTACGGCACGGTCTATAGAGGCGGACCAGCATTAATAATGTTTGAAATACATACAGTACATTGGTAGATACATTTGTGGTTATATGACATTATAGGATAGTCTTTTAGACGTGCGAGTTTTGATAATATGCTTTAAATTTAAGTAGTAAAGATATAGATGTCTTTAAAATTGTAATGCATGGTCTTTTATAGGCAGACAAACATTCATGTCTTTTTAAGTCAGACAAGCCTTGATAATTTTTAAACAGTTTATGGTAAAGGCGTAGCTGCTTTAATAATTGCTAGACGTTAGTCATTCATGCGAGTAAGCATTGAAAGCATGTGTTGTTGTATTGGTGGTTTGTAGTTGTGGTTAGGTCTGGGGTAATTGTCTTGGTGACTGTCTGAGGCGAGATTTGGGCAGACTGGGAAGTTCGCTGCTTGTGTTTAAAGATAGGTGTTTTGTTAGACGGTAATGGTGCAGATTGAACGGTAAATTGTTGAGATGTAAGCTGTAAAACGCAAACATTATAGCATTGGAACAAATTTGCATTAGAATATTTAATAACACTAGCAATTGGTTTTCATGCCTTTCTGTTTAAACAGAAGAAGACGAGTTTGTATGGGTTTTGGGCATAATATATAGTAGTGTTAGGCGGACAAGCCTTGATAATATGCTTTAGCATGCACTCGTGTTTAAACTATTTACGATTAACGTCTTGCTGCCTCTGTCGTTGTTGGACGTTAAACAAGGTCTTTCAGACAGACGAGCATTAATAATATTTAAACAGTTTGTGGTAAAGGCGTAGCTGACTTAATTATTGCTAGACGTAATACATAGTCTTTTCATGCGGCTAAGAATTGACAGCATGTGTTGTTTAATAAGCGTCTTCTTAGTAACTATGAAATTTTTCTAGAGCGATTGCCTTTTGTCTGAGGTGAGGGTCGGCAGACTGGGGAGTTTGCTGAGTGTGTGTAAAGATATATGTTTTGTTAGACGCATATGGTGCAGATCGAATGGCAAGTTGTGGTTCAAAAGTAAGCTTTGACACGCATACATAATAGAATCTGTATAAATTTACGCTATATTTAATGCTGACAATCGTTTCATGCAATTCTGTTTTTTCAGTGTTATCTGGACGATGTGCATAGTTTGTCAAATATTATGGTCGGCAAGGTGCCTTGGATCCCAGAACTACTGAAAGACGCTCGTCCATACAGTACCACCAAATGTTATTAAAGAAGTTTTATCAGGTGGAATAGATGGGTATCGAGCAATTCTTTGGGTGAAAAGGACATCTTACCAACTAATGTTTTTATATTTGGTATTTACGGACAATTGTGCAATATTCGAATTAATCAATTGTTGTTTTTTAATCTTTTAAAACTGTGTTAAATCGATCCACGATTTACGTAGAATGTGATCCCCAACTGATTCAATGTTGGTCAGAGATATATTAGAAAGGCTTCAACGTTGGATCTCCTAAAATGATTGCAATGAAAGAGCCAGTGACATCTAGAATGTTGTTTGTGCATGTTTGGTATCATGCTTAGAAGTGAGGAACGACTGAATATAAGGGATTCGGACAGTGTATTTCATTTTACATTACATCAATATTTTTATTGAGTTAGTAAGACAGGCGTTCATATAGACGTAGAATGAGCGAAAATTGTTCGCATTACACATGTTAGAACTGTTACATCTATATGTCCAGTTGTTAATTTACATGTAGAACATTTATTTTCAAATGGCCGAATATTTAGATTGTATCAAGCTTTGAAATACTTTGTGGTGTTTCTAAATAGTTTTGAAATACCGATTGTAGATATATCTAAGCTTGATTTGAATATGAATAAGATATAATTGCTGAGATAGTATAACAGCGTATAGTTTTCCCGTTCATTTAGTTCAGCTTTGCCCAAGTGCTCAATACAATATATACATTATTTGAAAAGTATGTCTTTGTTGTTTACTTGTACAAAGATCTGTGAGGTCAAAGGAAATGTATTTTCTGCCGGTTGAGTGAAGCGAATTAGGCGGAAAATATTTTCCTTTGATTGGGTAAGATCTTTTGAATGTGCCAATCAAAAGTTGTTTTGTTCACTGGTTTAATGCACGAGTTGTCGTGGGTAATGTTCGTTTATGTATGGTCATTCAGCTTTGGGCATTCAACATGTTCAACGCTTACAGACACATTTTTTTACGGTACGGGGAAACTATATGGTGTATACATGTATATAAACAGCATTTATGATATGATTACAGATGTTTTAAGGTAACAATGCAAGTTGTATGACGTATGTTTGATGTTTTTATGTATGGGATACGGTGAAGAACATTCTGTAAGCTTTGCCCAAGTGCTCAATACAATATATAGATTATTTGAAAAGTATGTCTTTGTTATTTACTTGTACAAAGATCTGTGAGGTCAAAGGAAATCGCACACTCAATATTGTAAGCAAGATTGTTTTATTATTTGTTATTAACTAGGTACATGCACATACAAACGGTAACTTTGGCTTTCAAATAAAATATATACATGCATGGTACACATAGTCTTGCATATTAAAGCCCCAATAAACTTGCCAAACAGCATATTATTTATTAACCTAAACATTTTAGATTTCACCTGTATGCAAAATAACACAAAACATAGATACTTTTATTCAATGTAATAAGCCATTTCTGGCCCATGAACATGTACACATACATCAACATATTATATTACATAATAATAGACAATATTCAGACAGGTGATAGTGTGACAAAAACACGTATTCAAAATCAAAATACAAAACATATTCTGAATTATATGTGGCAAGAATGGCAAAATTTACTTTGGTATCAGTATGGGAGAGACCAGTTTACACGATTATAAGTTCATTATTTGTGTTCGTCTTTCAAAAGCTTTATAAATAAATACTGCTAGTGAGTTTACTTCGTTTGTGTTCTCGCTTTTCATCAAATTAATGAATTTTTCAAAATTTGGTCTAATCCAATAATATGGTTTAATATATTTTTTTCGAAGATCATTATATGAAACACATTCACAAACAAAGTGGAATTCGTCTTCTAGAGTTTTACAAATGGCACATTTACGTTCATCAAAAGGTGTTCTCACTGGTTTCTTCCACCTACCACATTCAACTTCGAGTCTATGAGACGATAGACGTAATTTTGTTAACGACATACGATACTTTTGGACCTTAACCAAATCTAAATACTGTTTATAATCAAAATTCGATACTTGTCTATAAAAGATCGCTCTTGTCGATTCATGTAAGCTAGCATTCCAATTTTGTGTGTAAATATCTTTCAATCGTCGTAAAAATGTGAATAAAAACAATTTTTTATTATCAACCCCTTGGTTTTGCCAAACATCATAAAAACCATTGATGGACAATAAATGCTTTACCTTAGAAACCCAATTCGTTTCGCCCCTCTCGGCATCAGATTTCAACATGTTATAAACAGTTTTACAATATTTGTTTTCATCAAGTTCACAGAGTTTCAATCAAAACTTAACAATATTTACATTACGTTGAATATGCAAAGGGAACTTTCCTAATTCTCCGTAAACAAAATTGTTTTGCGTACTTATTTTAACTCCTAATAATTGTTTGTAGAAACTAAGTTGTATTCTTTCCGACGATGTTCCTTTATTAAAGCCAGAAATCTCGGATGAATACATCAAAATAGGTAAAATAAGTTTTTCGAAAAGTTCTAAATAATGTTTTGGCGAAATGTCTGTAAAACTATACAAAGATTTTTTAAGCTTGAAAATTGCTTTAGGAGCCTGACCACTTAACATTCTATCATGTTCATTATATGCACCTCCGCTTGTAAATACAGTTCCTAGGTATTTAAACTTATTAACAATTTCTAGAACATGCCCATTGTACATAAATACATTATTTTCAGGTACTATGCCTCCCTTTCTAAAGACCATTATTTTTGTTTTTTGTACATTTACAGTTACTTTCCATCTAATACAATATTCAGACAAAACATTTAATGAGTTTTGTGAACCTTCTGCAGTTTTTGAAAACAATACTATATCATCGGCATAAAGTAAAACACATAATTTCATATTCATGGTTATATCAATCCCTTCAACGCCATTTAATATAAGTGTTTCTTCTAAATCATTGAGGTACATACAAAAAATCATTGAGGTACATACAAAAAAGAAAAGGTGACAAGCACTCACCCTGTCGGACTCTTAAGTGACAAACAAAATCTTCACTTAAATTGTTAAAAACCTTAACTTTGGACTTAACATTATCGTACATAGATTGAATCAACTTTAATAGTTTTCCCCTTACACCGTATTTGATTAATTTGTTATGCCTCTATAATTGTTCGGATCACTTGAGTTACCGCTCTTATAAATGGGAACTACAAACCATTCACTCCATGCATCTGGAAAATATCCCTTTTCAAGGCATGCATTGAATAATTTTGTCAGATATGGCATAAAACTATCAATACCATTTTTGAAAAATTCATTTAAATATAAATCAGGTCCACCGCTGGAATTATTTTTTAACTGTGTAATGCCCTTTAATATTTCGCTCTCTTCAATAACACTATCGAGCTCTTCAAACATAACTTGCATTTCGCCGTTTAAAAACCTTTCCGTAAAATATAGGAGACCGAAAAAACACTCTGACTGGGAGCACTTATACCGAGTTCAGCTGAAGACTGGTGTGACTTTAGAAGTCCACATCTGTCCATACTCGTATATTTGTACCAGTCAGGAAATTCATCCTGCACAGTTACACCATTTACAATTAGTTTTGCAGGATATATAATTTTTACAACAGAAGCCTTCTGTTTCTCCGTCTTAAATTTACCCCACAATCTTTTTCTGGCCATTGCAATTTCCTTAGGATAGTCTCTATCTATTTCAAAATTTGTATATTTTAAAAGGCCTACTTTGCTGAGTATGAATTCGGTGTCGCGATTATCAAGAAAGGCGGCTATAATCGGTCTTCTGGTAGTTTGCGTGAAACTACGGGCCCGTCGAAGTGATCCTAGTCGATGAACACGCTGGACGTTGAATTCATTAAGATCTAGGTCAAGATAGTCCTCGAAAAAGTCCGTTAACAACTGATACGTGTCTTCATTGTGGAGATCAGCAAGACCGTAAAAAATCAAGTTATTACGTCTTGCACGTGCCTCTGTGTCAATGCTGTGATAAGCCAGACATCTCATAAAATCGTCTCTCACACCTGATTGATGCTCAAGATTGATGCAGGCGAAGGTCGCTCATTATACAGAATGACGTCAACGCGTTCTTACGGCCCACTTACGGAAAAAACCGATAACTTTTCGCCGAGTGATTGTAAACATTGGTTTGTAATTTTGTGGGCTACAAAAATACTGTTCGGACCGGGTCTCAATGATTGGGGATTATTTGAGGACATACTATTTGATCATTTATACTTTGTTTTTGAAAATGGTCCACGTGGTTAATTTATTTTCACAATTAAAAAAAACGTTTTGGCAAGTTTATTTGGGCTTTGAGAAATTTAACTCGTCTGTTATATATCGTTATATAAGAATATAAATCAAAGCTCTGAAAGTGCGGGGAGCCATCGGTGCGTAAACATTATGAAAATAAAACAAATCCATAATGAGCAATGTGTCCTATGAAAGATATGCAATTTTCCTGCAAAAACGTGGATTGTCTATGTTGTATAACAAATAAATATATAATTTAAGTTTAATTGCAGTAGAATTTTATTGTAAATAACTTTCAGATAAATGAACAAGGAACAAATATTCTAACGTTTCCAGTTCAGGTGTTGATAGAAATTGGAATGATGAAGCCACCCATACTTAAACTAGCCAAACTATTAAAACAAAAGTAAAAGTGCTTTTAAAACACAGATCGACTAGCATACCAAAGTCAACGAGTGTCAAAATATGACTGAATAGTATATGTATAAAATTATATCTTCCGAATAAATGCCATTAATTTATATAGATCTACTTACAAAAAAATCTTTCTTAAAAGTACATCAAGTTCTTGCGGTGATAACCCTTCCAGATCTCTATGTTCACCGACGCTTTTCATCCAGTCAAACAACAATTTTAATATTACCTTTAGTCTTATAATGAGTGTTTTTATTTTCGTTTTCTTTAATGAAAATGCACAGTTCTCCTTCTTAAACTAATTAAAAAAGGTTCCCCAGTTCCCGATTCCGGTTCTAAATCTGCTAAGGATTGGGGCTGATCCATAGACTCTTCTTCGGGTTTGGTAAATAGACCTAACTCTTCTTCTTCACATTTTTATCCAGCATAATATATCATTTGCTTGAAGTTCTAGCATTTCTTCGCTCGACATTTTTCACGATGTTGTTTCCCCCGGGGCCGACAAAGTGTTAATGATATTAGCCCTGTTATAAAGGAAGCCGCCGTGTTATTGAACGTGGCACATGTTTTTTTATAAGGCTAATAAAGTATAGATATTTAATAATGTTGCCTATAACGTTGTAAGTACTTGACCTATTAATTTACTTTATACTCAGAACCAAAGTCTGATATCTGCATGACCAAAACTATCTCCGACAACCAGCATGTTGTTTTTTTATTATTATTTTTGGTATGGGAAATGACTAATATCGAACTTAATGTTGTCTAAAACATTGAAAGACCTTGTAATAACCTAATACTTGGAATGTCTCATCTGAATTAAAAAGTTATCTCTATCTCTGAAAACAAGACGGATAACCCTTATTTCAATATTTTTAGTTATGCCCCTTTTAAATGACTTAATATGAAACATAATTCTGCCTTTATCTTTGAAAGTACTTGTTCTATTATCTTAATACTTAGAATATATCACCTGCATGAACAAATATATCTGTGACAATAATAATTATAATTCCCATTTCATTATTGTAGGAGTTATGTTCGTTTCGATGACTTTAATACGGAAAATTATGTCGGTAGAACCAAAGTATTTCCAATTCCCATAGGGCTAAACATTCCTGATAATTAATGTCCATTAAACATTCTTTTTATTTATCTTAATTCCTAAACAACCAGATATTGGTATGAGGATCTGCATTTCATCTATTCAAAAAACACAAGGAGTTAACTTCTTGTAAGAACATTACATATCTCTAACCGAACAGTTTCTTTTATAAACGCGGTATCGCAAATACTGTGCCAAACATTTACATCCCGTTCAGTCTTAAGTTTACTCCTATAAAACAAGATATAGACAAGAACAAACAAGATAAAGGGATGGCATTGCTTTCGTTTCTATTCATAACATGTTATCTCTGAAAAGAAGAGGGATGAGGAGAAAAAAGTTCGCAAATATCAAAACGGACTTCATGGACCACGACGGAATACTGCGTTACTTTGCTGTAATGCAACCTGTCAATGAAACTTCGAAGTGACAAAAATGAATCCTCTTTATTCAGATAAACGAATAGTACAGTACATGAAATAGTGATGGTCATGTGCGAGTACACGTCGTTGTTTTACGAGCTGGTAACAAAGTATGCCTTTTTACACGTACCTTTCTCCTTTAAGTTTCTTAAATCTCAACTGCTTGTCCGAATTTATATCGAACTTAAATGAAATAATGCATCGCATCTTAAACAAAGCCAAAATGTACTGATTAACATTTTTATATTTAAAGAATGCTAGTCTGTTGAAAATATCGCAGTTTTACCATTTAACTTTGGAAATGTTTGGAGAAATGATGCAGTAAATCACAAAAAGTATTAATAATGTATGAACTTGTGGATAGAAAGATAAAGTGAATAACCATATCAGTTAAAAAACTTAAGCATATTGGGAATAATTGTTTTTCATGTAATCCATGATTAACCAAAATTCCCAAAAGGTAAACAACACAAAACATAATTTTAAATTCCAACACGAGTGAAATGATATCGACAAGAAAATGCTCCGAACTTTGTAAAGTACTTCCAACTTTGAAACGAGAAATCGAGGTTTGTCACCCATGTACGCGACCAGGAAGTGACCAGGAAATTGAAGTTCAAAGGTCAAACACACTTTTACAAATATCTTATAAATTTACATATGTAAGTTACGAGGAAACAATATATTGTTTTCAATAGCATATTACTCGTGTGGGAATTTAATATTATGTTTTGTGTTGTTTAAGTTTTGTGAATTTTGGGTCCTGCAGTTTAGGGAATTTTAAGAGCTCGTTTCTTTACTGTTCTAACGTTTCTTATCATGTGCAAAATAAAGATACATTGGCAACGATCCTCTGTGCAAAGTATCATTGAACGACGTCTTACCGTTATTTAGATTTTAATTAATTTCCTTTTATCGGTGAACGTACAGGGAGGAGTGTTGCAGTTAAATTAATTTCCGGCTGAGAATGAATGGTTGCGGAACACCTTCAGAACAGTTATACATCATAACAATATTTTGGTCAAAGAAGTAATAAAAAACTTTTTTTGTTTTCATTGTATCAACATACCAATAAAGTTCTTGCAATCTTCGTATAACGCTCACTGAGTTTGACCTGATATTCTGACCTCACTAGAATCACACTTTTTGAACGTTGATAATTGATTCTGAGACTATGAATATATTCGTCGCTTGTCATCTAAGTGTACAAATAATTATCGACTGTAAAACATTGTATGGTACCGCTATGAGCTAGGACGTATTCATGTTAGAACATATTCAGTTTGACGATACTAAAACGACTACATTATTTTTACACTTCCTGAATAAAATTATAACTGTATGTACAAGAAACTTGATTATCTACTGCTAATATCTTTGATCAAGCAATCAAACATCAGCATTTACATTATCCTTTTGAATGCGATTTAGGACAGGTGGCACAGTCTAAATTATCCGTTCCGTCTTGACAGTCATATCATTGTTAACCGGTGTTCAGGCTAAAGAGCTCATGTTTGGTCGATTACATGTATAATATGAAAATGTCAAAATGAACACCGGTTAACAGCGGAATAAGAACGGATAATTAAGACAATGCCGCCTGTTCATCAAAAAACGTTCTACGGCTGATGTTTTGTTTGCAAAATAATATAGTGTACGGCCCAGTAATCGCGTTGTAAATAATTATGTCTCTTGTAGTCTTCTTAGTTTGTCGTTTTAGGGCAGTCCACAGTCATAATAGCATATTCATCGATAAAAAAGAGAAAATTATCAGAATCTTAATAACAGCAATACGACGTTCGATGAACCTTAACACCTATAAATGAAATAATCTACACGTGTATCTGTATATTGCGTATGGATAGACACCTAAGAGCTGTAAAGAAAAATAACTACATGTAGATCTCAAAATTTCCTTAACTTCTTTTATATTTTCACAATATACTAAATAATACAGAACATCATTTTAATTACCCGCATGAGTAATATGATTTTGACAACAAAACCTTTTGTCCTCTTGACTTACATAATATTATGTAAACAAAAGGAGATACTAGTTTAAATGTGAAACAAGCGTATCAGGAATTTCCACATTCAGTTGACACAGTCCCCTACAGACAAGAATAACAGAGCAAGAGAGAGCATGTATTCTAAAATAAGCAATTTTAAATCAGACTACACAAACGATTAACAAAAATGAAAACCTAAGGGGTTGCCGTCTTGGAACGGTCAGTAGCAAAACAAGCCACTGGGCGTTTAAACCACGTTCTAGGGTAAACGAACCCCACACTCCCCATCATTTTTTCATATAAACAAACAAGTACAACTTGTCTTGTGAAATAACACCGTCCCATCCACCAGCTCAACAAAGTTGCATGCACACGCACACAATCATTTAAAACATAAAAAGCTTATAGCATTGTAAACCAAATGGCGGTCACTCAATGATCTTAAAACCAGAGCACCTGGAGTCAAATCGGCAGAAAAACGATGACAGGTATAAAAGAAACGAATCGAACTTCTATTTTTTTGCAAGATTATCCCAAAAACCTTTATACATTCTTAAACCCCCTCCGACCGACCAGCAACTAAAGTGGTAGGCAATACTAGGCATAATGATCAAATATAGATG
The DNA here is from genome assembly GCA_038501625.1 of Corbicula japonica. Lineage (NCBI taxonomy): Eukaryota > Metazoa > Mollusca > Bivalvia > Venerida > Cyrenidae > Corbicula > Corbicula japonica. Next base: position 2,648,357 of record JAZAYU010000054.1, read on the forward strand.
GGTTCATCACCAGGCTTTCAAAGCGCTGTAGAATACCATGTTAGTAACTTTGTTTTGGGATTTACAAATGGTTTTTAGGAATAACCAGGAGAAATTAACATTGCCTTTTATTTTCTTAAGTATATAAATTACATCTCCAGAAAACATTGGCTGTGAAGTACATTGTGGCAATAATAGTGATTTTATACTTCACGTGTACTTTTGAATTAATTGAATTAAAGTGTAAAAAACAACCAATAAATGCAATCAACACACACTCTTATTTGAACAAAACAGAATGCATTGTCAGTAATTTAAATTAATTAATTTATTTATTTCTTTCTGTAACCAATGAAGGGTTTCATTGTTAATTTGACCGACATAGTAAATATCAGACTACACTGCCCCTCCCCCTTAGATGGCTTTCTAAAGAAAACAGAGCACGTGCAGTTGATCAGCTAGTTAATCAACCTGGTATTCTTGTTCACAAATGGGACCTAATTCCACAATAGAAAATAAGTCAGCTGGTAAATTTCATGAGAGGACGCTTGGAAGAATGCCGGATTCATCGTGGTGGATTTCCTATTAGTTTAGTGATTTTTGCAACTTTTGTGTAGTAGCCCCCAGTGACTGTAACGATGATTTGCTTATTCATTTGTAAAGTACCGTAGTGATCGGATTTTGTTTCTGACTCTTTTACATTGTTAATTGTGAACTGTTTATTTGATATGTATCCGTTTATCGTTTACCGGTAATGTGAAATTTAAAAGATATTTTATAAAATGTCCAAGTGTGCAGAACTTTTTTTGCAAAGTATATAAACCCCGTAAGATGTTTCACGTGGAACACTGCCATCTAAAGACGGAAATTTTACAACATTAAAATTAAAATAATCCCTTTTATCATATATTTTAGTAGTGACGTTGTTTTTTTCAATAGAAAGATAAAGACCAATAAAGTTTGCTTGTAGTGAGCGATTCTCAATATTTACACAAGCATAAGTTTTGTGCTCAATAACCTTAGAAATGGTTAAGTGATAATTGAATGTTCTGGAGCCATTTTATACACTGTAGCATTATTCTAAAATGTGTCTTTCATTGATTAACATAATTATTAATTAACGATGTTTGTATAAATAGAGTATTGTAGTATTTCTTAGACATAGTTATGATAACACTAAATGGAATAATTACATCATGATCATTTTGCAAAGGTGACAAGAATAAACCAAACATTTTATTTACTATTCACTGTTAATTTATACACAAATAACCATTAGGATAAATTAAATGAATAAACCATATTTTATCATATCAATGAAGAAAACTGTTTTGAGCTGTAGTGACAACTCGAATGCCAGTATTTTAGAATGTGTGTCGATTGCTGTTGCTGACGAAAATATGGACTGCCTGTAAGGAATATACTCCAGTTCTCTTTCAACACCAAATATTTACATTCAGTCATCTGCCTGGCTCATACAGACAGGATTGAAAAGCACATCTCAAGAGCAAAATGATGGATTTATGTTGCTAAAACCTCACAGTACACAATTTAGCCCGTTCCTCGATATATACACCTTGATCGAATTGTGTAGATTTAGATCAGCCATTACATCTGTACTGTCTGATCAGGATCTACACTGTTCACCTTTTGATTCGTTAGGTTATTTCCAAACAAAAAACTACCAGTGCAGAACCTGATCAGGCGGCCTTGATGTGCCGGCTGATCTTTTTTTTTATTTTTTTTAATTTCAGGTAGTTTTTAACAGAAGATACAACATATCATCATTTCTACAAATTCAAGAAATAACAGTATAATTCTGAATAGTATATTTTTGCTTTGGCAAAAGTATTATCGAATTTAACTAGTAGATATTTCTTTAGAATGTATCTTAAAATTGCTTTTCTATGATGATGTTTTTCGTCTTTGAACAATGTTACAGTCTCGCCATCAAACCTTTCTATTTTTTAAATTCAAACAATATGTTAAAAGAGTAATATGCATGTTTTAAATGTAATAATAGTCATTGTAACAATAATACTAAAACTATTTAGCTATATTATGGAATTTAGAAAATGCTTTCAAAGTAAGTTGTTGTTCTAATAATATCCATTGAAATGTTTATCATAAGGGAAATTTCATGAGATTGATTTTACATATCACTACGTCTCTTGTTTTAATTAAGTTAAAAACAATTCAAACAGAAATATCTATATTAAGCATTCTGTCCAAAAATATACTTACGGTCTTACAGAAATAAAATCAATTACAAAGTCTCTTTTAGTCTTAACATAAAAACACTTTTCCGTTTTTTCTAGAAATAAAAATAATATACAAAGGAGTTTGAAAAAAGGTGAAATATGCATATCAGGAATCGCCACATTCAGATAAAACAGCCTCCCCAAACAGTCAAGAAGAAGAGAGGGGGAGAGAGCATGTTTAATTAAATGATCAGTTTCAAAAAGACCCCACTAACAAAAAAACAAAAATGAGAACCCGAAGGGTTACCGCCTTGGAACGGTCAGTGGAAAATCAAATTTCCACTGGGGGTTTAAACCAGGTTCTAGGGTGCACCAACCTCACACTTGCCCCAACAGGTTCTCATATCAACAAACAAGTACAAGTTGTCTTGGTGAAAAAACACCAACACACTTATCGGCTTAACAATGTTGCATGCAAAAGCACACACACATAAAAAAGATGAGAAGCTAAAAGCATTGCAAAGCCGAAGGGGCGGGTACTCAAGGATCTTACCGAGACCAGAGCTCCTGGAGTAAAATCAGCAAGAACACGATGACAGGGATAAAAGAAACATAAACATAAATATGCACACAGCCGAAGATACGTAAGTTCGTAGAAAGGAAAACACTTGTATAACATCATGATCATATTATTGTATCATCTGAAGTTGTGCCCATTTTTAATAGTCAAACATTGTCAAATACTCAGAGTATATATACATATTTACTTTTTTCTTAGTTCTAAAAAAGGAAAAGAGATCACAGGGAATAACATAATTATTTACAATGTAATAAACTGTGAAGATTGTTTAAAGCCTTGTCTTCGAACCTGAACGTACAGATCATGGACTGGTTTTTTCTTTCTCAAACACAGCCGAATATGAGTGCAATTTTATTTTACCCTCTTTTACTTCCCTAAGTAGCTGTTTTTGTAATGACCTGTCAACAAGGTATCTTGCATCTTGAAGTAAGTGTTTCACAGTCCATGACTGAAGCTTAATCATGCGGTCAGGTTTATACGTTTCTGTAATCCAGTCATCTGCCCACCAGTTTTCAAACACCGGAGGATAGTAATAGTGAAATATGTCCAAGTGTGATCTGTGTACCATATCATGTGTCAATATAGAGATTTTTCCTTCTTTGCAGGTTGGACCGACCACGCCTACGTTTGATGGGGCATAATTTCGCAGCACATCAATAGCTAAAGCTGTCCAGTTCAAGGAAATAAACTCAGTGTCATCATTTATTCGCACAAAATAGTCCATACATTCATCATATGCCGCTTTAGCGATCGTATTGATAGCTGCAACAAATGTTTGACAGTTGACCTCAACAAGTGAAATGTGCTGATTGGATGAATTTTGTAATACTATTAAGTTATTCAGTTCAGAAAAATACTCATCAGCTGCATCGAATCCAATATATATCTTGTAAAAATATCCTCTTGTTAGGGTTTTAATGATGGATGGTAAACACGTTTCAAACAACGTAAATGTCATCAATTGTTTGCAATTTAATTTTCTTGTCGTTGTTGGTATTAAAATAGCAATGGTTGTTTGTTCGTCTTGTGACATAGACGCATTTTCGGTTTTATTTTCAAAATCATTTATTTGGGCCAAACGGTTATTAAATGTTATAAACGAACTGTAAAAGTGTTCCACAATTTCCTTACTTTGACAGTTTTGTGTGTTTCTAACATTCACCAGCGTTTTATTTTGTTTGCAACTTTCGATTTTATGCAAAGGAGTTTCAGCTATGCATGATGTAAGCTTTGTTTCAGTACGTTTATTTTTATTTAACCTGGACGCGTCTGATAGTCCTGGAAACGGAATGGTGTAATAATTCAATGTTTGGTCTAAAATTCCAAATTTGTAAATTACAGCCGTTGCAATCACACAAAACACTAAAAGGAATAGCAAGCACAATTTTCGTCTTTGCATACTGTCATTACTAATTTATTTAAGGTGTCTCTTCAATGTTGTACCCATGTAGAATGGTCAAAGAGGTTAAAACTACCGTAAGGCGTTCTACGTTTTATCTAGCACCGTTCACCAATACTCTGAAATACAATATATGTAAAATCCATTTATAATTAAAATTACATAAAACGAAATTTTCGTTAAACGTGATGTCTTCCCGACAACGTTTAACGAACGGAGGAGCAGAGAAACATAGATTAGGGTTTGGTATTTTAAAATAATAAATCATTACAAGAAAAAGAATTAAGATTGTGTTTTATGTGACGTGCACTAAAGCCCTTGATAAAGAATGCGTATGCATTTGGTCAGTATCGTCTCAGTTTTAACGAGTACTGGTAGATAATTTCTTCGAGCCTATTCTATTAGTAAGCCAAGTGAAAAAGTAACAATTGATTATAAGACCTTTCTCGTCAATTCTTTACAAAACTAAAGACACGTAAATGTTTTAAAATTCAGAATAAATAGCCAAGTCTGAAATTTTGATTGAAACGTCGTAGATTTTAATCTAAGCAAGCTTTTGAACTAGCTTGTTGAAAATCTAACCATGTGCTAGTATTAATCTACAAAGGGGGATTTATAATGATTTTTATAATGCTCGAAATTAAACAGTTTTTAATTGATTCATAAATTGAAGTGCACACACTTCTTTACAACATGTATAGAGTACACGATCTCTATATGGTCGTAATTCATTTCAAAATGAGGTATAATTAAGTAATTCAAGACTTGACAGCAATCCCTCTTTATCAAATAGAGAATCTAGACCTTTATTATATTCTTTTGTATTAAACAAAACAAAACCACAGTAGTATTTATTGGATTTTTACTTTTTTTCAAAATAAACATTTAAATAAAATAGCGGGTATTGACGTTGTTCTTACCAACACGATTTTGTTTACCGCCGCAATCTTGGTTATGAAGAGCGTCAATATTTTTATAACAAGCGTTTTACTTAAAGAGCAAAAGAAGCGATGTCAGTATCGCATTGGTATGCTGAACAGACGTATGCTTAAATGTTCCCTTGTTTTGAATTTGCCAGACATTAACATGAATATATTGAATAACGTAATCGAACGTCATTTTATTATTGTATTAATTCATTTTCTTTGCGAATAGTTTCTGAAATTTACACAAAACTGCAAAGTTTCTTACAATTACTTATTTCAAGAGCATGTGTCATGGTTAAGAAATTATCTAAATGAGGAGCATACGTAGTGTTTAACCATTAACTACTTAGTTCTGCAAGTTCGCGGTATAAACACCTGAAAATATGTAATTACCTTGCTGCAGTGATTACGTCCGGAACTCAAGTCAAAAACGTTTATATTTCTTACGTGTAAACTTTGTATTTTAGATGTTCAAGATTACAAAAAAATAATATTGTGCTATTCTATACTTCCCATGTAAAGTGATACAAAACCAATATGACGAGCAAAGCAAATTATTCTTCTAAAGTTTACACAAAATACAAATTTGACTGTATTTGATTTCTTGATTTCGATATAATTTACAAATGCTGTATTGTACTTTGTAAAGACGAAATATTAGATTTGAGGAATATTTTAATTTAAAGACTTTGTTAGTAAATAATAAAAGGTTTGAAAGTTTATAAAGGTTAACTGGTATTTTGGCCCTGGTCTCGGCTGAATTATCAAGTACTCCCCTATTTGTCTTTGCACTGCTATTAGCGTCTTATTTGATTATATGTTTGTGTGCTTTTGCAAGCAACATTGATAGCTGATGGGTAAGTTGAAATTATTTCACCAGGACAAATTGTACTTGTTTGTTGATATGAGAACCTGTTTGGGCAAGTTTGAGATTTGTGCACCCTGGAACCTGAGTTATACCCCCAGTGGCATTTGGTGTTGCCGCTGACGGTTTCAAGGCGGAAACCCAAAGGTTTCTCTATGTCGTTAATTGTTTGTGGCGTCTTATTTGAATTGACATACTTATAACAACATGCTCTCTTTTCCTTTTTTCTGTTTTCGCTGTGTTTTGTGAGTGTGGCGATTCCTGATATGCATATTTCACATTAGTTTTCGAAATGCTATGAATTTACGATTTTGTTTAAAGCAGCATTTACTTTTTTGACAGGCACAGCTTCGAGACTGTAGGCTTCTTTGAAAATGTGCTGATGTTTATAAATATGTTTAAGGACTTACCATAAAATCAGTATTTTTTTATAAAGAGTATCTGATATTTAGTTTATTTGATTGACTTTAATTTCGGTAAGAAAAAGGAAAGTTTACCTAGCCACTGGCAACAATTATTTCAAACAAGACAATGTATTGTACAAAAATGCTTTCTTGTCCTATCTAACGAATTTCGGATCTGTTCGAAAGTACCTAGTAATTAAAAAGTGACACTGTAACAGGCAATACCACGCCAGGTCGTGACAGACCGTACCATACCAATCCATGCAATGTATTACAATTCTATAATCAAAGTAGTTTTGCCTTTGATTTGTTCATGCCGTAAAACAGATTATGGTTCTTTAAATCAATACTGTTATTACTGAAGGTACTGTGGTCTCAGTCAATTCATTGAGTTTCCACCTTGGTGTTTGAAATTGCCACATTTTTTTTCGATATCATATTAATCTGTGCTTCAAAATGCAAAATTGCCTAGTTGGCGATTAGGTTGGGGCTAACTCACAAAGGCAACTAGAACCTGTTGGTTCGTACGAGGGTGTGAGGCTGGTGCAACAAAGAGCTTGGTTAAATTCTCTCGTAGCCCGCCGGAGTGGGCAGTTATATGCATTTACATTCATGTCCGCGAAGCGGACCAATCAAACCGAGCCTGCAGTAGTTTCGTATTAGTCGAGTTTGGCAGCTTTCAATGTGTCCTTTTGATCTTTTTTTGTATATAAGCAGGGTTGTTTGTGCCGTGTGGCGGCTGAAAAAGTCAATCAGTGCAGTAATCGGATAAATCCTTTAAAGGTCGTAGAGAGCTATACTAATGCAATACCACTTAATTTTAACACAACCTGCATAATATGGTTCCTGCAAAATAACCACATACGATTATGTTTAGCACTTTCAAAATTACCTTTGTTTTAATTTTTTGGACAGTGAGATGAGTGATTGCAGTAGCCCAGCCAGTATAGATTAACATATTTTAATCACCCAAATGATATACTTTTCTATTCTCTTTTTTACATTATAGTTGTTTATGATATGCAGAAATAATAGTTATAAATCTCCTGTCAGAATACCATTTTGTTAAGTTCCGCTCGTTATTTGGTCTTTTAGGGAAAACCCATTCGCCTATCTGGGAACCATACAACGCTTAACATGGAATGGTTTTACTCTAAATATATCATTTTGAAGGTACCATGTTCATCGCCTTATGAACATTATCGTTTGGGATTGATCGAAATTGTACCGTTTAATATTTACACTTCAACTTCATCCTCTACGATGAAGTCTTATTCATGTAAAGAATCATAATTTCTCATGGTAAACAGTGTGACGTATTACTTTAAAAGGCGTGGCTATAGAAGAGCCATTCACAATTTATTGGACGTTGAACGATGTTTCGACGTGTGACGTCGCCGTGCCCGCACGTTTTGTCTCGAGTTGCTCCGAAAAAGCGTGCCGCCATTCACTTTGCCGTCAACCTAGCTGTTTCAACAGCCATTCGAAAAAGCCGTAATATCACGAATTCTTCGAGTTATTTCTGTATTAATGAGATTATTAATGAGTGTTAATATAAGTATTGAATCAATATTTGATCGTTTCCATTTGGGTATGAAAAACAGTTGGATTGTTTAAAGTTCGGGCTTCACACACTTTAAACAACCCAACTGTTTTCCATACCCAAATGGAAACCATCAACTATCGATTCAATCCTTAATTGGTGAAATATTGTTGCCCTCTACCCGGGGCTCGGAGGAACTGGAATCTGATCAATAATAAGAGAACAGAATATTTTGAAATAAAAACTATCGACCTTCCGAGTGAATTATAAAATATAACGGTTGAATAGGCTGTACCTAACAAGAATACACACAAAATAGTGACTGAATTACAACAAGCAATCCAGAAAATCAATTTTCAATTACAATTAATTTACAAATATTTTTTATTTTACTGATAATAAAACTGGTCTTGAGATTGTTCAAATTCAAAAGATGGCTATCGGTAATGGAGCCGTCACACTATGACGTTCTGGCCAGCGTTCTACACGTTTGATAAAACGTTGATAGTCGTCCATGGTCGATGGGATATCGCCAGAAGTGCGTTTCTTGAACGCTAGTGAACGACGGTGAACGTCAATGATCGACAGGAATCGGCGGAGAACGCTGGTCCGGAAAAAAAATTTTGAACATGCACAATACTTTCTCTGAGACGAACGTTCTTCAACGTTTAATTGTAAACGCCGAAGAACGTTTAAGAACGTTCGTTGAATGTTTAACTAACGTTTGCCGAGCGTTGCACGCGTTCGGCTACCGTCAGACAGTCGTTACTCAAGCGTTACTTGATTGTTACAAATCGTTTGCTTTGCTGTGAACGACTTACTGGCGACCTGTCAACGACCGCTAAACGGTTTCCTAGCGAACGCAGCATGTGACTAAAGTGAAACAAACGTCCTTTTGACGTCCACTGAGCGTCATTCGAGCGTTACCTGAACGTCCGTGCCTCAGCACGCTCGTCTAACGTTGACAAATCGTTCTTCGCGCGCCAGTGGCCCGTAAGAACATGCTCAAGATTTAAGGGTTTTCTTACCTGGTCGCTGTTAGACGCTTTTAGTGCGTTAGACACACGCTAGTGGTGCGTTAGACAAAACTTTAATAACACGCCAGATGTGTCATCCTCATTTTAGAACGCTCAAAAATTTAACGATTGAAACCTTCAGAGAACGTTGACCAGAAAGTCATAGTATGACCGCCCCTTTAGGCTACGTTAACACGTGTAAACGACGTTTCGATTCCGGACCGTAAACGTTTACAGGATCTCGGACCATTTAAACGATCGGTAACTTGATTATTAAGAAGGAAAAAATATTTACTAAAAATCGGCAACGTAATAACAAGAGTGCAAAATATTTCCAGACTGTGGATATTGTGTTTGCATGTTTTATTGGTTCTTCTTAATCATAAAAGTGCATTACTCGATCAAATTCGGAACTCTATCTGTACAATCTTAAATGTAGGATAAGCGTTAAATTGGAATCTAGCCAAATTCAGTCCAATATGGTATTATGATGATGCGGGTACGCGTTGCACGGCTACCACACGCTAAATTACATAACAGAATTACAATATTTTCTTGGACTGAATTTGCCTAGATTCCAATGTTAAGCGATAATTCCACTGAATTAGTTTGCTTTGAGTTGCATAGACTTGCAATGTACTACACGGGATTTAATTAAGTTAGTGCAGAGAGCAGAGTAGGGCAAGACAGGGGAGTAAGTCGGCTAGATAATTATACATGCACATTAAGATGTCTTTGGCGGGGCGATGCATGACGTGTTAAGGTTACGGGGTAATGAATCGATTAAGTTTGATACGGGCTGTGAGATATATGATAAGAAAAATAGTTAATGGCGAAGGAATATATATTACGATTTGATAGGCGAGTAATTGGGGAAATGGCAAAGCATGGCATGACATGGCATGCAATGTGATATTATTCAATTTTGATATTCAGTTTCAATATTAGTATCATATAAATTATGAAAATTTACTGAAATGTAATGTAATATTTAACTCTTCAGAATGTACAGTTTTTAAAGACAATATGACTGATAATAAATTAAAGAACGATATGCACTAACACTTAATACAGTAATGACATAAAGGAATCTAAGGATGTTTAAACACCTTCAGCATTAGAACGACAATGGTCTAATTAATTCATATATGCAACCATAGCACGTCAATGTTACCCGTGGTTTATTTAAGGCCTAAAAAATAGGTTTGTTTCTGGTTACCCGACCGACCGTCTCTTTTTAGCGCCGATCGTAACTTGTTTTCAACCCTCCCCAAAAATGTATGAAAAGCCAACCGGGTTTTATGACCGACGAAAAATTATGTTATTGTCGGACACAATGCCCGGTGCAAAATAACAGCAAGCACCGTTTCATTTTTGGAAAATTTACTTTCAATTTCTTCTCCGGTGCTATTTTTAACTGTTAAACGCGAGATTTTTGTCCATGTATCACTATATGTAAACCCCGTTGCGTGTGCTTTCCGGACAAGATTGTTAATTCCATAATTGAATTCGCCGAGGTAAACAATCATGGCTGTCAACGTTCGGCGAGCAAATAAAAATATTTCTGTTCGAAGTTCCTACGTGATACTGCGTAAATGCAGAATCGTTGAATAATGGCTTTATGAATAGATGAAAAGGGAACTTTGAAAGCCACCGAACACGACAAATATGAAAATACTGCAGGCTCGGTTTTATTGAGCCTGTTCATGGGCAGTAATGGGAATGCTTATTACTGCCCACAACGCCTGGCCCCGGGTTGAGCGCAACTCAGTAATTACATCATTAAATAGTACAATTTCGATCCATCCCAAACGATGGTATGCATATGGCGGTGAACATGGAACTTTCAATGAGGTATTTTTAGATTAATACCATTCTATGTTCAGCTGCGTATGGTCCCCAGATAAAAGAATGGGTTTGCCCTAAACGAGAAAACAATAAGCGGAACTAAACAGAATAGAATTTTGACAGGGGATCTTAGAATATAAATCCTGCATATCACAGACTACGCCAAAGGCAAAATTTAAAAAGCAGGAAGTATATTCTTGGGGGTGATTGGACAATATGTTTATAAGATGTTAATAAAAGAGTGTTGGGCCTTAAATGTCGTGGTCTCTTCCTGGTCGCAAAAATGGTTAAAAACGTTGATTTGTTTTTTTATAATTAAAATTTCTTTCAAAATGACACAAAATAATGTTCTGTGTTGTTTAGTAACGTTTACAAACGTAATGAACTGCATTTTGCCATAACAGAGATGTTGCTATCTTATACCGATGACAGTGCAATTACGACTGAAGACAGCCCTTAATATAAAGATGTTACATTTTAGTATGTTATTAATCTAATGTGTTCATATTTGCCTTTTTATTTAGCCAAAGGTAGTAATATTGGCTAATACGAGGCTAATATGACTGCCGAGGCCCAATACATGTAACATGGTTAATATGAATAAACATGTTAACTTACCACAAAATAGCCATAGTTTTCGATGTTATAATTTACTTCTCTGATGTTTCGACTTTGTTTGAAATAATGAAAAAATAACCTGCATTTCGGAGGCCGTTTCCTGATGAATATAACGCGTATTTCGAGATTTTGGTGAGACTTTTTGACATTTACTGTTGGATCAGACTCTGTTGTGTTGAACCCAACAGCTGTCAGGCTGGAACCCGCCGTATTGTAAGAAAAACAGCCTCTCGAACAGGGGTGGGGTCTGGAGCAGTTCCTGACCATTATTCAATTAATATTATATACTTAGAATATATTTTTTAGAATACGATTTTAACTGTGTAATTTTGCATATTTTTTTGTATATCTGCCTTTTTAAGTAATTGACAGGTGACCCCTTGTACGCGACAATTTGGCATTTTTATGGGATGCCGCCTTCAAAATCAATCGCCGCCGACATATTCATAACATGGTGTCAGTAGTTGACTAGACACGCTAATCCGGAAACGAAACTCAGTTTAGCCGTGGAGAGAACACTGGCGATAAGTTCAAGTCGTTGAGTGTTTAACGCGAGGAATAATGACTTGACACTTTTAGTCAAAGAAATTTGGTTGTTTTATAAAGTATGATCAAACATATCATGACGCCGATGTATTATAACTATGTAAACGATAAAATATATTTTTCAAAAAGAATTTTATCATAAAAAAGAGAAAGTTATAGGTACATATTCCCTATTACCCTATACAGCGAACAATCATTTTTCCCGTAGAGCAGTCACATAACTTGACAGGGGAGGTAACCAAAAATTCATGGAATTATTGGAAAGGCGTATAGGCCTATTTGTTTCAATGGTAAAACCGAAGTCTTACTTGTTTGCGGTAAGAGAAGAAGGATAACATTTAAATACATAGGATAGCAAAAGATTATGCTGTTTCTATTTCAGGGTAATTTCCACCTTGAAATTGCTATATTTAAATTTATAAGGTATGGCTGTTATGCTTGTCATTTTGTTTGATAAGCATTAGGTTTTTGTTACTCGATCCTTAATTTGACTGTTAGGTAAACAAAAATGTATGTCTTATTATTTGATAAATTTACTTTGTGTTTTGCTGTTGTTGTTTTTTGTTCCTTTTGTTTGGCCTGTGATTGGCGGGTTTTCTGATTTGTGTAATTAAATATTGTAATACATGTAGCATGACATTTCAATTAAAGGTATTAGATTTGAATCAAATCAGATATGACAAATAAAAGATAAAATATATATTTGTAGTGCAGTTTATTTTATTTTATTAAAACCGATAAGGAATTTTATACGGAATCGACCCTACGATTTCGACGCGCTTGATTCCGATTACGGTATTGCGCATGAGCAAAAAGAGATACAATGCCAATATGAAACCGTGTCGCAAAATAAGGCTTCTGATTGGACCATGTGACTTTCATAGTCTTTTGTGCTGACTTCCGGAATTAAAAACTGAAAAGCCGCCATTTTGTTTCTCGATTCACATTTTCAAAAGTTCTTCTTCCATATGTTACATAACAATTTAGATTAAACTCGCCCAAAAAAATAAGGTAAATAAGTTTCTACATTGAGTAAAACCTAATATTGTCACAGAGTTAGAGTCTAACAGTAGACTCCACCGTAGCTATACGCATTACGGTAGTTGTTCGACTTTTCGTCTTTTGGTAATTAATTAAAATACAGAGTGGCAAAGTGACAATTACACCGGTTTCCCCAATATTCTAAACAATGGAAATTTACGACGTTTTTATTTATATTTTTACTACGATCATTCACACGAACAGTAAGTTTAACATTGCATATTAGACAGTAATGTCGATTGTTTTCGTTTTAATTTGGTGTGGGAAAGCGATTAGGTATTGCGTTGAATTAACTCTGGATATTGTAGACTGGACAGAACTGGTCAAATGAAATCTGAAAAGCTTGAAGATGTGTATTCATGATCTAAGACCAAGATCATAAAACTAAATCTGGAGATCAGGTGCCAAGGTTATAAAACTGAGATTGGAAACCAATCTCAAATCTCAAGGATCTGATTGGCTGAAATGGCGACTGGTCGCCATTCCAGCCAATCAGATGCTTGAGATTTGAGACTGGTTTCCATGCTCAGTTTTATAACCTTGGCACGAGTTTGAAATCTGACCAGTCGCCATTTCAGCCAATCATATGCTTGAGATTTGAGACTGATCTCAAAACTTGGTTTTATGATCTTGGGCCAAGGACTCGAACCCAAGGTTTGCAGATATAGCATAAAGCTACTCTGCTAATATAATTAGTTTGAGGCATGGTAAAGCTGTGTTTACCATATGCTATCTGAATAACGCTTCATTTACAACAAATAAAAATTTTTAGAGCTACATTTCATAAAAAATGAGGCATAGTGTAGAATGATTTATAAAGGGAGCACGGCGAAGCCGTGTTTACCACTAATTATTTAATTCAGATTTTAGGAATAATTGCTCTGCAGAGGTGTAGAAATTTTCTTTTAACCACTCGCTTTGCAGGTCGAGTGAATGAGTAAGTGCACTCGCCCTTACAGAAAGTACACTCGCCCTTACATTTTAAATAAAATACTCTTTCTGTAAAGCTTTGTTTACCAAATGCTATGGGAATACTTCTTCATTTACAACAAATAAAAATTATTAGAGCTACATTTCATAAAAAAATGAGGCATAGTGTAGAATGATTTAAATAGGAAGCACTTATTATTTATTTCAGATTTTAGGAATAAATGCTCTGACAGAGGTGTAGAAATTTTCTTTGACCCAATCTTTGAAATTCCGGAAATAGAATTGTATTTTGTAAACAAAGTGAAAATATTTCATTTTTCGAAGAAAACACTTGTGCTTTGCTGAAAAATTTATTCGCCCTGCCGGTCGAATGTTTCAGCTGCTTCCATGAGCTAACAGATCATTTACTCGCCATGGCGAGCGGTTGAGTGGAATTCTACACCTCTGCTCTGTCACACAAGTAACTCACTAACTGTTACAAGTTCAAATGTGTTGCATGGTGAAGCCGTGTTGACCGTTAATTAATTGGTATAAATTTGAAAATTTATTTATTTTATTTAGTTTTCACAGTCCAATAGTTTGTGTCGAGCTTTTGTATACATGCCTTGGTCCAGATGTTTGAGTGTAATGGTCGCTACAGACTTCCGGAATGTTGTAAAAAAGTGTCAGACATGAGGTCAGACAAGATGTGAAAATCTGTCTGACCGAAACAATTTCTGTCTGACGGAAACATTTAACCCATTAAATAAGCAAAACACAGTATTACGGGTGTTTTTGTTGTGTTTTTTTCAGTGGTACAAATTGTCATTATGACGAATAGGTAAAATATTTCATTCAGATTTCCACACTCATTTCGGAACAGTCTGGAATCAAAACAGCGAGTAAAATTGTAATTTAGCGAGTAAAATTGGAATATGCAAATCAAATTTTTGCAGGACATTCGGTCCTACAACATTGGAAATCACATCAGACCAGTCCAAATTTAACCGGACAGGTCCGACTGTCCGGCAACTTTAAGGAACTCTGTCACTAATAAAATAAATTAAGTCATCGGAAGGTTTATGCATGCATTGGGCAAATAATATCGTTTATAAAATTTGTTTTTTGTAATTTGTATTTCAGTTTGAAGTATACATATGAAAGATGCCTGACAACTCTGGTTCATGAAACTGGAATAGTATTTTTTTTATTTACCCTTTATAAACTGTACAAACACTCAAACAGCACAGAATTTGCCCTTCCTTTTCATGACTATGCATGGCTGGACAAACCTACTAGCCGGACGCCTTGGACAAGCTGAAAATTGTACCGGATAATCTCAAAATATCTGATTGCTTGTCCGTGGGCTAGCTCAATTTTTTAGTGTAGACTAGTTTAAACGTTAATTTGATATGCGCCATTCTCTTTTAGCACCATATGCATATCATTTTACAACAGCAATAAGTTTATTACAAAACAACATGTTTTGAGATCTATTTTAACATTATCAAGCCCCATGTAATGCTTCCGCTTGAATTTCCTGTTTCTTTCTTTACTGTTAATACTGACTTATCAGAATTTGCTTATTTGCGCAAAAGTGGGACTAGCTGAAATGTTTACCTAGCTAGTTCTGGACTAGTTACTAAAAATTTAAATTTTTCCAGCCCTGCTATGGTGTACCATAATCTCTGGCATGTTCACACAACATCACCTGAACATGCCAAATTTTCGGAAGACACAGAATCAAATGCCACAAAGTTTCTCTGCGGACCATGTTGTACATACATGATGGGTCCCTGTGGTCACTTAAATAATCCTTTATTTACAGGATTAATCTCATAATCTTGTTCACTTTTTTAGAAAGAAAACAATGCTGTTTCAGTTTTCAAAGTTAATAACTTAACCTACTTCATGGACACACTTTTTACCACAAATGGTCAGCAAAGTAAATCCAGATCAGATGGCATAGATGGAGATTCAGATCAGCTGGCGCATCTCTTTGTGGTATTTCAAATGTGATAACACTCTGGTTTTATGCTAATCTTGTGTAGGAATTAAAGATGGCATGAAATCTTTCGTCATTACCATCTTCCTTTTATGTGATTTTAATTAAAAGACCCTACATGTGATAAATAAATTATGGCAACAGTATGAATTGTTCACTGTTAACTGCAACAGCAATTTATGTACATCTTCATAAGCCACAAAGGGTACTGCATAACTGACTTACAAGTTATCAGAGAAGATTTAAAATAAAACATTTATTTTCAGAAATGTATATCACCAACCCTATGAAGCCTATAGATATTTATGCAGAATTGGTAGACAGCTATGGCACAGAATATGAACATTACCATAGTAAACAGATACAAGGTTTGCATAAATTTTCTTTATTTTCATTTATTAAAGCTGCATGAATGTATAATAGACATCACACTGAAATTACCGGTGCATGAATATAAGTTACTATGTTATTTTTTTTTACATTTTACTTCATGAAAACACCCTTTATCACATTAGTGATCAATGTATATTCAGTTCAGCAGGCTCATCTGTGCAGTCTGATCAGTATCTAGACGGTTTAAGTTTAGATTCATGAGGTTATTTCTGACAAAGAAGCAAGCAGTTTAGATCCAGATCAAAAAATGTTCGGCTGACTTGGAACTATACTGTTGTCAATGTGATTTAAAGAGTCTCCATAGATTAAGTCAGGAGTCAGGATACATGAAGTAATTATCAGAGCATACACAATCAATGTATTTGACAAATTTGTTTTTGTGTCTAAATATTTTAAATCAATTTTAACTGTCGACAAATAAATTTATAAAATAATTAAGATATAAAATTATTTTTTGAAGATAAATTAATTTGCTGTTGAATTTAATATTTCAGGAAAACAGCTTCACATGAAATGCTGTGGGGAGAACAGGTTAACTGTTCTAGACAGTAGAGGGAGCATACAGTTTACATATACTTCCACTACTTATTCCTGCAATAGCAGGTGCTGCTTTGGAAGTTTATGTCACTTGACAAGAAAAAGAATTGTATAAAGAATTATACTGTGTGATTGTGATATCAATTAATACAAAAACGTTTTAATGTAGACCTCATTGAAGAACAGTAAATGATCAACACCATCAGTATAATTTTGTAATGAATATAATTTGCTGTGAAATGGAACCATAGAAAATAGGAATAGACTCCTTCAGCATTTGCTTTTCATGGACTAATTTGAATGTTTCATTCTATTCGGATAATAAATTCCTCTACTGTCACTCATAGTATTATCTTAAGTCCTAAGACCCAAAAGTATGTGTGTTGATTTCAAGCTTGAATATTCAAAGAATATGACAAGCTTCGCTACTTGCTCTGTCATTGGTGTCACCATATTCCAACTAGGTATTTTAGGTGTTGTGGAATGATGTTTTACAATCTACCTTGTTAACCAGATTTTTATGAGTCTACATTTCTTATACCATCGGTCAGCCTTGCATTTTGATCACATTTTGGTGCTGTTTAACTTAAGAGTTTACAGGCGAACTGGTGTATTCAACATTTTAAAGGATTCTTCCAAACTTCACAGAATCATTCAGCTCACTAAGATGTAGTGATGCATCTGACAACCTTGATCAGTTTTGGTTAAAAAGTAAAACAACAAATGATGATTTGTTTCTTTGTTTTATTGTTAAACATACCATATTACGATATACATCACTTTTGATTCGTCGATTCCGAGAGAGGCAGTGCCTTAGTTCATATTAACATTTCTGTAAGATATTTTGATCAGCTTTAATTTGCATATATTTATTTTCCTTATGTTATCTTTAGTATTGCAAACGGAGGCAAGTGCCTTTACCTGTAAAATTAAGATATCTTGACATGTATCATTTGAGCTGTGGTCTATTTTCAATATATGCAGCATATTAGTCAGAAAAGTGTGTACAATTTTATGGGCCATTTTTTGTTTAAAAATTATCCGACTTTTTATAATTTTTGTTTTTAGTTTGAGCATAACCCGACCCATGTCACTTATGAACAAATTTTGCAGGCTTTGATTTTTGGCGTTTTATCGGTGCGACAGGTCCTCAAATATATTCAAAAACGAAGTGCAATAAAATTAAATAAAACTGTGTTTATATCCAAATGACAAAAATATTATTATTATTATTATTATTATTATTACTATTATTATTATTATTATTATTATTATTATTATTATTATTATTATTATTATTATTATTATTAATATTATTATTTTTTATTGTTATTATTATACTTGTTATTATTATTATTATTATTATAATTATTATTATTATTATTATTATTATTATTATTATTATTATTATTATTATTATTATTATTATTTATTATTATTATTATTATTATTATTATTATTATTATTATTATTTATTATTATTATTATTATTATTATTATTATTATTATTATTATTATTATTATTACTTTTGTTGTATATAAGGACCTTAAGAAATCGGCTTAACAAATATGCAATAAACTCAATGTAAAGTATTGAAATGTAAATACACACTAGAAACCGTTCTGAAAATCACTAATAAAAAGTAATAATAGGTTATCGTGTAACAAAATCCAAAATAATTTATAATCGGACTAACCGGTACAAGAATATCATTTAACGAGAGTACTATATAGTTGAAATTAACAAATGAGTTTTTAAATGCATACCATTTAACGAGAGTACTAAAGGGTTGAATTAACTATGCGTATTTTTTTTGGACTTGATAAACTCAAATATGATTGTCTACATGTTTTGTCATCCAAAATAAAACACATTTTTCGTCCACACTTCTAAGAGGCGGTGTAAGAATAGGTATAGATTCGTATTAAATATGTTTATTATATATGTATGTTTTTTTCACATTTGTACATGTGAACTTTTGTAACTTAATAGCAACAACAGCAACAATATTTATACACGTTCAATTTTGACGTGATTTATTATACAGTTTATGATTGAAGTTTTTTATAGCGTAATCGCCGTATATCATCATGGCGGATTTATAAGCGACGTCAACTTGACTTACGTTGTTCACGTCATTGTTTTTGTTTTGTAGCCGCTTACGTTTTGAACATAAGTACAGGTCTTAGACGTTTAAGGGTTTCTTAGCATTTGACAGCATAGTCGGTAGTTCAATTATTTTCAATTACTAAAACACTTGTTTATCACACATTAAATATTTATAAATATTCAGCGCGAATCTGGTTTTTAATTTACATAAACATAAATAAAATTAATTTTTAAATATTGACATTTCCTTTGTCATTGTGTCTTGTTATGAAAGAGAGTGAATGTAATGTAGATTTATTTATACATTCAATATATTGTATTTGTAATTGATATTTTTTGTATTTGTTTATATTGATTTTCTTTAACAATGTGTATGTTTGATTTGTATGTATGATTTCAGAGAATCGCTTTGCAACATGGTCATGAATAAATGATTGGTGTAGGATGTTAATCATCGAAAACCATGTTTTATATAAAATCTTTATTCCAAAAAAAATGGTTTATTGCTTTTATTAAGACCTTAATATTTGGTATCAAAATTTATCTTAGATCATAGATATATATTTACTATAAAATACACACGATCTTATCACATGTTGATACCAGATATGTTGGCATTAAGAAAAGTATTTAATGCAAAATGACCGCAAACACAGTACACATTTTTATTTCCAATATTACACCAATATTACACCTGGTGCTTGAAGGCATGATTTTTTTAATGTACAAATTAAAGGGGCAACAGGACTATATAAACCTCAAGATGGCGTTGAGGCAGGCTTTTCCATAATTCTATGCATGTTACACATCAAGGAGCTCTTTTTTCAAAATTTGAAAAAAATACTGAACAAATTATTTTGAAAATTTTCACAAATGTACATTGTAAGCCTTTTAAACATTTCATCTAAAAATTTAAGTGAAATATTAATTATAAAGGTGACTCTCAGAAAAAGTTTAAACCTGTTAGACAGAAAATTTTGAATTTGAATTTCCCGGGAGGTGTGTCTAACTGATAAAACAATGTGTTTGTAAACACAAGCACGTGCTAATGTTTACATTCAGCAGCAAGAAAGCATGTACAATAAGACTAAAGCTTAATATCACAGAGAGTTATATAAAGAATCTACAAAAGTTTAAAACTTTCCCTCCTTTTTCAAAGATAGAACAATAAGCCTGTTATCAGTAAACAAACCAGATTTCTGCTACTTCAAAAGTTACAACAGGCTCGCAAATTAATTTTGTGACATTATCTTTTTATGTTGTGATAATAGAAACATTCCTGGCTAAAGTTATGAATGAAATGTTACGTGTTGGACTGCTTGTCTTTTACAACAAATAGGAAATTTTAAATATGAATTTAAATTAAAGAACACAAAAACAAAAAAAGAGGAATAAGTCCAAGATATAAAGAAAGTCAAAGGAATCCTGAAAGGAAAAATAGAAGTTCATAATCAGTGCAAAGGGAGTCTGTTGTAATGCAGTGACTCACTCTCTACAGGCTATTTTTACCACAGGTAATTATAACTGACAGATAGCTTGTATGTAAAGCCACACCCAAAATACTCGCTGCCGAGGCAGCGAATGTTGCCCCTTTAAGCTTTAGATTCTAAATTGATAAAAAATAAAACGCGTACCCTAAACTGTAAACAGTGTAATGTTATAAAATTTATATTGATATTGTATATGTTTTGATGCAATACACGTACATGTATTCTTGTTTAATAACAATGGATAGATAATACATAATATAAAGAAAAAAAGATAGGAACAACAACACAAACGATGTGTCACAAATTCTGACTATTTTGCAGGAACAGGTATGCAGTTTGTTATTGAAAAGTTTTAAACATATTACTCGTACATGTAATATGTTTATAAATTTTAATAATCAAACTGCATACACGTTCCTGCATAATAGTCAAGATTTATGAGGACTCAGTTCTAGCCACGTGATTAGAAAACTTATTTCATGCCACGCAATTATATAATTTATTTTATGCTGAACGTAATGCTGTGCTTAAAAATAAAATGTCTAGAAAATTAACAGACTTCCCAAATTATAAATAACTCTCCCTTCAACAGTTGTTATTGACATCAACTGTGTCATATTGTCTGTATAAAATGTTTTATTTTATTAACGTACAAATAACGAGCCATCACATGGTCATGGCGAATTTGAGTTCAACATGAAAAAGGTGTAATCCCGGGCCCGGGTCAGAAAATATTTTAGCCTAAACAATGCATACATTTCTCAATTATGATGAAGCCGGGCATTCCTTGGTATTGTTTTCAGTGAGGCAAGACATCTAGAAATATAAAAAAATATTTCAGAACGGTAATTATGAAATGCAACTCTTGAAAAACTATAAAATATAGTTAACGATGTTGATGGCATGTTCAATAACTGCTTCAATACATTCTTAAGTGCCCTTAGTTTAAATATTGACATAACAAGGTTTGGTTTTAACTTGTTTATCCCCCCCACCGCCAAAGGCGAGGGGGATATTAGAAATGCCCATCGTCTGTGCGTCCGTGCGTCTGTGCGTCCGTTCGAAACAATTTTGTCCGGAGCATAAGTCCAAAACTATAAAAGGGATTTTATTCAAACTTCTTACAATGACAGAACACATTAGTAGGGAGTGCAGTTTGCAAGAACAATAACTCTACCGTGCTTATTTTCAGAGTTATTCCCCTTTATCCTATTTACTTCATAAATTTTGTCCGGAGCATAAGTCAAAAACTACTTGAGGGATTTAATTCAAACTTCACACACCGACAGAGCACATTGGTAGGTAGTGCAGGGTGAAAGAACAATAACTCTACCTTGCTCTTTTAGAGTTATTCCTCTTTAGAATATTTACTTGAAAAAATTTGTCCGCAGCATAACTCAAAAACTACTAGAGGGATTTTATTCAAATTTCATATACTGACAAAGCACATTAGTAGACAGTGCAGTGTGCAAGATTAATAACTCTAACTTGACTATTTTTAGAGTTATTTCCCTTTATCAGATTTACTTGATAAATTTTGTCTATTGCTTAACTCCAAAACTCCAGGCTCTTGTTGTACTAGTTTTTTTCTTTAATGAGTGTCTTTAATTACAGTGTACAAAAAGTGAATGTTTTGAATCATAAAGTACATAAAAGCATTGTTTTATATCAGAGTTGAAATCAAAAGATAGTTTTAATTATAGTGTACATACATTTAATGTTTCTATCACAATGTACATTGTGCAAGCAATGATTGTTTTATATCACATAGTACCGAATTTCGTTTTTTAATTCACAATTTACGTAGAATGATAGTTAAACAAGAAATATAATCTTTAAAAAAAGATAAACGGCGTAGATGGTATATGAAATGATGCAGTTTATAGCTGCTATCATTCACTTCATCACTTCATGATCTTGATTTGAGTATAATTTAAATCATGTCATTCAGAATCCTACACAATGACATTTTTTTTTATTAAAATTACATACCACACGTAATAAGGAACATATAATTAGATTTCAGTTTTGTTATTGAATGTACTATTGACGATATTGTAACCGACATTGGTAATTTGTTCGCCGAAAATTCTAAAGAAACTTTTGGTATGGTGCTTCGGGCGAACCATAAACCAAACCGTAATAAAAAATGCGCATGGTTTAATAAAGATTATCATCAAAGGAGAAACATATATCATAAAACACGTAAATTGTATAACAAATACAAAACGGAATATAACAAAGAACGCTTAAAGGAAGTAAGCAAACAATACAAAGAAAAGCTGCGAATCTCAAATAAAGACTTTAATCTAAGTTGAATAAATAAACTTCGAAATCTTAAGTAACACAAGTAAATGAAACCGAAACGGATGACTTAAATTTAAATTTAAGTAACATGGAAAACGATGAAATTAACAAAGAAATAAGCGAACAAGAAATTATAAAAGCGGCAAATGCTCTTTAAAATAACAAATCGCCAGGTTGTGATAATATAGTAAACGAGCAAATTAAAGCGACTTTGCATTATATGTTACCTGTTTACAAGAAATTGTTTAACATTATATTTAATGAAGGCATCGTACCTGAAAGTTGGACAATAGGCATCATTAAACAAATATATAAAAACATTGGGGATCCCAAACTGCCTGAAAACTACAGACCAATTTCATTACTTAGTTGTTTTGGAAAATTATTTACAAGTATTTTAAACAACAGACTTACAGCTTAGGCGGAGCGGATTAATCTTATTTCACAAAATCAATCGGGGTTTAGGAAAAACGACTCAACCGTTGACAATTTATTTATTTTTAAAAATTTTAATAGACATTGTGCATTTTGACAAGAAAAAACTATTCTGCTGCTTTGTTGATTTTAAGCAATGTTTTGACTCAATTTGGATGATCGGATTATGGAAAAAAAAAGTTAAATGAAAATATAAACGGAAAATGTTTCAATATTATTAAAAGCATGTATAATAATATAAAATCGAAAATTCAAACAACTGAGGATAGCACCCCATTTTTTAACTGTGTAAACGGTGTGATACAAGGTGAGAATTTATCTCCCTTTTTATTTAGCATATACTTAAATGACCTTGAAGATTACTTAAGGAACAGAAATATTAATAGTATAGAAAAACATGAAATTGTCGATAATGCACATATGTATCTTAAACTTTTGATATTGTTGTATGCAGACGATACTGTTATTTTTAGCGATAATGAGACTGATATGCAGAACGCACTTAATTCTTTTAAAGATTATTGTGATATTTGGAAATTAACAGTAAATGTTGACAAAACAAAAATTATTATTTTTTTAGTAAATGGAGAATATCCCAAAGCAGAAACTTACAAATAGGCACAGAAAAGATTGAAACTATAACAGAGTACAAATATTTAGGTGTTTACTTTTCTAGAACTGGTTCTTTCACAAAAACGAAAAAATATTTAGCAGAGCAAGCAAACAAAGCCATGTTTTCTCTTCTCAGAAAGATAAACAACCTCTTGTTGCCATACAATATTCAAATAGATCTTTTTGAAAAAAACAATAAAGCCAATTTTATTATACGGATGTGAAATCTGGGGATTTGGAAATATTGATATTTTAGAACGAGTTCAACTGAAATTTTATAAATACATTTTTGGTTAAAGAAGTCAACACCATCTCATATGATTTATGGCGAGTTAGGCGTAATGCCAATAAATATAGAAATTGAGAAAAGAGTGATATCAAATTGCACAAAACATGATTACAATTCAGAGGAAACTAATTCAAAATTAGCACACAATGTTTATGAATTTATCTTCAATCTTCATATGAAAAACAAAGTAAAATCAGAATGGATTAATAATGTTAAAAAAAAGTTTGTGTTCACATGGATATTCAGGAGTTTGGTATAGTCAAAGTTTTTTAAACAGGAAATGGCTTACAAAAAGTATTCATAGAAAATTACAAGATAGTTTTATCCAAAGTTGGATGTCTGAAATAAATCGTAGTTCAAATACTTTATATAAAACGTATAAATCAGATTTTAAACAAAGTAAATAAATATATCTGTCTTACCCAGTTATCTCAGTAAATCAATGATGGCATTTTTTACAAGAAATCACCTTTTGCCCATTGAACTGGGAAGATGGAGAGGTATTCCTCTTAATGAAAGAACATGTAGTTATTGTGGAGATTTAGGCGATGAATTTCATTATATTTTACAGTGTAATCACTTTAATAACTTAAGAAAAAAGTATGTCAAACCCTTCTATTGTAGGAGACCGAATATATAGAAACTTAAAGACCTATTAAATACGGAAAATAGATTTGAATTAAAGAAACTAAGTTTATTCATGGACATCATTAGAAAAACCATAAACTCATGACAAACTGTATTTCAATGATAGCAAAATATCATAAAATTATATATCTGTACAATTTCTATTTTCATAATAAACTATTATATGCATGTTCTTTTCCATACACGCTACTACTGTAATAATCTAAATCAGTATATTATTTGTATAAACTATTCCTGTTTAAGCATAATAATTCGTTACAACTACACATATTATGTAATATATGTTGAATCGTCGTTTCCATTAATATGGTCGTCATTGATTAACATATTGTATGTATTTCATAATTTTTGCTATTGTTGTTCTTTGTATTAAGAAACTTGGCATGTAAATAAAGTTTGAAAGTTTGAAATCTTATAATTATGAAACACGAATTTTAAAGGTCTTGGCTTTATTAATACCTTAAACATAATAAAAGGGGTATGTATCAATTACCGAGATGATAAATAAATTCAGTAATGATCTTAAGACATATTGTTAGCAATAAAAGAGTAATAAAGTATTGTAATTGTTTTCTTTGTAAAATTAAAGAGAATTTCTTAGGAATGTGAAACCATTCTAGAATATACCGCAAATTTCTACTCTACGACAGCTATATGCTTTAATAGCAATCTTATAAAAATCATCTGACCTGAAAACCGCTACGCTAACATGTTGTTAGATCTATCTTCAGTGCAATTGCTTTCAAAGCGAACTCGAAGTATTTTCGCGTAACATATGCCACGTAGTTGCCAGGTTTAAGACAAATAAGCACATCTTACAATCCTCCGTCGTGATAAAGAATCAAGTTTGTATAAGAAACGTATTGTAAAAGGTCTTGATGTTGTTTATTCTGATAAGATAATGAATAAGATGTATATCTATTGCGGAAAGAATACAATATATTTAGTGAAGGTATTAAATAGCGAATTCGAACTCCTTGTTTATATCGCTTAGCATATTTTTTGCAGTGCCAGAAGGCAGTTCACTTACTTTCACTTTCATTTTAGATAGGTTGATAAAGAGCGACTGTATTGTTTTTGAAAAAAAAACGTAACCATTGACGACAACTGGAGTGTTCATCATTTCAACATCTTTCAACTTACCAGAATAGCAAATATCTAAACGTCACAGCAATACTCGTTTTAAACAGTGTAAACTAATTGTTTAAAAATCCCTCTAGATACCTCTGTAACCTGCTAGATGCCTCTCTGTGAAATAGTTACCAATATAAATACATGTAGTTTATTTTATTTTCCCGTTGCATAATAATAAAAATACGAGTATTATTTACAACATTTTATTGGTTAATAACTTAGGTCTAAAGTGAGCTTAGACAGCTACGCCGAAAAAACGACAGTGTTGATGCAATGATTGTTGTAAATTACAATGTACTTTAAATCATTATTTTAAATCATAATGTACATAAAATGAATGTTTAATATAACAACGTACAGGCGAAGATTGTTTTAAACCACACTTTACATAAAATGAATGTTTTAAATCATTGTGAATATAACAAAATTAAGATCTTAATAAAAAAAACCTTAAGAGGTCGCAAACATTGCAAATGGTGAATACTAGCTAAAATTTCAAAACATAAATTTTGGGGAAAATACTTATTGCCACCTAGATTTTAGTAAATAAATGTATTTAGCTATGGTTATAGTAAATGTTTGCCAGCTCATTTTAGTCTTATTCATGTTCTAATTACAAAGCACATACTAAAACAAAAGAAAAACCATTTGCATGAGAACTCTGAAATTGATGAACAATATACCAAAGCAACTCAAACCTGAAATAAGTATTTGCTGGTCTACAATGTTTAGGGCAAATTCGTCAAAATAATGTTAGGGTTAACAAGAAAACCTTACATCCTGGTTCAAAGTGAAAGTACTTTCACTTTGAACCAGGAAGTAAGATTTCCTTGAATTTCTTGAAAACCATTACATTATTTTGACGAATGGGCACTGAACATTGTAGACCAGCATATATTTATTTCAGGAATAAGTTGCTTTGGAATATTGTTCATGAGTTTCAGAGTTCTCATGCAAACGGTTTTTCTTTTGTTTCAGTATGTGCTTAGTAATTAGAACATGAATTAGACTAAATTAAGCTTGCAAATATTTACTACATCCATAGCTAAATACATTTATTTACTAAAATCTAGGTGGCAATAAGTATTTCCCCCAAAATTCAATTTTGAAAATTTAGCTACTTTTCGCCATTTGCAATCTTTGCGGAACCTTAAATTAACTAATATTATCTGATTTATTGCAGCTGAAAACTGAGTTACGGATGTTGCTTGCTTGGCAGATTGTTCGATTTAGGAGATTTGCAGCGATGCATAAGTTTGGTTGCTGAAAAAGTATAATGGCCGTTTCCAGCACTTAAACCTGGCAGACAACTATTCATTTTCATAAAATGCGTTTAACAACGCATATTCAAGGATAAATTATGCTGGTTCATTCGCCACATTTGTCAAGTGAATTTTAAGTCAACTATTATTGTTGTAGAGAGTTTTTTTTCTATGAGATTTGTGACTTAAACTAAATATTAAAATATAAAAACGATAGTAAAGCGTGAGTCTCAGATATCTTTTTGATTGTTTGAATCTGAGGTCACCTCGTTATTGACAGATGCTCTAGTTGCATTACTGAAAAGACACAATATTATCCGTGTCGTAAATTGTATGCGCGTACAGACAAATAACTCATTGACAATGTCCTTGTTGGCGATGTTTATCTTAATATCACGTTACAAAAGATTGTATTTAAACAGGCCAAGTTAAAAACTAGGAGTATACTCGCTTTAGGCGCGAAGAAGAGGATACCCTACAAGTTAGCATAACAATGATTTATTTGTTAGGACTGTGAAGACGTTGAAAACCAGACTTTCGGATTATTCGTATGGCAACGGTTCATGCTTGTAATCGATGTTCTCTAGCCGCTCAATTATTTTTGCTTAAATCTGGAGATCAGTCTCAAATCTCAAGCATCTGATTGACTGACATGGCGACCAGACGCCATTTCAGCCAATCAGATTCTTGAGATTTGAGACTGATCTTAAAACTTACCTTTATGATCTTGGACCATGATCTACCCGAAACAGTTCTCATTAGCATTGATACTGCGCTCTTGGACCCAAATACAAACACGCAGTCTAACAGATTGAAAACAAAAGTGCTTTAAATGAAAGAAAGAACTATTTAAAAAAAAACAAAAAACGTTTGATCAAGCTAATGAATGTTTCTGGCATGGCGCTCTATAAAACATATGGCCGTTTCCATTGCCGTCAGTCAAC
The DNA here is from genome assembly GCA_038501625.1 of Corbicula japonica. Lineage (NCBI taxonomy): Eukaryota > Metazoa > Mollusca > Bivalvia > Venerida > Cyrenidae > Corbicula > Corbicula japonica. The sequence goes on from JAZAYU010000054.1 coordinate 2,676,398, forward strand.
ATAGAAAATAAAGAGATAGAGATGCATCAAATCTCTAAAAAAACACTGTTAAAATATATTTTAACTGAAATGATTTAAAACACAGCTGTATTATTTTTATTTTAATATGGGTATCTGGGAAATAACAAAATTGCAATGTGAAATCGTCCCAAACAATTTTAGTTTTCCTTCAGTTAGTAAGCGGCACAGCTTTCGTTTGAAACGTGCCCTTCAGAATAAAAAAGTGAAATTGAATATTAGAAATTGCCACATTCAGAAGACACAGCGTATCAACAGACCCAATAAGTGAAAAAGAGGGGGGGGGGGCATTAAATGAAACGTTTTAAAACAGACACTTCAAACAAAAATAAAAATATGAACCCGACGGGTTACCGCCTCGGAACGGTCAGTGTCAAAACAAATTAACCTGGTTCTAGGGCCTCAGTCAATATAAATATATGCTATCCCATAATACTTTCAAGTAAATATTATTTAGAATATTTGTATGCAGTAACATTCCTAAAATGTTACAATCACTATTCTGTAACTGGAAACATTCAAAACCACGTTCTTGACTATCTTGATTTTCGTCTACGAGTTCAGCTAAATTTGTTTGCTTCAGATTTGCTTTTTCAGTCAGAATTCCAAACAAATAAATGTCATCAATCCAGAAAAAGGCTGTTCTCCTCGAAGCCATATACATCTTGCGAATGGATTCAATGGAAGATAAAACAAAGTATCCACGACAATTATCCATAGGATAATATTTGTGTTGTGAAAACTCTGACATATTAACTCTATGTTTATCGCCTGGATTTCTAAATATACCATTCTGGCCTTTTGGCCGCAGGTCACATGTCATATCAAAATGTCCTAATACACGTTTGTAAACTTTAGCTAATAATAGCGTATTGACAAAGACATCATCATCTACTTTTAGAACAGTTTCTGCCTCAGGACAACGCTCGTCAACCCATCGAAGCCATAGACGTCCTTTTCTGGTCATGTTAAGATACGAATCATAAAAGTGTCCTTGCACAATATCGTCGTAAATTAGTGATTCTTGTTCCACTCTGTTTTGTACGGCTTTGTTTCTTGTTAATCCAACAACAAATACAATACGCATATCATTTGAACGTAACATAGATATATTTGCCCAGGAGTTTCTGATGGCAGACCTTTTATGGAGATATGAAACTGCTGAATGAACCACGATCACTACCTTTACTCGAGAAAGTTGACTGCAATTCCAATTAGTGTTTATATTATATGATTCTTCCTGTATGATTGGGACATCTCTTAGGTAATCCTTATTATCGTGTTCAACTTGATTTAAACTGCCATATTGAACAACAATCAAAGTCACTGAAAGAAACAATAATATAAGAAGCCATGTGAGTACGCGTGGTCGTCTCATTGCAATGTTTTATCCCTAATTAATGTTTTCGATGAAAGTTGGACGTGATGAAATAAGCGTGATGAAATCCGGAAAAATAAAACATTCCGTGTTGCACCTTCGTTTATATCGTTGCTTTCATCTTCGTCTTCTTCTGTTTCTAAAAAACAAACCAATATGAATAATTTACTTAAACACAAAATGCTTCATCTGTATGCAGTAATACAATAATGAGAAAAAAACAGACTGGGCTATTATAAAAAATTAATTGAACATGTTTACGACGCAAAAAAACTTTTCTTACCGCTACTATAAGTTCAAGAACTCAAGAGACATGAAAGAAACTTCAGCGTTTTAACACAGTCACTAATCGTAGAGATTAGAAATCAAAGCAAAAAACAGATATAAAACTTTTAGAGGCAATATTTTTCATCATGCCTGATTTGGGAAAATTCAGTTGTGATTATAAAAATAAATATGTTGACGCGTGACCCGTGCATTCTGAAAAGATGCTTGAAAGGTTTTTATTTCTGTCTCTTGTTGTGCCACTCATTTGCCACTGACCGTTCCGAAGCGGTTACCGCTCGTGTTTCGTTAATTGTTTGTGGCGTCTATTTCGAAACATATTATTGTAAAACAATGCTCCCTTCTCATCTCTTCCTTTTATCTGTGTGAGGAGGCTGAGTCTGTTGAATATTGCCATTCCTGATATGCATATTTCACTTTTAACACACATTCAACCAAAGTTCTAATTGGTCATTATTTATTTGTTTACAATGTAGGCTAGTTTCTTACCTAGGTTGTGGAAAGAGCTGTTTTGTCTTGAATTCAATTATCTAATGTTTTTAATAATGTATTTATTGATTGTTTTCTTAAATGAATCCAATACCAATTACTTACACTGCAGAGTCTTAATAGAACAGTCTTTAATTGAAAGGAGGTAATTTAAAACTCGGATACTTTGAAAGGAGTTTATTTAAACAAATGTGCTGTTGAAAAATCGTGTTTTCTGTTTTTCCTACTAATGAGGGGACCTATTAAAACAAAACAATGAATTAAGAGCAACTTTCTGTTTGCTTGACATTTTTATGCAAGAAATGCATATTTAGCAAATAAAAGATACCTCTCGCCAAACTGTTCCAAAGTCAATTACTACAAGATTAAATGTTAAGTTGAAGACTGTTGTAGGCATATAATCATCAATAAAGAGTAAATTCAATGTCTTTCTAAAACAATATGGACAAAAAGTGACGAATTAGAACTTTTGGTGAGTGTTTATACCAAAATCACGATGAGCTATTCTTTTGCTAATCATTTGGTTAAATCAAATACACGAGATTGCGGGGAGATCTTTTGTTACAGAATATCTCGTGAAAAGATTTTATGTAAAAATGATTTAATTGATAGACACTAAGTATTTTCTTTACCTGTTACATTTTCTAAAATTTCAGTTCAAACAATTGTATGAAAACAAAAACAAACAAATCAAAATTTTAAATTGCTTTGAGAATGTTTAGGTAGCCTAAATGTAAGACAGTTAAGCACAGACAATCAATATTTATAAATTAACAAATAAAAAAACGGATATATATATATATATATATATATATATATATATATATATATATATATATTTTTTTTTTTTATTTATTTATGATTACATACTTTTACTAGTAATCTCAGTCCCGGTATTACAAAGATAATGGTACAGAGAGTTTTATTTAAACGACAAGATCACATAGAGATCGTAAATACCGGCGGTTCGGTCCAAAATACACCATAGAATTATTGAAACAACTTACTTTTTGTGAACAACGTGTCTCAAAGACGATAGTACTTTCTGTTGTTCTGTTGTTATTTCAATTGAATGAAATCCGAAGTCAAAACTTTGTTTCAATATCCGAGTCAATATAATAAAAAATATATGCATATTGTACACATGTCAACCTAAGTGGTGAACGAAAAGATACTTGCAGCTGAAATTCATTAAAAATATAAAGGGTTTTCGCAAGAACGTTTTCTGTAGGTAAAACAATTACAATAGAGAAATGTATCTCCTTCTAGAAGAATTAGGTTTATGACATGATACTTTTCACAAGCGAAATAAGATTCCGAGAGTGTTCTGCCTAAGAACGATATTTAGGAAAACCCGTGGCTACTGGGGTTTTAAATCAGGTTCTATAATACGCCAACCTTTCGCTTGCCACTACAGATTCTCAAAAGAACACTCTTACTCTACAATAATGGACGAAAGTGTATGACATATTTCTATTTACCTTTATAGATATCCACAATGAATGTCTTTGTATTAGTTTAAAACACTTTATCACAACTGGTTTCTGTCAAAACTTGCTGCTTGGCTTAAACCGAAAATCAATAGAGTATATGAAATTATTGAAGCAATGATTAATACGACATATGAACCCAATTCGCACTTCGCTATGATAAAGTATTTCCTCAGTCTGTGTCCATTTTGCACGATAACACATTTGGTCAGTGGTGTGGCTACAAAAAAAAACATAGTAGAGAACGTTCAAAAACAAGTTAAGCAGTTTTGTTTATTGATATAGAGAACACGTAGACGCATGATTATCATAACTATGCAGTGTCGTACTTAAGTGTTTGTCACACGCAAACAATCAATGTTCTGTCTAGAAAAAAATCTTATGATTAACGGCCTTTGTAGATTATCGAATGTTACGTTCGAAGATTGTTTGAGTACGAACAACAGGTCGAAGTTCAGAAGCTTGTGTAACGGGAAACACCAGTTTGTGTTGTTTTGTAGTACATTTCTAGTAATGTTGCTCTAGTTTGTTATAGGTTAATCATAAAGTGTATACTAAAACTTACAAATTTATCCTCAAACTACCAAGCAACCAAAACAGTGTTAGGCTTTTACAATCATATCGATTGTACTTATGAAAAGGGCAACCTTTTGAAGAGCGCGAATGAGAATGAAAACTGAAGATGAAGAGTTCTGTAAATATTATTTTACATATTATTTTAATTACAAAAAAATGTTATATGTTATTGTTACTCGAATAAAATATTTTAAATGTTACTAAATGGACGTCACAAACAATTTACCAAGGGGTTACCGCCTTGAAACGGTCACTGTCCAAAATAAATTTAACTGGGTGCTTAAACCAGGATCTAGAGTGCAATAACCTCACACTTGCTCCAAAAGGATCGCATTTGATAAATCTGCATAAAAACTGGCTGAAATATTGCAATAGTAAATATCAATGAAGGCTCTTTGTGTAACTTAAGGGATTGCCACACTCCTCCCAATTATATTTATCAATAAAAAGAAAATTATCAAAATCTCAATAACGGCAAAATGCCATTCAATGAAACTTTGCACAAATGAATGTTACAAATGTATCTTTATTTTGCATATGGTAAGACAAGTTAGGACAGTAAAGAAAAATAGGGAGATCTAAAAATTCCCTCAATTTCTATTTACATAAATTCACAAAAACTAAAGAACACAAAACATCATTTTATATGTCCACATGAGAAATATGATACTGACAACAATTTATTGTGTCCTCGTGACTTACATATGTAAACTTTACGAGAAATTAGTAAAAGTTCGTTTGACCTTCAATTTCCTGGTCGCGTAAACGGATGACAATCACTGATTTCTCTTTTAGTGGTTGAAAGTTTTTTACAAAGTACACAACATTTTCTTGTCAGTATCATTGCGCTCACATGTGAATTTAAAATTATGTGTTGTATCGCTTAGTTTTTATGAATTTATGTAAATAGAATTTCAAGGAATTTTTAGGTCTAGCTTTGTTTCTTTACTTTTCTAACACGTCTTACTGTATGCAAAATAAAGATACATCTGTTACATTCATTTGTGCAAAGTTTCATTGAATGACATTTTGCCATTATTGAGATTTTGATTAATTTTCTTTTTATTGATGAATAGAATTGGGAGGAGTGTGGCAATCCCTTAAGTATACGTGCATATTTGACAGTGTCACTTATATAGTTTGTGTACCGTTTCACGCCTGACCGTTCGCCCTCCTTCTGTGTTTCATCGGGGTGATATGTGGCATACATATATTAGATTAGATGTGTATCACAAAGAAGCTGAAGTATAATGCAAAAAAGTTAATAGTTTTAGACTCTGGTTTAATTTTATTTTGCTTAGTTGAATGTTAGTATATGTTTAACTTAGTTTCTGGAGTATCGCTACGGATAAAACTATAATATTCTCGTTACAACTCACACGCAGTTTCAATTTTAAAATATTGTATATTGAAATACTGTCACATTTAAAAACCAGTATCCTTAATTTTCGAGTTTGTTGTTTGAAAGGAACAAAGACATATTGAACTTTTTTCCCATGATTCAAAGTGAGTAAAGAGAACGTATCAAACCTTTATATTTGCATTTGGTGCATGTAGAAATAGAAACCATCATTATATCTTTTATTAAATCAAAAGTTGCAGATCGTTTACACATAATACTGAACTTCATTTCAGTCACATGGATTAAACAAAAACAAATTGTTAGATTATACTGTAAACCATATACTTTAAAGAAATATTACAGCTTACATCAGACTGACCAAACTCTTTGGCCGACACGACCAAACGGTAAGGTAGTGGAAACCGTGTTGAGTGAACACATTAACACATTGAAGAAGAAGAAAGTCATGTATCTTTCTAATGTAACATGCGTAGTTTACTTCTTATACAAAAAAGCCAGATTTGGTTGGAATTAGGAAAAAATTTTACTTGAACAGGACTCACAAAGCCGATGCTACCGAGTCTTTCTGATGTGAATGCTACTACATTTGCAATTTATTTTGCATTTTTTGATTCTGCGCCTCTTGCTATCGTTCTAATTATCACTATGTAATTATGCTAAATTACCCCTGTCTCTATTGTGACATTGTTATACACGATTATGCTGTTGTGTTACTTGACCAGAGTAAATAACAAGAGGGCCATGATGGCCCTATATCGCTCACCTGAGTACAAAAGTACCCTCAGCTTCTGGTTTCAGACAAGAAGATTTTTAATGTTTTGCCTATAAAAGTCTATGTAAAATAGAGTGACCCCTGGGGCGGGGCCAATTTTGACTCCAGGAAAATAATATGAACAATCTTTGTAGAGTTCCAATAGCGGGTGCTAAATGCCAAATATCTAAGCTCTAGGCCTTGTGGTTTCAGACAAGAAGATTTTTAATTTAAAAGTTTTTCATATATAAATCTATATAAAATGAAGTGACCCCTGCGGCAGGGCCAATTTTGATCTCAGGGAAATCATTTGAACAATCTTTGTATAGTTCCACTAGAGAGTGCTAAATGCCAAATATCTAAACTCTAGGCCTTGTGGTTTCAGACAAGAAGATTTTTAAAGTTTTTCCTATATAAGTCTATGCAAAATAAAGTGACCCCTGGGGTGGGGCCAATTTTGACCCCAGGGAAATCATTTGAATAATCTTTGTAGAGTTCCAATAGAGGGTGCTAAATGCCAAATATCTTAGCTCAAGGCCATGTGGTTTCAGACAAGAAGATTTTTAAAGTTTTTCCTAAATAAGTCTATACAAAATGAAGTGACCCCTGGGGCGGGGCCAATTTTGACCTCAGGGGAATAATTTGAACAATCTTTGTAGAGTTCCACTAGAGGATGCTAAATGCCAAATATCTCAGCTCTAGGCCTTGTGGTTTCAGACAAGAAGATTTTTAAAGTTTTTCCTATATAAGTCTATGTAAAATGAAGTGACCCCTGGGGCGGGGCCAATTTTGACCCCAGGGAAATAATTTGAACAATCTTTGTAGAGTTCTACTAGAGGATGCAAAATGCCAAATATCTAAGCTCTATGCCTTGTGGTTTCAGACAAGAAGATTTTTAAATTTTTCCTATATAAGTCTATGTAAAATGAAGTGACCCCCAGGGCGGGGCCAATTTTGACCCCAGGGAAATAATTTGAACAATCTTTGTAGAGTTCCACTAGAGGATGCTAAATGCCAAATATCTAAGCCCTATGCCTTGTGGTTTCAGATAAGAAGATTTTTTAAGTTTTTCCTATATAAGTCTATGTAAAATGAAGTGACCCCTGGGGCGGAGCCAATTTTGACCCCAGGGAAATAATTTGAACAATCTTTGTGGAGCTCCTCTAGAGGATGCCAAATGCCAAATATCTAAGCTCTAGGCCTTGTGGTTTCAGACAAGAAGATTTTTTAAGTTTTTCCTTTCGGTTGCCATGTCAACCAGAGTTCTGCATGGAATTGATTTCTTTGAACAACTTTGGAAGAGCTTTATGCAAGGAACATCCGTGGCAAGTTTCATCAAAATTGGCCAAGCCGTTTCAGAGAAGAAGTCGATTGAAGCAATTGTTGACGACGGACGACGGACATCAGGCGGTCACAAAAGCTCACCCTGTCACTTTGTGACAGGTGAGCTAAAAATGCAGATTTGTTTTGAACTTTAAAATGAACGTAAGTCTGCAGAATATGTTCTTGAAAGGTTTAATAAATCCCCTCCCCCAATCCCGTTCAAATTTTTATCAAAGTAGCGCCAGACAAAACTACAACTATTACATGTACTTTTTAACTTTGACAGGTTTCGTGTGTTCATTAGATTTCAACGATAAAATTGAACTTATCAATACATGCCACTGCCGTTTAAATATTAGGATCGACTGTAATTCATATACTATCATATTCCATTACCTGATTATGTTGAAGGCTGGATGAATGATCACCATGTTTTGTTTAAGCTCCCTAGCAACTGTTCGGTTTAAATCTTAAGAGAATAAAAAAGCAATATATGCATATCAGGAATCGCCACACTCAAAAAACACAGCCTCCCAAAGCGACGAAAAAGAAGAGAGGAAGAGAGAGAGAGATCGCATGTCTTATATAAGTATGTCAATTCAAAAAGGACGCCGCAAACATTTAACGAAGAAGAGAACCTTTTAAACATCAGAAATGATAATACCTCATACGCTATATGTATAGTATATGAGCTGTTTTCAATATATATAGCATATAAAGGCTGCGGTTGGGCTAGCACCAGTTCCAACCAGTTTGTAGGCCGGATATTTGCTCCAGGAGTTCGAGGCAAACGCTGTCGAGCATAAACTTTGAAGATAAAACATTCGAAATAAATTTCCTCAAAATAATTGTATTGGTTACATCCGCAGAACGATCGGAGAAGTTTAACAGTTTCAAGATTAGTTATATGTTTTAAATGTTCGTTTAATAAACTCATGCCGAATGACCCATGCATACGGTTTAAACAGCTGGCGAATAGATTTTTAAAAACTGCCAATATCAAAGTTAACTGCTGGGCATGTAACGTATTAATATTGCCGTTGAAGGTATGAAATGAAATCAAAACGGAATATTATTGTAAAGTTCTCCCTTCTCTTATATACATATTAAATTGAAAACAATAACTTCAAGTTAAATGAATGTGGTTTTGGACAGTGGTTTAAGAACCAGTTGTATGTGTTGCGGTTTGTCTTGATGCCATGTATTTGAAATTTATATGTTTTAATACAGAGTTCAATATGATGTAAATCTGCATTTTTAATTTAAATGAAATTTTAAAAGAGAACTTGGTATTAGTATTTTTGAATGTATTTATACACATGTTTAAGTTAAAATGCATTTTGAACATTTTTAAACAATAGTCCAAACATATTGTTTGGTAAAAGATCACATTGTTATTCTAAAAAAAATGGAATAAATAATTCGCAAAATTCATATATTGATTCAAATGAAGGCGTTACAACTAGCCATATAATCGATTTATTTCTGTTCTTTGTAGCCGATTAATTGTGCGCATATCATTTTACAGGTATAATTCAATGTTTAAACAACGTTCACTACATGTTCTATATGTTTAAAAAATAAATATAATTTATATTCGCATAAAAGTATTATTTTTCAGAAACATACAAAGACGAATGGATGATAGGGCTGGTTAGATGCCGATGGACTTTAAGTTGAGCTTAAGTTTATTTGTCATTAACTGTCAACTTTAGTTGCATGCAACTTGAAAGTGTTCAATTGTCCAATTTGTATTTGTAAGTATTCCCAATTTATATACCCCATACAAACCAAATAAGTAAGAGGAACACTAACCTAAAATATTATAATATTCAGGCAATATCATTCTCTTTCAAATATCGCATTAGGATAGTTATCCATTTCAAATATATCTCTTGCTGGTAATAAGCTTATCTCAAACAATGCAAACCGTATTTGTGGGTGTAAGTATAGAGGCATACTTGACCCATTCGAAATGCAGACGGTATGTACTGTGTGTGTGTCTTTTTGTTAGGCGCTGCATCCATATTTTGTATGTCTTTCGGTTATCTATAAATTCTTTCACAAACTCAGATGTTTGTGATAAAACATTATTAAAATGTAGACGAAACTACCTTAATCCGGACCCAGCGTCGTTTCTAAATATATCTCTTGAGCTTTTTAAGTATAACATCTCTGTTATTTTGACCCTGAAAGATGTTTTCTCTTCGTTACCGCAATTTGTATAGCTAAACCAACATAGGAGAAAAATGAATTGAAAAAAATTCTTTTTGGCAACTTGAGGCCTTCATCCGTGTTGGGTAAATCCTATTTTGTTTTCAGTTCTACGCACTGATAAGATGATAAGAAACATTGAACACATTTTCCGTAACCCGTAACAATGTTTCCTTAATTTTCTTTGATAGTAGTTTGGTAACGTTTTGAGCAATTGCTGCCATTCAATATATATAGCGAGGGTTATCCGTCAGGAAAAAAAATTCGAACATCCAAAATTCGTTTCAATATGATATGCATCTTCTACAGCAATATTCCATCTTTGACCATATCAAGAATCGTGTATCTACCATCACTTTCATTTATTTAGCTGACATTTGAGACATTTGTTTTGCTTGATAAAGTATCAGGTAGGCTAGATTCTGCAGCAGTTTTTGTAGGACTTTGTGCCAATCAAATATTTCTGACTTTACCTACGAATTGACTCGTAAAAAACATGTATCTTATCAGACCCTTTAACTTCCCTTGGTTCAGTAAAGTCTACTTTACCAAATAACCCTAACGTATGCGAACATTTATATCCTGAAAGAAGTTCTTCATATCTTCGATATTCCCAACTGCTGTCCGATCCATGTTTTCATCAGGGGTCAACGGCTCTTAAAATTGCAATAATATTAAAACTTAATTGATTCAAAGGCACGCGAATTTCCATCAGAAATATCCAGATCCCAAATGTATTGCATTTCCATCTATATGCTATATGTGCATACATAAGACAAAGACAATACAATTAAATCATACCACACCAACCTACCTGTTATAATAAATTAGAAAAAAAACAACTTTAAAACCACAGACTAACTATGAAAATATTGAAGACTCGGTTTGATTGAGTATGTTCTTGGGCAAGAATACATCTTACAACTACAGCCCACGACGACTAGCCCTGGGTTGAGAGCAACAAAATATATACACAACTCAGCGATCCGTCCCTAAATATAATATGCGTACGTTCGTAAACATGGAACCTTCAATGCGGTCTTTTTTTATTAATACATGTTCAGTGATATACGTTATAATTCGGTTAAATATGTGCGTTTTGGGTACCAACGCTCAAAAAGTGAAATTAAAAATGATATTCCACTGTTTATTTCACCGGCAAAATTCTATAATTCACTGGAAAGCATAAAATAAAGGTGTATGATGATATTAGAAAAGATTTGTTCAAAAAAGTTATAGTATATCAAATACATTGGCAAACTATCTTACAGATAGTTCTAAGTCGGCCATGTCACAAAATCACCTTACAAGTTACGGTTTAATCGATAGCATTCGAACTTAATTGTCAATGCTTTAACATGTTTAGCAAAAGGCAACATGATATGTATTTGTTAACGTTTAGTAAAAATGTGGATTTTACAAGTTAAGTACATTAAAATTGAAAAAAATAGATTGTTGGATTTTAAGATTCTATTGAACGAAAACGAATCTTCTTAAAAAATTTAAGTAAACATTTGCAACCAAAGTTGTGGAACCTAACGTGTAATAAAGTTATGCTTGTACATGTAATATTGAAGAGATTATGTGATATAATTTTTACGTTTGGATGCTTGTCTTAACTTTTACATTTTCTTTTTGGATCATAAGAAATGTTTGAAAAAATAAAGAAATAAATAGCTAAAAGAAAATTTAAAATAAATGATATGTATGTGAATATTCCATAAACACTTTTCATTTATTGCAGGTATTTCGAGGCGGCTGGTACGCAAAATGACACAAAGAAACATGTTTAATTTTAGAGGATCACTTTGGTTCAGATTACGCATTCCTTTAGTACTCATACTGCTAATTATATTAATTGCATTAACAGCAATAATACAACGGGATAGAGTTCAAATTGATTTGGAATATTATTTAAATACATCACAAGCTTCTTATAAAAGCATTAAGAAAGACAACAAGTGCAAACAATTTATTGAGACACATCAAAACGTTATTAGAGCATCCAATTCTATCGAAATGTTTTTGAAAGAATGCGGCGGTAAGTACATATTTCTTTAATTTGATTTCGAGACATCAGAATTAAGAATGTGGGTTCGATTTGTGTCCGTTGTTTGAATGTCATTTGTCTGAGATATAAAACTAAATGATAGTCAGTTTAATATCGTTTACAATATTCTAAAGAGTTCTAACATTGAATGTTAACAAGCTCATTCGTTGTTTATTATAACAAGTGAATGGAAGAAGGATTTCTCATTATTGGAATATGACATGTTTATAGTAACATTGTTCAGAAAGTTTTATATCATGAATGCCTTTGCTTAACGACGATTCATTTCTTGTTTTAATTGACAAAAATTAAAGGGAACAATGAAAGCCTTCGAAAACGAAAAATTAGACAATATTGCAGGCTCGGTTTGATTGAGCCTTTTCATGGACAGTAGTGGAATAACATATTACTGCCCACGCCGCCTAGCCCCGGGTTGAGCGAAACTCAATACTACTCTAATAAACAGTATAATTTTGTCTACAAAACCTTCAAAGTACGTTATTGATAACAACACCGACTGAATGTACGGAGAGACTTTTTACAGCCGTCAAACGGCACTAACAACGGTAATGTAAAATTGAAATATATGAAAAGAAAACTTTGAAAGTAATCAAACACGACAAATATAGAAAATTATGCAGACTCGGTTTGATTGAGCCCGTTCGTGGACAGTAATTGAAATGCATATTACTGCCCACTGTGTTTGTAGAGGTAAAGGTTAAAGATGTAGTTATTACCCTCCGTTGGATAGTTGGCCGATGGATATGTAGGAATATGTAGCGAGAAAAGGTAAGAAATGATTGTATTACCTTTACCAGTGATAGATAAATACATTTGTACAGTCCAAAGTGCCCATTCTGCCAACTATTTAATGAAATTTCTCAGTTATTTTTCATCAAACAGGTAAGACAGTGATTGTCTCTGGAAGTACATTAATTAAAACATTTTTTTGTATTATAAATTATCACTATCAAATGCTGGTTTTGTTTACCGATTAAAAACATTGTTTCTGCTATTCTAAATAGCCTCAGTCCATTTTTAAACAGAAAGGGAATGTTCCAAAAATGTAAGTCTATAATTTCGAAACAAACACTAATTCACGTTTGCAAATCATTCACTGCAAAGACAAATCTACATGATATGATCAAACTTAGTCAACCAATAAAGCAACATCAAAAATTGTAAATGTATATTTCTTAAGAAATTACAAAAGTTTTTTTTTTTTGCCTCAAAAATGGAAGTTATCAGCATTAACATTTGAACCCGCGATATATCTAGTTAGTTATTTCACATATTAATTGAATCTGATTTAATATATAAGTATTATATCGTAAAATATGTATTTATTTGTTCAGTCGATGTTAACCTAAGAATATCGACGTTTTACGATATTATACAAAATAACGCAACACTGTCACAAGGTTTTTTTTGTGCATATTGAATAAAAAGCCTGAAAGATTTTCGAAACATATTTCAGGGCTTGCATGACACTTTTAATTATCTGATCTGTATCTTTGACCTGATAGTTACTTTTTATTTCCATATATACTCTTCTAATTTGAAAGTTTGCCTTAATCAGTGTACCATACTTTTTCAGGCGCTTACCAATCAACTGCAATGAACAAATGCTATTATTCGTTGAGGATCATCATTTTAACGTATAACCGAGAACATTCATTGGTACGCCTATTGGCTTCTTTAAATACAGCGTATTATGGAACTGATAAAGTAAAGCTCGAAATTTGGATTGACAGATCTAAAGACGGAAGTTTTCATTATAACACTATACTGGAGGCACTGATGTTTAATTTCCATCATGGAGATCATGAGGTGTTTATACGAACATTTCACATGGGTCTCTATGGCCAGTGGCTAGCTAGCTACAAACCGGATCTTCAATGTTCCGAAATTGCTGTTATTTTTGAAGACGACATTGTGGCATCGCCACATTTTTATTATTATCTTCAGATGGTTCACACAAAGTATAAGTCAGAGAAGCATATAAATGGATTTTCCTTACACGGACGCCAACAGAAATTTGCTTTTCCTGAGATCAGCGGGAAAGTGGAAGTTCCGAATGGGAATCTTGTTTATTTGTTCCCTGTATTGGGGACATGGGGATTTTCCCCTAAGGCAGAAAACTGGTCAAACTTCATAAAATGGTTGCAACAAATCAATCAAGATCATAATTTTAAACCATACGTACCGAATCACCTTGATACGGAATGGTTCAAAGAACACGAAAAACAAGGAAAACCTGACGAAATGTGGGAAATTTGGCATGTTTATTATGCTTGGAAGAATCAGGAAAATACTTTGTACTGTTACTTTCCAAGTAAGTGATTTTTATATCTTTCTGTGTCAGACATGATGTTATTAACCAATGGAAATGTCGTCCGCTGATGTTGGTTTAAGTGTATGTAGGTGGCCTTACCCATGTATGTGAATATATTATTTGTTTATCCATTTGATATAATTTTGTATGGTACAATAAACAATAAGATATATGTTTGAACTAAAAAAAATAAACAATTTATTCAGAAAAAAGCATAATTATGTCCCCGGTAGCATATTTCGTCAAGATACACATTTAACATGACAGTACATTGTCAAAAGAGAATTCGAATTCACCAGATACATATGAAATATTCTAACAGTATACATTCTGGTTCTTATTATTCGAGTTGTCTACGTTAACAATATCACGCGAGACCGAATGTCGAGCTTGATCTGGTTTACATACGCAACGAGTAATAAAAGGAACCTACAGATTGCATACTGTCATAATTTTTCCGTTTTTATAAACCCTTCTCGCTCAAAACAAATTTAAATAAACTACACAAACAAAATTTTAGCCAAGAAATTGATTTACACAATAGTAAAACTAACAATTGTAATGATTGTAAAACCGAGACGGAAATTTCCTATTTTGGAGTGTCTTATGTGCCGGAAAATTACGACAACATAGTGTGACGTAGTATATGACGTGACATAGAAGCTGCAAAATAAAGAATTGAAAAACGGACATTGTCCAATACGGAATTACTTATCTGACGAGTTGTATAAAATTTGCTGATTAACTCTGCACTATGCTAACACATTAATGGGTAAAAAAATGTATTTTAAACGACGTCGTGGAAAAACTGTCTGTGCTAAAATCTGTACACTAAAAAATACTAAATCATACAATGAAGAAATAATAACCTATAACAATATAATATAAAGATCATATTATAATTCAAGAACCAAATGCAACGAATGTCTAACTTTTCAAGGTCACAACTTTGGCCTTAAAAGCAAGTGTCCAAATGTTGACATTAATCAATTATCATGTCACTATGATTTGTAAAAAGTTTGAATAATCTAAATTGACGAAACAAATATAGAACAATTTCCAAGATAATAGATAAGGAAGCCACCTTTATGTATCTTGTGACATGTGCACTGATAAGTGTTTTGACTTTCTAGCAGTTACTTTTTGTACACATTGAGGAATATCCATCTTGCAAAATATAGGTAAATTATTCACCTTGGTGCAAAACGCGGAGATTTTCCAAGAAGTTATGTAGCCACAAGTATGTAACTTGACTTGTCAAGTCATCACCTGTACATGTACATACACGAAAACGAATTTCGAGACATGGATGCATATTAGATCTAATATCGTTTTTTTGCAAAATGAAGGAAACTTTGTCCATTACATTCATTTGATAACTGCCATTCTCTTGCTGTAATACTTTGAAAGACAAATGACCATAAAACTTACATAATTATGTCTGTAGTTGTGTGTGAATTGCGTGTCCGTTTGTGTGTGAGAGCTTGCGCGTGTTCGTGTTTTGTGTTAAAATGAGATATGTACAAATTATATATAGACCATTGTTTTATTGAATAATCAAGCTGAAATATACAAGTATAAGTGGTTTGTTTTTATCAAAAGCTGTGCCCTGCATGTCTCCGAGGTTATTAAATTCTACTGTCGAAAACAATCATTAAAACAGTACATCGGCCCTAGAGTATATGCAGAGAATAATTATCATCTTTTTTCCTGACCACTGGTAAATGCAGTAATTTAACGAGAAAAAATCATTCAGAATTTTTCTTAATTCAGATTTCAACCCGATAATCCGTCATGCTCGCTTCTTTTATTCATTGTTTTTGATTGTATCAACATGCTTGAAATTATTAATATAATTATCATGATCATTTAAATGCAAAATGTTTACAAAACCTTTGCATATTGTAACTCATTACTGTCATTACTGTCAATAAAACAATTTCGAACCCCGTACTTACATTGTATCATAAAAGATTAACGAAACATCATCAACACACAGAAGTGGCAATAAACACATGATACAGAAACTTTGGTTACGATGATTGGTAAATAAACAGTTTTAGGAACAGCAAGTTAAGTTGTATAAAGTTCGAAAGTAAACAAACCAGACAACAATTATCGCTTATCCAAACTTGGAAACGACAGCATCAAGACATATAACTCCGAACGCGATACCAACTGTGCACGCAGAGACAGTTCTTTGAAATATTGCACGGTTAACCCTGATAAATATGAAGAGCATTACACTACACAAATAACCCTTTTAAAATTACAGCTGTAGTTAATACACTGAGCGTTTACCCTTATATTTTCAGATGAGGAAGGTATAACACAACACTGGGCAGAGAAAGGGCTACACTATGCAGCGGGAAATACACAACCTTCGAACCCATTATTACAAAAGTGGACCTTACAGTATAATCAACTACCTGATAAACCAATCCAGATAGACATTGCTGGCAACGTAGTTAAAAAGTTACTATAGATTTAACTACATGCATGAAGTGTTCCCCTTATATTTACATTTTTTTCTAGATTTAATGTCGAACCGTTTTGATATCAACCAAAATGGTTAGAATGCTGAAATGTTTGTACGAAAATGATTTTTGTTGTGTTATGGTAAAATAACTGAAATTTTGAAACATATAGAAGGGTAAAACAGAGGGAACCATTCTGGCCTTTTTACTTATTATTTTATTCATAAATGGTATGGTTATTGAAGTTTATTTATAACTTTTCGCAGACGATACTGTTCTTTTTTAGTCCTTTTTGAAAGAAGGCTACAAACTACGTTAGACAAATTGTATAACTATGCATGACAAATGTATTGAAATTATTTGGATATTTCAGTAAATACTGAGAAAACCTGTGCTATCATGGTCTTATTAAAGGTAATAATATTGACGATGTTGCACTTTAGTATGATGACAAGCTACTGAAACTTTTCACGCTGTCTGTATACTGAATTTAAAACAAGATGTTTGTAAATAATTTTCATTTTCGCTAGTTTTGATTAACCTTAAATATCGGCAGACGTTTAAAGTAAAGTGGATTCTGCACTTAGCCGTCGATATCTGAAGATAAAGAACGGATAACAAATCTTGAAGTTTTTCATTATATAGCAGAAATGCTCTTTAAATCATAATCTTTATTTATCTGAAAAATGTTATCCCTCCCCTTGTGAAATAATAGCAAAGACACACTTTTAACATCCTTTGAATATCAATATTACTTCCAAAATTTCTTTGATTCCAATATTTCGGCCAGTTTTAGATGGGATATTGTTCAATTACCCCAAGGATATACTTCCTGATTTTTTAATTTTGTCATTGCGTTTTCTTGGAAATGCAGGATATTTATATTCTCGGATCCCATGTAAAAATTCTATTTTGTTTAGTTCCGACCATTGTTTTCCCGTTTATGGCAAACCCATTCTTTTTTCTGGGGACCATACGCCGCTGAAAATGGAATGGTATTCATCTGCAAATACCGCATTAAAGATTCCATGTTCACCGCCATATTCATACCATCGTTTGGGTGGATTCAAATTGTACTGTTTATTGGTGTAAAAATTGAGTTGCGCTCAACTTTCTTATTTGTCGTGTTCTGTGGCTTTCAAAGTTCTAATTTCATCTATTTTAATAAATTCGCTAGAGGAAAGTTAGTAAGAAAATTTTGATATAGAAATGACCAGCTTCATGAAACAGACACTTATTGACAGGGACCAAGATATAATCGAGAACTGAAAATCGTTTAATGTATTCTCTTAATAGAAGTTTACTTCATTGTTAATATATTTGACATACAGTGATACTTCAGCAAGTTAGGAGTTTTGTAAGCTCAGAAAGCATGAACTCTGATAGTTGAGGAATATCGGAACTGCCGCTGGCTCATTTTTTTTAAGTCTCGGTGTATACGAGGGATGATCCAAAATAACGTAGATGTTTGTTATAGATTTTATATTATTCAAAATCTCTAAAATTGCACGAGCTTTAATCGGAATATGTCCAGCATATTTTTTTCCAAAATATAAGCAAAATACAACGTCGCGTAAAAAAAACTATGAACAATTAATATCATACACTAAGCGCTATCCGGCGCACGTCAAAATAGATCTCTCAACGTCAACGACGTTAATTCACGGGCGCAGCGTCAGCGAAGCGGCTTATGATACAAGTTTTTTTTTAAAAAAAAAACCTTCACCAGAATGCGATGCCGGAGAACCCATTTATTGAACGTAGCAGTGTTCATTGCTGGTCAAAGCCTCGCAAGTGGTTTTGAGGCGATCAAGAAATTGGTCTATCTTCTCGCTCGTACCGCTGAAAAAACGACCGGAAATGCAAAAACCACAGTATCACGGTTCTTTAGCAACCGGCGTTTACCTGAACAAATAATTCATTACACATTTGTATTTTTTATGAAACAAGTCTTTGGATTGCGGACACAGTATCTGTAGCTGTTACACTCAAGTGTAATTGAAATAAATAACTTATTTATTCTTTTTGGATAATTTATGGCTTATAAATGGCTTGATTTTGTTTATTTATGGCTTGATAATTATGAACAGTTAACCTGTGATTGTGAAATGTCATAATTCAAGGCTGGTCGAAACTGTTAACTAGAACCTGAATCCTAGAACCTGGTTTGAACCTCAAGTAGCACTGTTTTGCCATTGACCGTTTCAATGCGGTAACCCCTCGTGTTCTCTTTCTCGTCAATTGTTTGTCTATATATAAAACTGATCATTGTATAACACATTACCTTTTTTCACTCTACTTTTTGGCTGTGTGCGGGGGCTGTGTCTTCTGGATGTGGTCTTTTGATATGCATATTTCACTGTTTTACTCATTAGGCTCTATGGTCCGATTCGATGCAATTAGCCACGTTGAACCGAAATTTTCACACAAACGAAATCGTCACACGTGTGAAAAATTCGTACGAGTTCTTCACGATCGTGTGAAAATTTCGTACGAATATGGCCAACATGTGCTGTGAAAATTTCCGATGCCTATTTTCTAACCACCACTAGGTATCAACGAATTTTTCACACAATTATGTGACACATTCCTACGTCTTGCGCATATGACTATGTTATGAAGTTAAATCCTGAAAACTATAAATATTACTGTTAGCTCTTATGGATTTACATGATTTCTCAGCAATTGAAAATATCTCTAGCTCCTCGGTATCGTGCATTTTTGATGCATGGAATCGCTCCTTTGCTCGGGAAAGCATTATTAAATGCAACAATAAAGGACCTATAAGTCGCATTGCGTTATATAGGAAGTCAGTATAGATATTTTTCTAGTTCAATCATAGGTAGATGCAATATAATTTTGTAAAATGAGAACTTGTAAGAATGTAATCTTGACGTAAACTTAATTTTCGTCAAGCAAACGTCACGCGACGAATCGCAATGTTGCGTGTTGTATCGTAAAGTGACGATGTTGTATTGCAATTTAGCAATATCGTATTGCGTTATTACATGTCGTGCGCGGGGCGACGCACAGCAATGCGATACGACATTGCGACAGTTTCCGAATTTCGTCACGGATTTTCATGCGCTGGTTCCGTCTATTTGTGATTTGTAAAAATAACATGTCTTTTAATTATCTGTGTTTCAAATTCATCTTTAGCTCGGTTGTTTACGAAGAAAAAGTCGAGGTTTTGTTATAGCCCCTTTGTTGTCGTCGTTGTCGTCGTCTTTCTCGTGCACAAACTTTGACATTTTCCAATATCTCTGATGTTATCCAATGTATCATTTTCAAACTTGGAACACTTCCTGATATTGTTAGACAATTTACCTAACTCTAATATGGTTATTCTCTGAATTATGGCCCTTTTGTCTTAGAACATTCTTTAAAAGGTACAATATATAGGTTAAGATTTTTACGTGTAACGTGTACGTGTACGTGTAAAGATTTCAGCACTAATTAAATAGGCGCTAAACAACGAACAATCCCGATAACTGCACGTCACAAGTTACAAAGGGTTTCAAATTTGCAATTTCACAAGTAAAAAAGCGATTTTGCTACTAGCTGAAAACCAATAACGTGTGGTTATAGCGAGAGTCATTGCATCGTGGAAAAATGCTACAAGTACACGTACATGTAACACGTAAAAATCTTTACCTCTATATTATCTCTGCTATTACTCGATGCATTGACTCAAAACTTGGAACACGCCTGAATGTTGACAACATGCAATTGTGTGGAAAGTTACATACATAACTCTATCATGATTATTGAATTTGCCCCATTTAAGCTCTACTTTCTAAGAATATGAAGAGCTGTTACAGTCACCCGTGCGTCGGCACACGCGTCCGGTTAAAGTTTTGGGATGAAGTTATATCTCAGAAACTACTTCAGATATTCAATTAATGAAAGTCGCACATGGCTTTGGGTCCCAAACCTTTTGGTTGGATTTTAACAGAATTATGCACCGTTATGTACTCAGAAAAAAAACTAAACCTAGGATAAAGTTTTTGGAATTTAGTCATATCTCTGAAACTTTTGAAGAAATTCAATTGAAAGTTCACACATGGTAATTATGTAAGATTACTAATTAAGTCCGAAAACTTTTGGTTGGATTTTAGCAGAATTACTCCTCTTAATGTACTCAGTAAAATCTTAAACCTAGGTTTTAAAGTTTTGGGAATGAAGTCATATCCCTGAAACTGTTCGTTCCTTTTACTCTTGGCAGCGTGCACTGCCTCAGGTGATGTTCGTACATTCTACTTTTGGCAGCGTGCACTGTCGCCGGTAGTGCTCTTACCTTTTACTCTAGGCAGCGTGAACTGCCGCCGGCGGAGCTCTTACATTCTACTCTAGGCAGCGTGCACTGGCACAGGCTCTCTTACCTTCTACTCTAGGCAGCGTGCACTGCCGCCGGTAGTACTCGACCTCGCGTTCCTCCGATAACAAGGCACTCGTCATGACGCTATCGTATCTTCATTGTTTGGGCTATGAGAGGAATAACTCAGATTCATTACTGATTCAAAACATCCTGAAGAAATTCTCCTGATATGCAAAAGGTCCTAGTGATTTTCATCGGGCGGATGCGTGCGTGTTTTTGATAGATCCTCTGATATACGTACCTTTTTTAAAAAAAAACATATGTGAATTTTCCGTTGGACAATATTTTTTCAAATCATTTTTCTACTTTTTGTCATGTGAAAATTTCGTACCTGTTTTAGGGGGGGGGGGGGGGTCTAAGGTTCCATTCGAAATTTTCACAAATATGTGAAATTTTCGTTCGAAATTTTCACACGTATGTGAGTAATTCGTACGAATTTTTTTCACACGTGTGACGAATTCGTTTGTGTGAAAATTTCGGTTCAACATAGCTCTTCTTAGTCAAATTTCTCCTCACACACAACACAAGAATAAATTGGATGTACGTATATTTCAAAATAACTTTATAATATTAATGTACTTATAATAGTATCTCTTCCTTCATTGTCTATAATGTTAAGACACTTTTAAAAGATTGATGTTTGTAAACTAACTGATATTGTGTAACCCCACTTCTAAACATTAAGATACAAAATGAATAGTCTTTATGGGATGGATCTAAATCGTAGTGTTTACTATTGGGCAAATATTGATTTGCGTTCAACCCGGGGCTAGGCGGCGTGGGATGTAAATAAATATGTTTTTCATTACTGCCCATAAACAGGCTCAATCAAACCGAGCCTGATATATCTTCATATTTATTGTGTTCTGTGGCTTTCGAAGTTCTTCTATTCCATTAACCTGGAATATCAACATTTCCTACGTTCTTCTAAGTGTAAACAACAAACTTTAAGATATGTTAAAATCGACTTTGGTAAATCCGATAGCGAAAAAAAAGCAACACAAATACCCAGTATTGGTGTCGAAATATGATAACTCGTATTGATTACCATCGTACCTGAAATCATTATAACATTTTATGCATTTAAGGATAAATATAAAGGCAAGCGTTAACAAATATGTAAACGATTTGCATTATACAATGACGAATCAGTGGAAAGTACTTCTAAATCATCATATCTGGATATAATATATTTCGTTTATTAAAACAGTTGGGTGTTTCAAAGTCAGCTCAAGTCATTATATTATTAAAATCTTCATTTCCTCCATTTCCGAAGAGTATATAACTGTTTATAACACAAATGTCACATAGAGTAAATATACAAGTTGCATAATATTGAGACAAAGAGAATATAGAAAATTAATAAAATATATGTGAAGCACGATATAAAATGGTTCAATCTGCCCCACTAGCAAGTGTCTACAAGAGAGGCAAGCGTAAGGGGAGATAATATCTGGACGGAAAATTACAAAACCGAGATCTGAAACCAGTCCAAAATCTCAAGTATCCGATTAGCTGAACATGCTGAAATGGAGGCATTTGTCCATTTCAGCCAATCAGACCCTATAGATCCGAGACCGGTTCCCAAGCCCAACCTACAACCTTGGAGCCCGTTATCAGCAGCATATAGTAAGATTTTACGAAAATACGAAAGTTAAATGTAACGAAATATGCTTTTACAAGCATAGATTGCCCTCAGAAAAGTTACATTTAGATTCATAATTTCCGTATATTTATAAATAGGAACAAGCATTCGAATGACATCGTCGACATGACCTAACATGTAAAGCAGTAAAAATAGAGATACAACCCTATAGAAAATTTGACTGACTAAAAACATAAAGTTAGCTCTAGTAATATTAAGTCTGGTTTCTACATTCGAAACGTACATGAAATAGTTCGTCGATTTCTGCAGTATTACATACATCACTTATAAACTAGGCTAAATTTGAGTACTTTTTAAGCGACATAACGACCCAAGGAAAGGACGTTTTTGATTGTCAATGTAGTCTTCTAAGGAAGTGAAACCAAGTCAGACCGAGTCAGGTGCGGCAAACTTTGAATTCTTTATATACAAAAATGATGTATAACTTCCAGATTTTTACTGTCAGTAATGTTAATATTGTTCCAAAGTTCGCAGCCGTAGAAAGCTTTTGGAAGTACACAAGTTGTGTAAAGATTTGAAGCTGTTACCGGGTTAATACCAATACTATGGATACCACTGTTTGAAAATAAAAATAGTGTTGTTTTTTTCTAGCCAATTGACGTATGTCATCAACACTATGGTGTTTTCTCGAGGTGACGTCCTGAACTATTCTTAAGTGTTTATAGTGTTTAACTTCGGACAGTTCTATACTGTCGTAATAAATCACTGTGTGTTCTCTGCTCTTCTGGTTATGCACTAAAACCGCACATTTAGTTGGGTTATAAATACAAAGCCGAAATAGTTTAACGTCAGAGTTTGAATGTCGCTTTCGCTGTTTAAAAGACTTATATTTAAATATAGGTGAACACTATTCTGCTAAGACCAACCTAATTGGTTTTTAAGTTGATATTTTTGAAAAGCACTGGAACTTGTTATGAAATGAGAAGATAAAAGAACTGATTATATCACAAAAATTTGGTGTCTTAGGAGAAATGTTACATCTATTTTATTTAAACTATTCAATTTTATTATATTATTATTATATTAATTCTTATCAGACGTCATAATTATAGATTTGTTTTTTTTTCGGCGTAGCAGTATAAGCTAACTTTTGACCTACTTTATTAACCAATGACGTGTGTAAATAATACTGGTATGATATTATTATGCAGCGGGAAAATTAAATAAACTAGTTCGATTGGTGGCTATTTTCACCAGAGAGGCATCTAGCAAGGTGAAGAGATATCTATTGGGATTTTTAAACAATAAGACCGTACTTTTTGAAACGATTAATGCCGTGACGTTTAGATCTTAGCTATATTCCTGTGTTGAAATATGTTGAAATGAGGCACACTACAGTACTCGTCATTGGCTAGGATTATTTGTCAACAACAATACAGTCACTCTTTTATATCAACTTATACAAAATGAAAGTGAAAGTAAGTGGAAATGGCTTAAAAGAAACGATGTTACACTTTCGCTGTAAAGCTTAGAATTTAAGTAATAAAATCTGCGAGCGTGAATTATTGTAATATTTGTGAGATTGAATTTTAGAGAAATTTATCCCAGCTCTTTCAGTAATTCGTAAAATGTTTACCGCCTCTTAAATCGGGCAGCTGTATATAATATGCTACGCGATATACGTAAACAATGAGTTCGCTATTTAGGTCTTGAAGTCTTCAGTAAATATATTTTATTCTTTCGGCCTTTGATATATCATCTGATACATTATGTTTTAAGAATAAACACAACCAAGGCCTTTTTAAATACGTTTCTTATATAAAACTCATTCTTTATCGCGACTGAGGATTTTACAATGTGCTTACTTGTCTTAAATCTCGCAACGACGTGTAATATGTTACGCGAACAAACTTCGAGTCCGCTATTAAAGCAATTGCACTCAAGTCAGATCTAAGAACATGTTAGCTTATCGGTTTTCAGTAGATGAATTTTATCAGATTGCAATTAAAGCATACAGCTTTCACAGAGCAGAAAGTTGTGGTATATTCTAGAATTGTTTTATTTTCCTAGGAATTTCTCTTTAAGTTTTAAAGAAAACACTTACATCTCTTTATTATTGTTTATTGCTCACAATAAGTCTTAAGATCTTTACTGAACTTCTTTATTATCTTGGTAATTAATAAATCCTCTACTAACTTGGTTTTTATGTTCAACATATTAATAGATCAAATACCTTTAACATCCGTTTTTCATAATTATTAGATTCACATTTATAAAAAAAAATCTATTTATTTTTTCCTTAATTTGTGTGTTTTACATTCAAATCTAAGTAATTTTAATAAAAAGTCATTGTGAAGGATTCACAATGAAATTATTTAATTTACACGTAAATCAAGATAAAGTGAATAATATCAACTACAAACTTCATCGTTTCATATACAATCTACGCCGTTTATCTTTTTTTTAAAGATATTTCTTATTAAGTAGTTATACTATGGTGTAATATTAAGCCATCATACAATATAAAAACAGACTGGCGACTAAACAATGCTAAATATAACCAAATTGAGCTTAAGTTTAATGCATCAACAATTAATATATATACAATTATATATAGCCTGCATAATTATGTTCTATTCATCATCAACATTAGTAGGCAGTAGAGCGGTTAAAATTTTCTAACCCTTATCGTGTGACGGTGTAGGTTCGCTCCCAGCTAGAGGAACTATAATTTTTATCTTGACTCGATAAATGGACACGAACCAGATGGACACGAAATAGATATGTTGTGCGAAGAGGATAAACTCTACAATACGTAAATTCAATTCTTAGAAATAAATCACTGCATATCATGTACAATAAACCATCGTCAAAGAATAGCAGTTAACATAGATGTTCTAAAAATATCTTAATATCTTTAGTCAGTACTGTTATCAGAAAAATTAACCCGTTACCGATGTCATGCAGTGATTGTTAAGTATATCAGGGCTATCCGATCAACGTTTTTTGGCGTTGTCGCGGTTAGCTCAGTTGGTTACGTCGCAGGAATTGCATGGCTAGGCGCTGTCGCCGTGACGGTGCGGGTTCGCTCCCAGCTAGAGACACTATCATTTTAAAGTACGTGTAAACATTCTCAAAGCTTCTAATACATTAATTTGATCATTATTTACGATTCGAAAATGAATAATAATTGTTGAATATAAAAACGTAAAATATGCTTATCATGAATCGCCACTCTCACAACACACAGCCTCCCCATGCAGCGCAAAAGAAGAGAGAGATCATGTTTGATATAATTATGTCAATTCAAGTAGGACGCCACAAACAATTAACGAAAAAGAGAACCTTTGGAGATACCGCATTGGAACGGTCGGTGGCAAAACAAATTGCCACTGGGGGTTTAAAATATCTTTGTTGACTTATAGTCAGTATTGTTATCGGTAAAATATTCCGTTACTGACGTCATTCAGTGATAATAACATTATTAAACCAAGGCTATCAAGTCAACATTTTGAGGGTTGTCCCGGCTAGCTCAGTCGGAATTGTATGGCTAGGCGCTGTCGCATCGACGGTGCGGGTTCGCTCCCCAGTAGAGGCAATATCGTTTGAAACTCACAGTAGCGCTATTGGTGCAATGTTGCGGCCGTAAAGACTTTCCCCGTACATATAGTTAGTATGAGTAACACAATCCGTCATGCAGTGATGATAACATTTATCAGGGCTATCTATCGCGATCATGACGAAATGCAGAATGTTGCCCAAAACAAGTGGCTTGTTTGCGTTTAAAAAGTCGATTTTATCGTTATAAATAAAATGAATGGTCGATTAATTTTGAGCTTAACGTTTACAACAACAAAACCTAAACCCGGTTTTTGTAATAAACATATTTGAGCATGGCACCAGGGTTGTTCAGTTTCAATTGATAAGGAGCATTTTTATGTTTAATAATATAAAACGATTTCCCTTAATGTATTCGTAGGTATAATTTTACCAGAAATGTTGTTTGACACTGAGAAGCAAAACCACGTTTACGAGAGGGGCTTTAAAACCGCTTTAAATAACCTGATGCTAAAAAGTACAATCAAAGTATAATATCAGTCGGCAGAATTACTGTACTTCTATTTAACATTTAGATATCTTTTTCATTTCCTACAGAGTTGTGTTAAATGTTTTGAGATGTCGTGGAAAGTATTAATATCATTGTACTGGTTCATCTTAGTTTACGTGTCGAAAACTCCCTTCTTTTTTCTGTTTCAATGATTTGGAGTTTTACCACTGAAAAAAAGGTTTAAAACTAGTGCTGCCACACATTAATTTTATTATAACAAATACACTTATATGTGCATCCGTATATGAATGGCATATGAAGACTGTTCTTTTGCACACATTAAACGTGACGTAAACAGAAACATTTACTTTAAGACCAGTTTCCACTTAGTAGTGATATGTATGACATTTCCAAAGATAATATAAAAAAAGACCTATATTAATATACTATTAGTTTAACAAATCTATATTTTGATCACAATGTAAAAATATCGCATGCTTAAACAATCAAAACTTCTTATAACATCATCATTATGCCATTGGTATCGTAGGCTGTTAAGCGGAGACTTTTGGTGACGGGTGATGGCGATAATTTTCTGTAAGTGAAAATTTAATTATCAATTGTTTAATAAGTGTACACTATTTAATAGTTATTTTACTTAAATAAATTGTTTGTACTGCGTTAGTGGTGATATCCTCCTAACAACTTTTCTGGGATTTGAAAATTGTATATATTAATGGATTTGTATTTATTGTTGGTCTGTTAAATTTATGTCACAAATGTACTGCGGATCTTACAAAACACCCATTTGAATAACCCTCCTATTAAACAAATTGTGATCCGCATTTGTGTAGCACCTGTCAGCGCAGATGCTAGTTAATCCAATTAGTTTGTACGGAAACGTTTTTGGAATACTTGCGGACGTTATAATTTTGAAGTATGTTGAAACTGTCGAATCAAACAGTGAATATGTCTTATGGTTGAAAATTTCTAAATTATTAATTGGAACCAACGACGATGTTATGATTGGTGTGCTGTATGTTCCCCCAGAAAAATCAAGATTTTTAAATGAAGATGATTTTAATAATCTTGATAATGATATAAGTAATATATGTAACAACTTTGAATACACCATAATATATGATTTTGATTGGCGATATTAATGCACGCACCGCTTTATTGTCCGATTTTATCATAGTTGACAACTCTTTCGCCGAAACTAACGGTATTGATTGCGAAACTCTATCATTCTTAAACAAGGCGTCTATTCTTGAACAGTTAAACATACCCCTATACAGATCCTCAATGGACACAAAAACAAATGCAAACGGACTAGCATTTATCGATATTTGTCGGAATAACAACTTATTCATTCTAAATGGTCGAATGAACAATGACGCAAATATAGGTCGTTTTACATTCCGTAATAATTCGGTTATTGATTATGCTATTGCCAGTGCTGAATGCTTTGCTTTTATATCTGATTTTGATAGTATTGAAACGGACCCGTTATTTTCCGACGGCCACTCTATTGTCAAGTTGTCATTTAATATAAACACAACTAAAGGGAGATCAACACAAAAACATACCAGTGAAAATTCTTACCATAAACATAAATGGGATCAAAATTTAAGTGATACTTTCCAAAATAATTTGGACACTCGTCAGTTACAAGATATATTACACTTATGCGATACATAATCTGCATCCCCAAATTCAATTGATGAAATAACGAATAAAATATCTAATCTTTTTAATAAAACAGCGCAAAAAACATTTATAAATAAACAAAAGTACACACCATTTCCTAAAAATCCCTGGTTTGGCACTAAATGTAAACAGGCGCAGAAAAATAATTACGATGCCAAAAATAAATATAGAAATGATAGGTCTGCAACAAATAAGCTTATTTTAACAAATGCTAGTAAAGAATATAAACGTACTTTGAAATATTACCATGAATAATATAAAATTAAAAACGCGAATCGGCTTCGAAATGTGTAATCAAATAACCCAAAGGACTACTGGAAATATATTCACAGTATTAGCCCCAAACGTAACAAACAAACGCCGAGCCTCGACACATTGTTCAACCATTTTAAATCCACAAATGAAAATACGGAAACTAGTGATAATATTGCGTTCCCTTTGAATATAGACAATACTTATCTTGTCAGACGTACTTAATTCATCGATTAACGACGACGAAATATTAAAATGTATAAATAAGCTAAAACACTCTAAAGCACCAGGCCAGTATGATAACATACTTAATGAATATATTAAATCAACAAAGGATATTTACTACCTATCTATAACCGCCTATTTAATATGATTCTCAACACAGGTCATCTACCTAATGTTTGGCTACAGGGTACAATATACGCTATCTACAAAAATAAAGGGGAAGTAATTGACCCACACTATTACAGACCAATCACAATTATTAGCAGATTTGGAAAACTTTTTACTTCGGTTATTAACGAACGACTTAATACAGTTCTCGAAGTTAATAATATTCCCAACGAAAACCAAGCGGGGTTTAGAAAAAAACTACTCTTGTATGGATCATATTTTTACTTTACAGTCCTTAATAGAAATACTGCAACGTTATAGAAAAAAGCTGTACCGTGCTTACATTGATTTCTCGCAGGCCTTTGATAAAGTCTGGAGACCAGGCCTATGGTTTAAAATTTTGTCCAGCTCTATTAATGGGAAAGTATTTAATGTTATATATAACATGTACCAAAATATAAAATCTTGTGTTTTTCAAAATGGTACCACCTCTGCTTTGTTCCCATGTCAAAACGGCGTACGTCAAGGTGAGAATTTATCGCCGATCCTTTTTTCTTTATTCTTAAACGATCTCGAAAGCCATTTGCTGATAAGACACGCCAAAGGTGTAGAAGTTACAAACCATGAAAATGTGCATTGTTGGCTGAAGCTACTTATTCTTCTATACGCAGATGATACCGTTATCATGTCTGATGACCCGCTCGATTTTCAAAACATTTTAAACTCTTTTGAAGAATACTGTGTACAATGGAAATTGAATGTTGATAAAACTAAAATTGTAGTATTTGGAGCGCGGAATACATCAAGATTTAAATTTTACATCGGGCTAAGTGAAATAGAAATAGTTAAACAATACAAATATTTAGGAGTTATATTCTCTAGCAATGGCTCTTTTTAGGCACTCGTAAAAACAATGTAGAACAAGCAAAAATGGCTATGAATTTACTGTATATACGAGCCAGAAATTCTGATTTACCACTTGACTTGATACTTAAACTGTTTGATCACACTATTATACCTATCTTAACTTATGGCTGTGAAGTTTAGGGGTTTGAAAATCTCGATCTAATTGAACGCGTCCACCGATAAGTTTTAAGAAAAATCACATTCTCTAGAAAGAGCACTCCTTCTTATATGCTGTATGGTGAATTAGGTAGATATCCCTTACACATAACGGTTTATAGCAGAATGATAGGTTTCTGGAACAGAATTATCACTGGAAATAATAACAAATATTCTATAAGAATGTATAACTTTTTACTAAATAATAACTCATATCATTCAAAATGGATTTCAAAAATAACAGAAATATTAAACTTGACTGGTAAAACTAATTTATGGGACAATCAAAATACAATTACGTCAAGAAATATAAAACATCAAATAAAACAAGCGTTAATTCATCAGAATAAACAAAGTTGGATTAACGATATGACATTATCTAGTAAAGGGAGATTTTATAATACATTTAAAAACAAGCTAGAGTTAGAAAAATATATAAAAATCTTACCAATCGTCACCCTAATTCCATAGTGTTGTAACTCCATTTTTTTGAAAAAAATTAATGAGTGTTTGGTATCAAAATTTTCGTCTTTTCAAGCTCTATCTTATGGTGTGAGTTGTTTCACTGTGGAAATAACATATAACGATATTTTATAAGCACCATAATGTTGTAACTCCTAAAATAGCAATTATTCTCAAATCCATATTGTTCTAACTCCTGAGCCAATAGCATTCCGACTTTTTGGCCATGTGACGACTTCTTAGCAAAATGGTTGACAATGTGGAGTGTTTCTCAGGATTATTCATTTTCTACCAGCATGTAAGTCTTTTACATTTGAAGACATTTTGTTTCATATTTGTAGACAAGTTCTTATTACCTATTAGCAATCAAACTTAAATGTCAATAGTTCAGGAGCAATATTAAAAAATCAGGCGTCAATAACAGTAATAGGGGTTCGGATACTACATCTTTCGGATATATGTGATTATCAGACTGCTATTTAGTTGAACAACAATACATAAGACTACTATGTGGTGCAATTTTATTTGATAAATTGTAAATTGAATTAATGGGTGAGTGATTGGTATTATAGACTTAAATTGGCTAATTCTTATAGTGTTAAAGGGACATAAGCTAAAGCCATTATTAGGTAATCCCTTTCTGACAGTTTAATAGTGGGCTGACTACTCACTGCATCATTTCAAGATAGAACAAGAAATTAACCTTATTAATGTACCCTGTAATTTAATATGTATAATGTTATAAAAATATCACACATTCATGAAAATGTATGCAGTTTTGTTTTGTTTACAGGATTACTATCCTTGACCTGCCAACGGAGCTGATCGTTCGTATATTCTGGTACATCGAGTTGGAAATCCTGTTGCTGTCTGTTAACCGTGTATGCAAACAATTCAGCAATATTATTAAAACTGTTTCAAGCCTTTGGAGAAATGTTGAGTTCAGCCATTGCATTGATCTTACGAAGCAAGATTTAGAGTCTATTTTTTTCAGCACTCAAGATCATTTCAAAAAGTTTTACTACCATATTCAAGATATGACTGCAGTGTTCCTGATCTATATTATGTATTTACAAAATACTTTTATGGAAGCCAGTTATGGTATTTAGACTTAAGTGCTTCACCAGTGTCAACGTTAAGCTTCTTGTATGAGGCGCCGAATTTGGAAATCGTGCAACTGTGTGAGTGCAATCTTCTTGTCAGTGAAGATTTTCTTGTTTTAAAGAACTGCCCAAAGCTAGATGTTCTGTATCTTTCATTTACAAATATTTCTCAGGAGCATTTAAAAGCAATAACACATCATAAAGCATTGTCTGTTGTTGAAGTGTGTGGTGTGCAACTAGACATTGAACATTGCAGAGATATTCTGAAGAACACTGTAGGTGCACTTGTTTATTTCCAATTCTCATTAAAACCAACTGTGTCTGAAGAGGAATTTCAACTTAACATACTTGATTGCTTCCTGGACACGTCTATCAAGGTTTATTAACATGAGTAGCAGATTTAGTTTAAGTGAAGCAGTTGCCATGCTGGCAGACCTAGATGATGGATATGAGAATTATATAAACTGTAATGAATCAGAAACTGAACCTCCTAATGAATTTGATATCTATGACAATGATTTTGGTGAAGAAACCAGTCCTACTCGAGTCAACGAAAACGGTTTTTCTGGAGATATGGTATCATTGGAAATTCATGTTATTAATGACACTATCCAGAAAGCTTCTTTTCTTGAAGAACTTCAATCCATTCCACAAGACAACACCCAATTAGTTTATCCTGAAAACGACAAAGCTCTATTTGATACTGACAAAAACAATAACTGTATATTTCTGGAAAACACCAATGACAATGATAGTAGAAATATAGAAAAAAAGGTGGAACACAATTTGAACAATTTGAAGCCCAGACTGAAATGATGCCTCACGTCGACGATAATGAAAATCAAAAACGAGGTAGAAGGAAGGTTAAAGATCCATCCATTTGGAAGAAGACAATCAGGAAGAGAAGACGACAAGCTGGTGAAGAGTATATAGATTCGCAAGGGAAGTTAGTTCACAAAAAAGAGCTCAAATTCACAAAAGACTGTATTGGTGCTTGTCGTTATAAGTGCGCCTTGCATTTTAGCCAAGCAGATGTTGAACGGATTCACCGAAACTTCTGGTCTATGTCAGATAATGAAAAAAAATCTCATTTTACGCTGCAACAACTGAGAAGTGTATGAAAGCTGAAACAAGGACGAAAGGTGAAACGTCCAGAAGAAAGTTCACATACAAGTTCTTCTTTACAAGACAAGATGACTTTTCTTCTGAGAAAATAAAAGTTTGCAAGGAGTTTTATTTGTCGACGTTACAGATAAGTCACGGAAGAATTGAATATTTTTATCAGAAGATGAAAAATAACAGTGGTACCTATTATGATGATATGAGAGGCAAAAAGACTAAACAGAAAACGCCACAAGAAGATATAGACTTCATAAAAGCTCATATAAATTCATTTCAGAAGGTGCCTTCTCATTATTGCAGAGCGAATTCAACCAAACAATATCTTGAAAGCGGACTTTCTCTGCAGCGGATGTACGAAATGTACCGGGAAA
The DNA here is from genome assembly GCA_038501625.1 of Corbicula japonica. NCBI lineage: Eukaryota > Metazoa > Mollusca > Bivalvia > Venerida > Cyrenidae > Corbicula > Corbicula japonica. The sequence goes on from JAZAYU010000054.1 coordinate 2,709,594, forward strand.
AGTGTAGTGATTCTAACAAACAGCCACTGAAATATCACATGTACCGAAAGATTTTTTATCATGATTTTAATCTTGCATTTCATATACCAAAAAAAGACAGATGCGATATGTGTGAAGAAGAAAAGAGAATGTTTGAAAACTATTGCTTGACAGATGATCTGAAGATGAAATATGATAACCACCGAGAGGACAAGACCCTCACAAAATTAGAGAGAGATCAGGATAGAACAAACCACAAATGTGCTGTTATTTGTTTTGATTTAGAAAACGTTCTCCTTCTTCCAAGGGCAAATGTTTCAAACTTTTTTTACAAAAGGAAATTAAGTACATACAATCTTACAGCACACTGTTCGCTAGACAAAAATGTTTACAATGCTGTATGGACTGAGGCAACTGCTGGAAGAGGGGCAAATGAAATTGCCAGTGCACTAGTAAGAATTCTAAGGCAGGTGTCTGAGAAGCATCCTGATGTTGACTGTTACACACTTTGGTCAGATTCATGTGTGCCTCAGAACAAGAACTCAATTATGTGTTATGCATTAAAGAGATTTTTAATTGATCATCCTAATATCAAGGAAATCGTTCAAAAGTTCTGCTGCCCGGGCCATTCCAATATCCAGGAAGTTGACAATGCTCATAGTCACATTGAAAAAACATTAAAAATTGCTGAAGTGTTCAGTCCTATTTCATTAATCCGTGTTCTTAAAACTGTGAGACGAATTTTTTTCAATATTTTGCAAATGCATGTACACAATTTCTATGATTACCAAAAATCCATTCTCGGGTTGAAGTTTCAAAGTGTACCATTTATTAAAGTTAAAGGTCTGAGATACACTTCTGATCAACCATTTCTTATTGAATAGAAAACCTCATTTGCACAGTCAACATACACCGAGGGTTTGATTTCAAAAAGAATGACAAGAAATGGACCGTGTCTTGATTTAACAAGGCCTACAACTCTGAACAAGACTCTAGTTATATCCCTGGAGAAAAAAAGGGACTTGACCAGTATGCTAAAATTCATGTCGGAAACTGACCAACAGTATTATAAAGCATTGAACTTAATTGTGACAGACACAAAAAGAGATGGTGACTATCTGGAGCCTCCGCCAGCAAAGAGAATTTGCAAATAAATACATGCACTAATGCACCTTTAATTGATGTTTGTATTATTGAATAGATTGTACTTTCTGTAAACATCATTAATGGATTATAATTTATATTCTTGAAATTTTGCTCGAACTGTATGATGTTAATTTGCAACTTGTTTCATATCAAGTACACATTTTATGTGTCTTAAAGTTTCTTGATGTTTGGTTAAACTGTAAGTTTATAATTTGAAACATGTTTTATGTCATGAAGATATTTTATTTGGCTTAAAGTTAAAACGTAAACATTGTTCCGTTTTGGTTTAATACAACACTTGCACTAATACACCTGTGATTGATGCTTCACCCTTTCGTCAATATATACGCATTTTTACGCATGTGTGACCAGTGAAGATCCAGATCAGCTGGCACATCTGCCGCATTTTGGTAAGAAATAACTTAACAAATCAAAAAAGCGACCAGTGCAGATCCTGATTAGACGGCACAGATGTGCAAGCTGATCTAGATCTACACTGTTTGCCCACGCAATAAAGGTGTGTCTATGGAAGAAAAGGTTAAATAGTTGTATGTTCTGAAAGGATCATTTAGGTTGTATTCATGACATTATTTTGAAAGCTTCCTGATTTCTAGTTGTAACTGCATGTAACTGTTGTAAATTTTAAGTTTGCTGATTTCTAGCTCGAACTGTTTGGTGTTAATTTGCTACTTGTTTCATATCAAGTACACATTCTATGTGTCTTATATTTTCTTGATGTTTTGATCAAACTAATATAAATTTATAATTTGCAACATGTTTTATGTCAGAAAGACATTGTATTTGTCTTAAAGTTAAACCGTTAGATTGTTCCGCTTTGGTTTATTAATACATAAATATAAAGAGAACATTAAATACAAACTTGCACTAATACACCTGTGATTGATACCTCGATATAATACGCATTTTTTTCACATGTGTGACCAGTGTAGATCAAGATCAGCCGGCACATCTGTGCCGTCTGATCAGGATCTGCTCTGGTCGCACTTTGGTTAGAAATAACCTAACAAATCAAAAAGCGACCAGTGCAGATCCTGATTAGACGGCACAAATGTGCCAGCTGATTTAGATCTACACTGTTTGCGAACGTAATAAAGGTATGACTATGAAGGAAAGGGTTAAAAATTTGTTTGTTCTGAAAGGATCATTTAGGTAGTTCATGACATTATCCTGAAAGCTTCCTGATTTCTAGTTATAAGTGCAAGTAGCTGTTGTTAATTGAAACAGGTAGATGTTGTATTTTTCTTACAGTTACACCGTTGAATTGTTCCTTCTAGTTTTACATTAATAAAAAAATAAGGTCTATTTGATTTGGTTTTTACCTGTGACAAGGAAATTTTTACAGGCATAGGTCCGTCCGTCCGTCCGTCCGTCCGTCCCTCCCTCCCTCCCTCCCTCCCTCCCTGAAATTTTCATGTATTGGAAATCAGATTATTCAGTTTTATTATGTGTTTTATCACCTTTAATTCTAAAAAGTCATTAAAATACTTCAAACCACATTGTTGTAATTCAGAAATATTTAACTGTTTTTAATGCCACACTGTTGTAAGTCATAACCACAAAATGGTTATAACAAAATTGGGAGAAAAGGGTAAATTTTGGGTACGGGGCAGTTTTTTCTTTTTAAAATTTTGAAAAAATTAAGACCCCAAAGCTTTTAAAAATTTAATATTTCAAAAGATGAAATAAACCTGCACATGCAGGTATATTTTTTTTAATTAAGTTGAGTAAGTGTCAAGATCTAGCCTTTCAAAACTTCAAACTCGATTTTCTCAAAATGAACAAAATACGACTTACAACAGTCTGGAATTAGGGTGACGCAATGTCGAAATACTTACCTATTTACAAACTACGTACCGCAAATCATTATTTCCCGATAGAAACTGGTTGATGGAATGGAACCGCGGAAAACGAAAGAATTTGTCTTCTATGCAATGAAAACCAACTTGGTAATGAAGAACAATATTTGTTACATTGTAGCCTCTTTACTATTGATCGATTAGAAATAAATGAGATCACTAACGTTCAAAATCAAATTAACGTACCATATTTACTAACATTAACCGACACCAGTCAGCACTTAAAGCTTAGTTCGTTTGTCAGTAAACTTTTAAAGCTAATAAATAGATAACCCGATAACAAATATTGCACTATTATAAAGTACGCACACCAGTCATTTTTTCTAGTACCTCATTTATAAGTAAACAATAAGTGTACGTTGTTATTTTCTTATTTCATTGATCAATAATATATATGTATATTCGTACAAGCATGTACGTGCACGCAACAGCTGCAACAAGTCTCTCTTTGCCAGACTTGTTGCTGTGTGTGTGTGTGTGTATGTACATGCACTGTGTGACCGCATCCAATACCTGAATTATAGACGTGTATAGTGTCATTTCAAATAGGGTTCGAAATGACTTTATTTCGGTTTCGCTAAAGTCATTTCGTTCCCAATAATTGTTTTATCCCAAGAACCATGTAATTATATTCGAAACGGCTTTAATTTTCGTTTCGGAAAAGCCGTTCCGTTTCATTTTGCTTTTTCCCCTATCTTCAATCGTTTAAAGCTATAATTATAGTACCTATTTAATATTATTATCCTATTTTGTTGTTGTTGTTGCTTTTGCTGTTGTCACCGTTGTTCTTACTGTAACTGCTATCATTGTTATGTAAATTTGAAATAATTATTACAATATTCACAACTGAAAATATAATATTATTTTAATAATACACCACAATATTTACCCCAACACCTCCCCCCGTCGTACATTGTCGCCCTGTCTTTGTTAAATGTATAAATACTTAGTCTTTTTGTGTAGTTGTTAAGTTACTGTTTTATTGTGATCACGTCATTGAAAATATGCATTTAATGTACATTTCCTTATGCTGCATACTTGTATGCCTGAGATGTAAATAAAGTTTTGTTCTGTTAAAAAAATGTGAAATATTGACAGAAATGTATTAACCGTCTTCATGTTATCTTTCGACCATAAATTATGTATGAAAACTAATATTAAAAACCTCAAAGCATTGTGCATAGGCTCTCTCACGAATTCACCCCCAAAGACTGAGTTCAGATATTGCCTTAGACTGGACCAACGCTCTTAACTTCTTCTCTAGATGTTTAACGGAATATGGAACTAAAATGAACTGGACACAATAAAAATGTGAAAGTACGATTATATTTGTTCGAAAATAAACTAAAAAACATTTCGTAAAATTACAATCATTAATAATATCAAAGTTTGTACATTTATTTATATGTATCTCAACACAAACCACTAAAAAATTATAAAGCATATTGAAAATATGTCATTAAAATATCTTTGGAACAATGGCCCAGACAGAATTAAACGCACGCTTGCCTTTAAAACAAGGCAGAAACAATGTGGTTTAGGTATGATTCACATCAACAGTTTTATACAAAGTTTGAAACTAAGTTGGATAAGAAATACTAACAATTCAACAAAACAATAATTGGGAATCGCTTTTTACCTTTAGTTTACAAAAATATTAAGTTTAGGGTCAAACGTCCTAAACATATGCGCACAAGATATTAAATACATTGTATCCATTTGGATTTTTTTAAATTAAAAGTTGGCATAATTATGTACCTAAATTCGAAAAACAGGAATTAGAAAAAAAACCTGACTTTTTCACTTAAGTATAATCATAATTTAGAAAATAAGCAATAGCACTTTGAAAATTGGCTTAAAAACAAAATAGTCTATGTTATAGATTTGATTGATGAAACGGAAAAATTCATTTCACACATATACATGCAGTAAAACAAAAAAAAAGAATGAAAGCCATTTTATAAAACTTTATTTTTTAACAGGAAAATCGTATGTTCAGAAAAATGTTATCGTATTTTGGGAAATATTTCCATCGAATAAATAGCAATAGGTTATTAATGGGTAAACATAATTGACGACATTAAATTAAAAATCTTTAAGTTTAAAATAAATAATAGCTTTTAAGTCAATAAAATGTTTCTATAAGATTAATAAATCTGACAACGACATGTGTTCATTCTGTCAACGCTCTAAAGAAAGCATCATACAAATCCTTTTTTGATATTCTCTACTTAACAAGATCCTTTTTAAAAAATCTGGATGAAAAACGAATGAAAATTTGATTTTCCTTTTGAAGAAAAGATTTATTTTATTTTCAAATGAAAATAATGAGGTGAAATACTATATGTACTTGATATTTAAATATTATATTTACAAAACAAAGTTTAAAGAAAGATATAAAATACACCTATCGGTATTACTGTTTGGAAAACAACACTCTTTTAATAAATGTTTCGGCAAAATACTCAATAAAACTGTTAGAAGTGAAAATCCTTGACGTTTCCAATTAATTGAAATGCTATATCTTTTTACATAAGAATGGCATTCTTAATTTTGAATAATTTTAACCTGCCAGAAAGCAACGCAAAGTTTTCGAACCCGACAAACAAGCAATATATTAAACAGTAAATGCAATTTACAACACGTTATTGGGGTTAAAGGGATAGGTGTGGGAATTACGCTATTCGTTGGGCAATACTACTTGATTAACATACTTTCATTTAAAAATATGCGATTGCTGTTCTGTTTTGTGTATTTTGTTTGTTGTTTTTTTTCTTCCTTTCTTTTTCCATTCTAAAAAGTCCGGTGTTCCCGTCTGTATAAATATTTAGATACATTCTCTTTAAGAAGCTTATCAAATAATGTATGGAACTGTATGTGACAATTAGATTTTTTTCGATATGAATAATTATGTTTATCCCTATCTTGATTTATAATATTAATATACGAATGTTAAGGAATTGAAAACTAAATGGGGTCACTCTTTAATAGGACACGAAACGAAAAAAAGACCATGTCAACAGATCACCGGGTGTAATAATGAATACATAAGTTTGCAATTTGCTAAGAATTTTTTTTAAAATTTTGTTAGTTATTTAAATTGTTTTTCTTTTAATATTGCTAATGTAACATTAAAATCTGATTCTATGCATTACATGTACAAATCCCCAAGTCGACTCTCCAGAACACATCATTTACTCAATCGAAATAGTTATATTTAACAACGTACTTATCAGATGTAATAAATCTCACAATGATTATCCTGCTTGGTAAACAAAAATAACTTTTAAATTAGTTGAGTGAATATACTCCAGGGTCAAAAGCAGCCATTTCTGTTATATTAAATTGTGGTGCAACTTAAGTGTACGATTGAAACGTCCAGTTGCATTGAAATTGTTCAAAAACAAACCAAGTCACTTTGAAATGTTTCAAAAACATAAAATATTAGATTTCTGAATTGTATAATAAAACAAATTATTCAAATAAAATCGACTCACATAACCTCATGATGCATATTAATTTTATAAGACAAACATGTCGATAAATAAATAATAATTAACACCGATTTTATATCGCACTGAATTTTGTTTTCATTATTTTAAAATACAAATTGTTCATCTGCTTCAACAGTAAGTATCAACAGATGATGACAAAGCATGCTATATCTACATGTTCCTTTTAACTCTTTCAGTTTCTTAAAGCCGACTTGACAATATAACTGATAGTCAATGGAATATGATATGCACTTCAAGATAACCACTGTGTAACAAGAATTTCGCTATGTTTTCAATTTGTCTAAATGTAAATATTTCTTCCGAAATAGTGCAATGCCTGTGGTAGACGTAAACATATTACGAAAGACTCACAATACGTCAACATATGGACACATATATGGACAAAAAGTTTCATGCTGGCGACAAAATTACAAGCTGACACATTCAACTTATACTTTTTTGGGTGGCGTTTACGCCAACCCAATGTCATGCATGTGGATTTTGATCAATTTACCTCCATTGGACTATCGCCCTTGAATAACGTATACAGTAATGTAGGTACATGGAGGTTCTCAGACGGTAGACGGCGCTGCACGATTGTCAATCTGTACAGATTAGCTATGACCCTTTATTAACCAAACTAACGCTAACCCGAACCATTATATTTCGAAACAACCAAATCTAACCATGACCCCAAAAGGAACAAAAAAAAACTAAAACATCCGTTAACCATAATGCAACTTACAGTTTTGCATATACGTTTTCAAACAAGTTATAGCGTTCCACATTTTAACAAAAAGACGGCTCTGAAGTGCAAACTTTAAAGCGCTTAAAGCGTGTAAAATATAAAAAGATTTGATGCAGTGCTCTGTTTAATTTTATTGTTTTAAACCAAAGTGCATATAGGAACTATTTCATAGTTATTTTTTTTCCATGTGATCCATTTCTTCCTAGTCAATTTAAAGTTTCAAATCAAAGGTTGACTAATTATTTATTTTTCCTGTCACAATATGACTTCAGTCTTAGATATTAGCAAAAAGAAACTCCAATAAAAAAAACTCCACAAAATCTATAGATTATGTGACATTATGACAATCACTCTAAAATGCCACCCATCAGTACTTTCAGTGCTTTGATTTATTTAATTCTTTACTAAGACCTGAATATACAGAGAATAAATAAACTTTTGTTAAACAGACAGTTCCATTTGGTTTTGTTTGTTTTGTCATTTCTTAAACTTTCTTGTTAATGGTAAAACTAGTCAAGTAGACCAAATGTATTTATTCAGTTTCAGTTCGTATTTCTCAATAGAAAGTCATTCATTTCCATTGAAAGCTGAATGAATGACAAGCTTTATTATCTAGTCAAATCCTAAGCGTCTAATTCAAAGGACATTAAATGAAATTTAATATGTTTCTATGTGTTTGACATGTTTTGACTGCCGAAACGAACAAATCATTAAATTGGGGTTTACTATTTCAAAACTAAAATACAACAAATATAATTCCATTTCGTTTTGTTATTTGAAGTTTGTAGATAGTAAAATATGAGCCGTTTAAATTTACTATCGTTGTCAAAATGTAAAATATGCATTATCAAGAATAGCCAAACCTGTAGATAATGATTTCGATTTTTATTGAAAATATAACAATGATTTTCAGGTAAAGGATACCATTAGGAGATTTAGGTCTTCATTTTTATAAATAAACATCTAAAAAAACTTAATAGAAAAACATATGAATTTTCGAAATAATTAAAAATCTGTCTTTTATGCCAAACCTACAATATTTTATCATAATGAGTTCTCTTTTCTTTACACCTGTAAAAAGGACCTGCATTTAAATTCTACAAATTTATTACAAAGGTATTATGAAGCATCGGTACAACTACATTTTTAAAATTATAAAAACAAATAAAATTACTATATATTATAAAATGTATGTTTAAATATACAGCCAATTTTATATCGCGTTTAACTTTATATTTTAACATGTTCCAAATTTAAATATGACAGCAAAATTGGGAAAAGGTATAATCTTTTTGATTGAACAACGCGCTTAAGTAAAATCATCGTCTGTTTGTTTTGCTTCACTCTATGTTTAATCTGTAAATAGACAAGAGCTGAGACAGCCTTTAAATTCATATTTGGTTATAAATTAATTTGAAAACTTAAAAGTGCCTGGTAACGCATGGGGTCGAAACTATTAAGGGTTTTAAAATATCATAATTTATCTTATAAACTTTAGAAGACGTGCAAATAATAATTATTTTTCTAACACAGTAAACGTACGTCGAGTGAATATTTTAAGGCCAAAGCTGATTACTTCGAGTGAATATTTTAAGGCCAAAGCTGATAAAGCGTTGTTTTGAGGTTCAATCACAACAGATCAGAAAATGTACATATTTGCTCAAATTTTTTTCTGCTGTGTAGACATTTATATGCATTTATAGTTAATACAGTTGAATCTGCTAATCAGCCACCTGCGTCCAGCAACAACGTGTCTTAAACATCTAGTTAGAATATGTCCAAAACTGACATTTTGTTCTAACTATTACATGTCACCTTTGTTAAGCAGCCACTTTTTGTCACTCTCTTGGGTAGCTGCTTAATACAGGTTTGACTGCAGTTTGATCACAGGGTAAATGTAAAGGTTTTCACGACAGAAGTCTGCTAATTGTAACATTTGAGGACCAGACACATTTAAACATTTAAGGTGTCTGAACATATATCAGGACGAACATATTGAGTGCTTATTAATATGACAATTAATCCAAATGTAAAAGACCTGTAAACAAATAAATGTAATTGTTATGTAATATTCTTATACATTCAACTTACAAGTGGTAAAGTATTGATTTGTTCAAAGCTTTTGTGAAATTCACTTCTTTTGAGTCATTTAGCGGTATAATATAGTGGTCGCCACTAGTTAGACGGTCTTTCAGATATTTTTTCATGTTCTTGTCGTACAAAACGGTGAAATATGCATATCAGGAAACGCCACATTCAGAAAAAAACAGCCTTCCCACACAGTCAAGAAGAAGAGAGGGAGAGAGCACGGTTAATAAAATGATCAGTTTCAAAAGAGACACCACTAACAAAAATGAGAACCCGAGGTGTTACCGCCTTGTAACGGTCAGTGGCAAATCAAATTGACACTGGGGGTTTAAACCAGGTTCTAGGGTGCACCAACCTCACACTTGCCCCAACAGGTTCTCATATCACAAAACAAATACAAGTTGTCTTTGTGAAACAACAAATGTTTATTTCATACGCAATTAAATTTAATATTGCCAGTTTATATCAAATGATTCGCAAACATCTGTCTGTATTGATCGTTCTGCAGGACTCGATTAACTGTGACTTAACGGAAAAGAAAAGTAGAAGGAAGAAAGTAGAAAGAAATATTCCTTGTATTAGTGAGATGTCTCTTGGAGGCGTAACAAAACAAAGATAATTTACAACCACTCAATTAAAATTTCAATTTAATCATCATCATCACGTCTTATTAAGCTTTTGTTTGTGCTCTTGTATAATCAATAAAATTAATATGATTGTGTACATGTACCTTCCAAATTCCCTTATCCTCATTAATAAAGTATCTTAACCAAAAGAGTGGATTATAATAAAGTTCGCAGATGTTATTGCTGTACGTATTTAGACATGTTTGTGCAAAGGGAATCAGCTAAGTTTACTTTGTAAGACAATCAGTCAAGCTTAAGTCTAATCTGGTATAACTTTATTTCTAAATATATCCCTATTACCATGTGGTTCTAAAATTACAGATCTCAATCGACTATAATTTGCACTGACCCAAAAAGTTTATCCTGGTATTTCTAAAAATAACCTCGTTACCAAGCTGTTCTCAAATTACAGATTTCAGTCAAACTGTGAACATTTCTATTAGATCCAGCTCTTTTGTGTCTTTTTATCGGTTAAATATATAATTTTCTGTTTCATGAGTCAATGCAAATTCATATTACTGTTCTAAAATAAACACTCTAAGCGTTAGGTTTCCTTTCAGAAATTATAGGAAACCTGGCCATATTGCATGTATATAAAATTATGAGTAATTAACGGAAGCGTTGTATACTTAAAGTATATTATAGACGGCAGTAAAATGTCAGTAGTACGTAAAACGTGGGACTGAAATGATTTTACAAACGAAAGTAAGACGAATGGGCCGACTGTAGGAAGATCGTCTGACTTGGCCGACTACAGAAATGAATGTCCGTTTTATGGAGAACCTATGTATAGTGGTTAACATGAAGCCTTCAATGCGTTTTAAATCAGATTATGAAAATGAAACTTCCACGGATGAACCCTTATTTCTCCACCCAAGGACATACAGCTACACATGTTTATTTCCTGAGAGTCAGTTATGTTCACATGGTGTTTTCAGATAAAAAACCCTCATAATTCTACATGTTTACGGGCCATTGAATGACAAAACCACTTTCATTTTGACTATTGTTTTTTTTGCATAACCATATATGGTAATTTAGGCGGCGAATGTTTTGTCAGTTACAAAAAATAATTTCGACCATTATATACGTTATTGTTTATTTGTAGGCTTGTATGAAAAAATTAAACGGTCGCCAAGCTGCACTGGGCCTGACCGTTTAATTTTCATACCAGCCTCCAAATAAACTATAACCTATACTTAACCGTTTCCTGGTTACTTGCTTCCCTTCAGATATTCTTTTCCTCAGACTCTTTAAGTCACGCCTTAACACTGTAGAAGATCGTTAACGATCTATATACATGTATATCAATAAATGTTCGAACAATATAATGGAGGAAATCGACCTATAATAAACACATTTTAGACGCGCGACTTTTTGAGAATTAAGGTTCGAAATATTTGAAAAATACTGCATTGTCATTAGTTCAAAAATAATTTCAACCATTATGTTGGCTTTAAGTTCTACTACCTACATACACTATGTTTCACAGATCTGCATCCAACATTTCTACGGCTTACTATTATTTTCTCCATCCTACTCAGTGCAACTTTCTTTTCTAAAGTAAGTCCTAACTTCCTAAGGTTCAAACTTCTATGTTTATGTCTACAAGCGAACCGGTCCAAATTTCAATTCTTTAATTTGGTCAGTCTTATGTTTGATTTTTACTGCCGACCAAATTCAACGTCCAGTGTCCATTCAATTTACATAAGTCAAAAAATAATGGTTAAGAATCTTGATACTTAAATGAAAATCCGGCAAGCGATTTTAGTTTTAATAAATCATACGACATTCTGGAAAGTTTAAATACCAAGTTAATCCAATAGAATAAATGAACCCAAATGTAAAATGGGTCACAATGTCTACAGTAGCTAAAACCTATGCTGTCTGATTTCGATCTATAATATTTGTGAATGGGATTACAGAAATATCCCATTGTGTTAATCAATAGATGAATTAGGTTCAATAAAACTTCAGCGGACTTGTTGTTTCACCAAAAAGGATTGACAGTCACAACAGTTTTTACCTTGGGTGTCAGGTAATTTTCCATGCGATTTTCAGATAATTCATCAATAACAAAATAAATTTCGAACACTATATGCATTTATAATTTATTTTGAGGCTTGCGTGCATTAAAAAAAACTTTTAATGTTCATACAAGCCTCCTTATATAAAATACGCTTTACATTACTCTTTTAATGTTGATTTTAGTGATGGAATATCTTAAAATGTTAACTTTTAAAAATAAAATCTGTTTAAAAGCTGCATACAAACTATATTATGATTCTTACCATGCACTACGACTGCATGCTTGAAATAAACGTCATTTTTTTTGTAAATTGAATCTCACTTCACTGTAGCGTTAAATCACGTATGTTATTCGCACGAATAATTGTTCAACATAATGTGTTTTGATTTATTGTGTTCTCAAGTTTCAAACTCAGCATAAGTTGATCATTTTGTATTTTTTGTTTGGAATACAGTCACAACGAGTTTCAATATAGAACAGTCCGGTATTTTAATATGATTGGCTAGTACGCTCAAAAGAAGCATATCGATTTTCAAAAATATAATACTACAATGGAAGATAAACATAATGTTTGCTTATCCGCGAAAACACGTCGTGAAGTTATTTTCTCGGGATTGTGATTCTATATTGCCATTAAAGGACATATATACTTTATCAGATGAAAATACAAGTAAGTCATGTAAATATTGTAGTTTCCAAGGCAACTCGTCAAAATTGGATTCTTGATTGGTCTTGGCCTTCTTGATGTCTTGATCAGTGTCACTGCAATGACTGTGTTTTCTCTCTAAATCCATGATCTATTTAAGAAGCTTTTCTAGAATCTAGCAAAGTTAAAATGTTTTCATTTCTTACTTATCATCCGCTATGTCCGAATTATACAGCTTCCATTTCGCTCTACTATGTGAAAGAAAGGGACAGTAATCGGACAATAATCGGAAATAGTTTGATTTTAAAGGTTATGTGATAAATATATAATAGTTACATTATTCGTGATCATTTTATATTGAAATTGTTTTTACGCAATTAGGTTTTGTTTCATGACATGCATATATTGCCGGAATGTGTTTCGTATTACCAAGGCCATGCACTGTTCTTTTCAAGAAATTAAATAATTGTTTTATTATACTGCACGGGAATTTTAAGGCGAAGGACAATAAGACAACATTTGTTTCCATGTTTTGTTTACTTCGCTAGTTGAAGTTGAAACAGCATAATTCCCGATATAAAACACCTTAACATGTCTTTTCAGGTGTCACTGTTTTACTTGCGTCACGTCACTCCAGTAGAAATTCAGTAGTCTGCCTAGTCTATATGTTCTTAAAACTCTTAAAATAATCGGACTGTTTCCAACTTTTAAAACATTACACAGTTATTCCCAGTTAAGTTAATTGCCCTTCATTCCGTTTTACAAGTTAGGAGATCGGATGAATTATATTCACTTTCTCGAAGTTAAAACAAAATCATGGCGAACGACAACAGTAGAGATACATCAGTGCAGATTGTAGCAACAACCAAATATAAAACATAAAGCAGTCAAATTTCTTTAAAGTGTGTTGTTAAAATACTGTTTTATTACCATAAAAATCTTCAAGAAAATCCAGCTCAGATCGGGGAGGCCGATAAAATTTATAAAATGCATTATACTTATTTTCGGTATAAAGTGACTTCTTGTGATCTAAAAATGAATGTTTATTAATCGCTGTGATCGTTTTACATAAAGTCTTATTAAATGAAATTTAATTCTGTACGTAACAGATATAGAATATTTTACCAGATGTTTTAAACTGCACATAAACAGTATTCGTTCTCTTGAAAATATTTCTCTTTTTGCTATCGTTTGTGGGTAGAAAACATCTTCGTCATGTTCCTAGACCGTTATTGCCACTATGTCCGAGCACCAGGTATATAGCCTAAAGCTGATATCTTAAAAATGTCATTTTAAAAAATATTTATAAAAATAAAAACAAAATCTTATGTATGCTAAATAATTTTAACAGTGATATTTGATATCGTTAAAGCAATTAACCAGCTAGATTTGTTTACCTATAAATCTAAATAGAGGAATTGAATATCTTGCAAATACACAAAAGTCTGAAAAAGAAAGACAACCAACATGAGATCTGCTTGCTTGGCGATTAATCTATCTACGGTCTTTTGCTTTGTGTACTTTTATAGTTGTACGAAATCTGCTAGGATTTAAGAGTTAAGAAATATGTCTGAGAAACCTTTAAACTGATCGTAGAAGCTATATTGTTTAATTCCTGGTTTCGTATTATTGCTGGTTTATCTCTAGGTGCTTTCGTGTAGGTAACGGTAGCAAGTATTTTGCCATTTCGCTAACATTTTAATTGTTGTATATGCGGGTGATTTTGAATTCAAAATTTTTAAATGATTGAATGAGCTTGTTATAATTGAAGTCACCTTTTTTGTTTTGTCAAGTAGAGCAATGCGAACGCACTTGTTGGTTTTTATCCTCTTGGAACGTGGTTTATATACCCAGGTGTAAACCAATTTTCAAAGGGCTGATGAACAATAGGTATTTTTTTCATTCTGTTAATGCATGTGCTGTCTTTAGATTAAAGTGATTATATTATAACGTTTTGGATATGTTAGGCGAATGTGTGTTCGAATAAAATAAAAAAAAATAGATTAGCTTATCTCATCATAAAGTTGATGCTACTACTTAAATCATTATGCGCATGCATGTCTTTGAACAGAGTATTCATATCAAGTGTTTCGCCGAGCTTTCACCGTATTGAAAGCATTTAATCCTTCGGTCGGCATGACCGTTAGTTTGCTTTCAATCTTTTAAGGACCTTTTTATAAATATTATGAGGTCCAGTTTTTATATTTCAATAAATTCACTACATTGTTTAGAAAAAAATCAGTTGAGAAGAGTAGGGATGTTGATTCATTTTGTGTTAAAGCAGTCAAATGAATATTGCATATATTACAATTTAATAATTGCTATGCATCTTTCTACCATATCGTCGCAGTTTATATTAAATTTAAACAAGTTATAAAGTGTGTCGTTTAATTATTGTATTGTTAACAAATAAAATATAATTAAAATGTATAAAAAGGGAACTTTGTAAGCACCAGAGCACGAGACATATGAACACATTGCAGATTAGTTTGATAGAGCCTGTTCATGGGCATGGAAATGCATATTACTTCTAGCCACCGGTTTAGCGCAACTCGATATTTACAACCAATAAACAGTACAATTTTGATCCATCCCAAATGGTGCTGAGAATATGGCATTGAACATAGAAACTGCAATGCTGTTAAAGACTTAACAAATGCTGTGTCTTTTTTTTTTTGAGATTGAAACATGCAATCTTTCTGAGAAGCTCTTTCTTTGTTGTGTGATTTGTTAATTATTAAGAAAATCTATTGTATTGACGGTTTCATTGTTTTTGCTTTTTTAAAATATATTTCAGAACAAATGGTTGCCCTCAACAGCATAGCATGAGAAGTCGAGGATTCTAAAACGAGTATTCTGAAAAGAAAACAAAAACAAAAACAAAACAATAAATGCAAGTTATGTCAATATGACGAATGGGAAATTATGGAATGTTTTATTCCTTCTTCTGTGTATTTCCATGTTATTGGTTAACTTTGGATTCGTGAGGAATATATCACTTCGTGCAGGCTTAAAATGGACTCCGAACTCGATAACAGGTACTACTATAATATGTGATAAATTGCCGAAAGCTTTTACAAATACATCTACAATTGAAACATGCAGAAGTATGACGGTTATAAGAGTAACTGAAAATCAAAACTGTCAATTAGATGATATTTTGAAAAACACTTCAAAAGCGTTTGCAGCACTTAATAGCCGACTGTCAGAAATAAATCGGGCTACAACTATAACTGATAATAAGGCAGTTTTTCAAAAGAATCACACAGTGAAAATTGGTATTTTGATACCTTCAACTACAAGAACACTGAAATGTCACCATTTCCATCGGCTAAGCTTGTTTGAAAAATGCATACCTTCAATGATAAGCTCATTAAGTAAAGGTTTTTTTTACAAGATATATATAGGATTTGATTCCACCGATATATTCTTTACTAAGATGAGAAATGCATTACAATATCATGCTTTAAACATTTCGCTGGTGAAAGTGCTTTGTCAAACATTCGTTGCAGCTGTTAATACGATTGCTAAAGTGGCTTATGAAGAAGGCATGGATTATATGGTACGAATCAATGATGATACCGAGTTTATTTCTCTCAACTGGACAGCATTAGCCGTAGACGCGTTGCAAAATTTTGATCCTCCTAATGTAGGTGTGGTTGGTCCAACTTGCAAAGAAGGGAACCCCTCTATTTTGACACATGATATGGTACATAGATCTCATTTAGAAATATTTAATTATTATTATCCACCTGCGTTTGAAAATTGGTGGGCAGATGATTGGATTACACAGACATATCAACCAAATCGTTGTACTAAGCTTCCGACATGGGGTGTGAAACATTTGCTTCAAGACAGAAGGTACCCGATTGACAAGTCAATAGAAACAAAATTAAGTAGGGAAGTAAAAGACAGTCAAATAAAGTTATATTGTTATGCATCAGCGTTCAAAGAGCAGAATAATACAACGAAGATATAGAATTGTTTGTGTGAAATAGATGACTGACAATCAGTTTAATAAAACTGGATATAAATAAAAGGCGAGGAAACGTTTACTTTTAAAAACATTAACAGTATTAGGGGCTATTACGTCATTGAAATCGTCTCCTTGAATGTATTAGACATGTTGATGTTTGTAATATCCATATCAGGTGTGTCACTTAATAAACTATTACTGTGATCATTCAGAACGTTTATGCAGATAGGGTCATTTTGTTATCTCACAGTTATTGTGACATTAACATTTGTAAGGATTTCCAACATTTATTTTGCTGCATGTTTTCGATGTCTTCTAAATGTTTTACCTTCGTCTACTCGATAATAAATTCGGTCGTTTTCTGACTTTTTTTTTAATTTTGTAACTTACGTTGAAAAATAAATCACGTTTTAAATCACGGTGTCTGTCATGCTCTAGTATATCACAAAATACTTCACATTTAAAATTAGAATCCCCTGGCAGATACGACCTGCCCAATTTAGTACATGTTTCCATTCCTCATAAATTTTCATCTCTAAAGTCGAAATATTTGTCTATGCAAACTCTTGGGGATAGCAGAGTTTCGAGTCTTAAACAGAAACATTGTTCTACAGTTCATTTCCTTAATATATACGTAGATGTTGTATGCATCCTTTTAGGCTCCCTTTCTCAACCCTACAAAAAGGTGAAATATGCATAACAGGAATCGCCACATTCAGAAAAAAACAGCCTCCCCACACAGTCAAGAAGGAGAGAGGGGGAGAGAGCATGGTTAATAAAATAATCAGTTTCAAAAAAGACACCACTAACAATAAACCAAAATGAGAACGCGAGGGGTTACCGCCTTGGAACGGTCAGTGGCAAATCAAATTGCCACTGGGGGTTTAAACCAGGTTCTAGGGTGCACCAACCTCACACTTGCCCCAACAGGTTCTCATATCACAAAACAAGTACAAGTTGTCTTGGTGAAAAGAATCCAACCCACTTATCTGCTTAACAATGTTGCATGCAAAAGCACACAACATATAAAACATAAGAAGCTAAGAGCATGGCAAAGCCGAATGGGGTTCTCAATGATCTTACCGAGACCAGAGCTCCTGGAGTAAAATCAGCAAGAACACGATGACAGGGATAAAAGAAACAAATCGAGCTTCTAGGTTCTATTAAGAAAAGATTTCCCCATTAACCTTCATAAACTCTTAAATCCCTGCCACCGTCGTGCAACCAAAGAGGTAAGCATAATGATCAACTGTAGAAGGGTTAATCACCAGGCCTGCAGAGCGCTGTAAAATATCATGTTGGTAACCTTTCTTTTTAAATTTACAGATGGTTTTTACGAATAACCGGGAGAAATTAACACTGCCTTTTATCTATTTAAGTTTATGAATTGAAACTGATTATTTTATTAACCATGCTCTCTCCCCCTCTCTTCTTCTTGACTGTGTGGGGAGGCTGTTGTTTTCTGAATGTGGCAATTCCTGATATGCATATTTCACCTTTCCATACAAAACTGGCTGTTGCAAAAGTGATTTTAAAATGCATTTGTATTTATGAATTAAATCTGGGTATCGGCGATAAAACTTGCAAAAGGTTTTCCTTAATTGGTGATACCGATAACCTTGTTTTAAAAGTTTTTCTGTAATGCACAGTTAATCGTTATGACTACCAATTTGGCCACACGTCGGTGGCAGGAGTTTAAGAATGTATGTAGGTTTATGACGAAAATTCAATTAGCACTGCATAATTATACACGATGTGTCCACAAAGAGTTTGATAATTACATTTATCAATGTTGATATTGTTTCTCTAAATCAACAAAGTACAATTATAGTTCAGTAACATTAAGTTTAAAGGGAATGGTACAGCCCTTTCGATTTATACTGTATAAATGTACACGCTTTCCATGTGGACTTGAGCTTATGACAGCACTTCTTACTGTTAAACCTTTACGAGGCTCATCTAACTAGGCAGTTTTTATGAGAATCATCCAGTTGATAAACCGCATATGTGTATAAACGCATTAAAATAATATTTTCGCCTTCAATGTTTACAAATCATTGACGAATAATAACACATACATGTATTAACATTGCTGTTTAAATGTCCATGCGACTTGTTTAACAACGTCGCAATTATGGTAATTTAATAAGTTACTGATTGCCCTGTCAGTCACCATGATGCAAAACATTGCAAGTTCGAATCAAGAAAAAGTAACTTTTTATTTTTGTTATTATAATGATCTGATCAGGCAACCCACATTGAATCTAAGCCATAATATATTTCGAGTTTGATACCTATTTTTGAAGGCTTAGAAAACTATTATTCGAAGACCTGTGTGCATAAACTTAAACGATTACATGTAATCTCGATGCTTGCCTCATCATAATTAACATTGCAAATTGCATCATTCTCTTGTTGCATTGATGTAAAATGTTGATTGAACAAAGCGTCTGTGCGACTGAGATTTTTTACCATTTCTAGTTAATTATGAAACCTTTATTTTTCGTTTAAAATGCATGAAGAATTTTTAATAACCCACATTCGCTTGAATTATAACATATATATTTCCTGAAGTTTTATAGAAACAAATTAACAATTTCTTTTTGAAATTATTTAATTTATCTTTGTCTGAAATCAGGACAGACACTTTGATAAGAAGTTAGGAATTTTCCACAATTGTAAACTTCACTAAACATTGTACTGGATCTACTAATAAACTGGTTAAATGAAAGAGTAAATAATCAATGTTAAACATCATTAAATACAAGAAGAAATAATCGAAAGAAAAGCAATTCGTTTGATTCTAACTGATTTTTACTGCAAAGAAGCAAATTAAATTTTACAACGGTTCGCAACATATATCATAATAATGGAAATGCTGAAATAAGAATCTCAAAAGTTCGCGCTGCAGTCTATTCTCAAAATAGAAATCAGCACTGGGCATTGATGAATTACCCAGTTAACTGTTAAAGTCCTTTGTTTTTACATAAAATCTATTTGTGGTAAAACTTTATAACCGTCTTTTTATGAACGGCGAACACCCAGAACTCTGGGGAATGGGGAATGGGCAGCAGTACCCCCATAATAAAAAGTGGGACTTAAACGCAAAACTATCGAGATATCACTTTGATAAATATTCATGCAAAAGCATTTTCGCAGATTTTGCTAGCTCGATTAAATAAATGGTGCAAAACACGATACGATTTGAAAAATACCAGTTCAGCTTTCAAAGGGGAAAAATATGATGTACATTCATTGACTATGAATTATATTTCGACAATATTGACCATTCCCTCATTTGAGTAAAACTCTTAAACGAAAATATTAACGACACATTTGTTTTTTATTTCTCATCTATGTATCATTTAAATTTGATGCTAATTATAAGGAAATGTTGTAATTTGCGATTCCATTGCATTAAAATAAGAAACTGTGGCTTCGTAATGGTCCGCTGGGCACGACGAGCTAACACACTCTATTTTATTCATCCGTGTTTAACAGGATTTCAAGGAGAAAAACCAATTTTCTCACATAGTTGTGCCAAACGTTTTTGAATAGTCTAACATGCCGTCCTTTATGAGAGATGTTAACAGCCGTTCCAAGCGAAAAGATATATTCATTTCGATACAATTGACCAGTATTCGGACTCGCTTTTTAATATTAATTTTCTGACAAAAAAGTCATTGTCGAACAATTTTATTTTGATTTTATTACATTTCTATGATTTAATTTAAAATTTGGACACTTATCAAACAAATGTTACACTTATATTTTCGAGTTTACGTGTTTAAGGTAAATATTTAATGACGTAACTGAGTAACTTCAGCGTTCATTGTAAGAACCATTTTCAATCTAAAAAACTATCATTTGATTTCCTTCTTATATTGATAAATATAAGAAAACAAAATCGATTTAAAAAAATCGATTATCGCACGACGATTACGCAAAAGTAGCGTTTGCCGACGTGGATGAAGTAACACCTTAAACATTTGAACGGTTTATAAGAAAAACATTATTCAATTTGTTTGATCATATTCAACATTATGTCAAACTTTCTTTTATTTCGAATAAGTTTGCTTTTAGATATTCAAAATTAAACACTTGTGAACTTATTCATAATTAATATACATTATTCTTCTTATCACAAAGCCATCACTGTGGTTGTATTTTCAGCCATGTGCTACATGTATTGCTCTGGTTGCAATCATTATGAATTGTGAAATCTTATTTTTAAACTTGACGATATGTTCATTTGTTTATGCTCTTATAATAGTTACTTTTTGTATGTTTTGCTTACAACTTTCGCAATAAAGTATTGGATTGGATTGGATATTTTAGTGCGTCCTTTTAGTCAGTACTGATCAGTAAATTAACCCGTTACCGATGTCATGCAGTGATTGTTACCTATATCAGGGCTATCCGATCAACGTTTTTTGGCGTTGTCCCGGTTAGCTCAGTTGGTTACGTCACAGGAATTGCATGGCTAGGCGCTGTCGCCGTGACGGTGCGGGTTCGCTCCCAGCTAGAGACACTATCATTTGAAATTCACAGTAGCGCTATTTGTGCAGTGTGGCGGCCGTAAAAAGTCTCCCCGTACATTTAGTCAGTACTGTTATCAGTAAATTAACCCGTTACCGATGTCATGCAGTGATTGTTACGTATATCAGGGCTATCCGATCAACGTTTTTTGGCGTTGTTCCGGTTAGCTTAGTTGGTTACGTCACAGGAATTGCATGGCTAGGCGCTGTCGCCGTGACGGTGCGGGTTCGCTCCCAGCTAGAGACACTATCATTTTATGTATGTGCGATCCTTAATAATAGACTATTTATCATTTATCTGTCGACGTTCTTAATCGTTTGAAAGCACACATTTAAATGCAATACCTATGTAGTCCCAATCATTCAGGCGCTCTGATTTCCTAAAGGCGACCAGTACGTCTGAATGCAGTGTTCGTAAAAAAAACCAGACACTTTAAAACGAGGCTTGAAATTAGGATATTAGTAAGGAAAGCCGTTGTAGTTTTGTGAAAACGGTTTTTTTAGACTGTGCCCTGCCAGCTGGAAATCGAAAAGACACTTCCTACGGCGGCACGCACCTTTGGCGACACGCACCTTTTAACTGACAAGTATGGGTGTGTCCACAGGCGTGTTCAATTAAACTGGGTTCTGCGGTTACCACGAGATCTGATGAAAAATTTATACAGACGTTGCAAGCACAATAGTTACCTTATGCAACCTTAGAACTGTTTTAGAATGAAATCATTTCAATAAAATGATCATAGTTTTTCTCTAAATTTTGACCTTTCTGGATCAAAATTACGTTCGAAGTAAAAAACTTTGCCCTATAACCAATTTTTTGAATTTATTAAGATAACTTCAAAATTCTTTGGCATTCCCTAATGGCGACCTTAAAAACATTTTCCAGTGAAATCACTTGGCTTCAATTTTAAAAATTCTATACATTTTCTATTTATGTAAAGACAAAAGTGTTAAGAAAATTTAAAACAGCGAATACAAATAGTTAACGCTTGAAAATCCTTAAAATAATATATACAATCAAACACAAAAAAAGAAGCATCGCAAATCAAACAGTTCAAATGCCACATTATTAAAATGATACTGACAATATCCAAGATCCTTTAAAAGAACTTTTTATTATAAAGAGAGAAAACAACAATGTTATTTTTGTCATCCGTTTTCGCAACCATGAAATTAAAGGCCATATCATACATTTACAAATATCTCTTTCTACATGTATATAAATGTGTTAGACGAGACGATCTTAGATATTGTTGTTAGTAACTCATTACTAAGTTAGGCATTTAAATTGATGTTTAGTGTAACTTTGTTTTTTTTTCTGTTTGGCTACAGAATATAGGGATTGTTTAAGGTCAAACTATTTTTCTTTACTGTTCTAACTTATAAAACTAAACATATATTAATAAGTTTTATTTATGCAAAGATTGATATTACTGTAGTTTATTTCCGTCAGAGAGGAGATTGATATTGAGTTTGATAATCTTCTCTTTTTTATAAATCACATTACGATGACAACTGCCATAGCATATAATGTGACAGTCTAAAATCATTACCACGAAGAGGCAGAAACGACGTACCATATATTTGCATTCATTTATGTAGAATGGGGTAGGCAAGTTCTTAAACTCCTTTGTTTTACAAACCACATACCTGTTCTCGTAGCTCGATATCATATTACCTAAATTTCACATTGTCTTGTGTGGAAGAAATACGGTTAAAGCACTGTTAACAAATTTCATTAGAAATCGCGATTGATTTTGAATTTGTTTACCATATAAAAGTGCCACCTGTCAATCAGACTGTCTCTAAACGTTCGTCAGAGCAATGTGACACTGAGCAATGACAGAACGTCTAGATGATCTAGATTAATACCTATGATAACGATGCTCATTAGAGTACCCATAATATCGGTATATCTCTGGTAAAATAAAATTTTGTTATTTACAATCATGCCTGGAAGAATATGATTTTTTTCAAATAATTAAATAAATAAATAAGTCACCGAAAGATAACCAAAGGGAAAGAAACTTAAAATTAACAATTATTTCTTTCGTTGCGATTGGCTGTAGTTTTTAGGTTAAATATCGATACAAATGCTTTTTAAAAGTAGTATGGTGCTCTTTATCTGATCATAATCGGTCCAGAAACTAGTGAGAACTAAGCATAAACCTTCAAGAAGCGAGTGATTTTTTACGTATGTTTTTGTCCGTAAAATGTCAAAAATAACGAACTTGTTCGGTTGACCGACGAACATTCGCATTAACTGCCGTTAGGCACGTTTACGGTCAGGTTTCCGTTCCATTTTTGGAGGCCTGTAAAAGGTTACGTTCGGATCAAAACAAATTACAGTCGGGTAACCAGACACAAGCTTATTTTTGGACCTTACGTATTTGCGAACATGTTTTTACATTTAATTTATAAAGACAACTTTATTTGATATATGAAACAATTAAGGTTACGTTTTAAAACTACTTAAATCAGAGAATATGTATACATTATTTTTGTCAACTTACTTATTCTACACTGTAAAATTCAGTTCCTCAAAATTTGATAAGCGACGAACCAACCAGTCCCATTTAAAAAGTTTGAAATTGAAATTACAATATGTATCGATTGAAATTTAGTTTGGGAATTTTACAGATAATTTGTTAAAACAGACTACTTTATAGACATGATGTCAAGATCTTATGTTTTCGTTTTTCAAAAATATTAATTTTACGTTAAATTTGCTACCTATATTCATTAACAAGTAATTTGTATCCATATTAGTACTGATTAAACACACCGTGTTGCTGATCTGTTATTTATAACGCTTTTAAAGAGACTGTATATTATGTCTTTCAAAAGAACATCAAGATGACATAATAATCGACATCCCGGGGTATTTTTACGGTCGGTTTAGCTAAATATAAATCATTGTCCATTTGCGTCAAGAAAATATATTCTGATATATCAAGCTTAATCGAAATAGCAGTTCAGAAAAACAAAAAATCTTTCTGGATATTAATCACTCCCTTAAATATGTTTTTTCCGCTGTTTCTAAAGCAGGGGGTCCAACGTATTTGGTTTTTGCGGAAAAGAAAGTGAGGGACATGTTCTGTGTGGAACAAGATGGCGGAATATTTCGTTATTTTGTGCATTTCCGAAGATATTTTGACCTGAAAAGTATGTTTAAATTACAGTTATCGAAATATAAATACGCCTACCCGGAGGCCAGATGTGTAAGATCCACTCGGTTCTTTGAGGCCTTAACAAAAAAGTTATTGAATGTATAAACTGAAATATTGTTTGTTTACAAAGTGAAAATAGAAAATTGCGAGACATGAAACTGTGTTTTTAGTCAAAATATACCGTTCTTGGACCTATTTTAGCTAAATTATTACCGAGTTTTTGCATATATTTGTTCACGACGGTATATGCAGTTAACATAAGTGCCTAATGACCAATTTTTATAAGTTCAAACACCTGAAATGTTTGCTGTGGAAGTGGTAAGCATTTTTTGTTCGGTGCAGAATCTGAATAACACACTGGTATGCGTAAATATAAGTGTAAGTAAGACAAGAGCTGGTAACAAATGTCAATAATCAAAACAAAAGCCAATTTGTTACCCAAACATACAAATGTCCTTAGCACCAGACACGGCGACATCGCCTAGCCAAGAGTGCAGTACATTGCTATAGACGTGACATCCAAGTTCTCAATAGAGAAATTTTCTGGCAACGCCTATAAACCATAACTATCCACAAATGACCCTCTGACTGCCAAGACATTTACATACACATAATTTATACATATACAAACTTGTAGGACAATTACAAATACACATCTATTAGCATCGTGCTTCCTCCATTTTTATTTTTCTTTTGGAGTTTCTATGCACACTTGTGCTATAGACACGTTATGAAAGTTTGCTGGATCTTTCGATACACTGAATTGAAGATATATATAAAGTTAAAGGGAGATAATTCAATTCAAACAGCTAACTTTCGAATCCCCGAAAGGATTCGTGTTCGTGGAATTAAGATTATATATACACTCAACAAAAGTTCTAATTGGTCACTTTTTGTCCGTATTTTTTTATTAGAAAGACATTGAATTCACTCTTGATTTTTAATTATATGCTAACATCAGTCTTCAACTTAAGCTTTAATCTTGTAATAATTGACTTTAGAACAGTTTGGCAAGAGTTATTTTTAATTTGCTAAAAATGCATTTATTGCATATTATGGTCAAGCACATAGGACCCCTCATTAGTAGGAAAAAAGAAAACATGATTAATCAATAGCACATTTGATTTAATAAAACCCTTTCAAAGTATCCAATTTTAAAATTACCTCCCTTTTAATTAAAGACTGTTCAAATTTTGTCCCTGTGCTGTAAGTAAATGGTATTGGATTTGTTTAAGAAAACAATCAATAAAGATTAAAAAGACATTAGATAATTGATTTCTAGACAAAACAGTTCTTTCCACAAATCCTCTTGACGTAGGGAAGAAACGAAACTAGTATTCATTGTAAACAGATACAATGAATGACCAATTAGAACTTTTGTTGAGAGTATATACTACTTAAAATTTGATCACTTAAAAGATTGTGTGTTATTCATTACATAAGGTTTAAACGATAAAATATTTGCTGTGGTTCTGAAAGTATGTTCATTTGACATTAGCTTTGTTTGTGCCACAAAAAGAGTTCAGCCTCAAACTTTTAAAGTGGGAACAGCGGTTGAAACTTGGTAGGGGCAACAATTCGAGATAAAACGGAAAGCGATCCCAATCAAACTTTGAGTAGTATATATAAGTACCTGTACTATAGTAGTCCCAAAAATAGAGGCGCACCTCTAAATATAGATGTACACTACACCTCTATTTCTTATCCCAGGTGTAGAGGTGCACCTTTCTAAATTCAGAGAACACCTCGATTGCATTGTTTGGACATATACGAGCACCTAGAGCTCTTTATTTAGATCTGCACCTTTATATATAGAGTTGCGACTGTAAATATAAAAGCAAACCTTTTAAATAGATATACATATATTTAGTACACAAAACGACTAGGACAATGCTACTTTTGACCCAAATAATACTTCATATATTTAAACATAACGAGTCAAGTAAACACTCATCATTTTAGGTTTGATTGTGCCGCATAAACGCTCCAAACGTGTGTATGGCCTGTCTCGAATTGTCCGTTTTGTGTCCCTATTCTCAAAATGCAGATGAAACTTCTTCTTTTATCATGGCGTCGTGAATTGTCTCGATCTGAAATAGATACAGAGACGTATGTAACAACGCAATGACCATTTACCTATTATGGTGCGAGTACATATTTTTAGGTGCGCCAGTATTTTTTTGGTGCGACTACTAGTACTCTAGTACTATAATACTACTAAAAAGTAATAATGTAATGAACACATCAAGAGGTAGAATAATATACAAGTATATGTGGTAGGTCATTTTGCATAACAAATTCGCGAGACGTTCGTATTTGGGTAACAAATCGGCTTTTGTTTTGATTAACATTTGTTATCAGCTCGTGTCTTACTTATATTAACGCATTCAAGTTTGTTATATAAATTCTGCACCGAACAAAATAATGCCTACCACTTCCACGGCAAACATTTAAGGTATTTGAACATAAACAAATGACCATAAAGTACCCATGTTAAATGAAAAAGCCGTCGTGACGAAATATATGTAGAAACTCGGTAATAGCTAAAATAGGTCCAAAAACGGTATATTTTGACTAAAAACACAGTTTTATGTCACTCAATTTTCTATTTTCACATTGTAAACAAACAATCTTTCAGTTTATACATTCAATAACTTTTTTGTTAAGGCCTCTAGAAACATAGGGTAAAAAACCGAGTGGAGCTTACATGTCTGGCCTCCGGGTAGGCTTATTTATATTTCGGTAACAGTGATATAAACCTACTTACCAGGTCAAAATATCTCCGGAAATGCACAAAATAATGAAATATTCTGCCATTTTGTTCCGCACAGAACATGCCCCTAATTCACTTACCGCAAAAATCAAATACGTTGGATCCCCTGTAAAGCTTAAATAGATGAAAAGGGCACTTTGAAGACCCTCGACCACGACAAATATGAACATATTGCAGGCTCGGTTTGATTGAGCCTGTTCATGGGCAGTAATGGAAATGCTTATTACTGCCCAGGCCGCCTAGCCCCGGGTTGAGCGCAACTCAGTATTAACACCAAAAAAAATAGTACAATTTTGATCCATCGAAAAAACAATAGTTCAATGAACGTTATATAATGTATTTACACAACAGAAAAAAACACAAGATTTTTTTTTTGTATTGCCACTAACCGTTAGAAGAAGGTTACCACAAGGGTTTTCTTTCTCGTTAATTGTTTGTGGTGTCTTGGTTGAATTTGATATACTTATAAACACATTTGTTCGTTACCTGTCTTCTTTTCGCATACAAATATATAAAAAATAAGAAGCTAATAACAAGGCCAAAGGGGTTTGTACTCAATATTAACCTTGCCTATTTTTCTTCAAGTAATAAAGTAAATTTCCATACAAACTGGCTGCGAAATACCTTGTTGCAATTTTAGTGATTTTAAACTGCACCTGTATTTCTGAATTATATCTGGGTTTCGGCGAAAACCTTGCAAACTGTTTAATGAAATTTTGATTCCGAAAACCTTGTTTCAAATTTTTTTTTGTAATGCAAAGGAACTGTATTCAAGCTGGTGATAAATCTAACTTTTAAAGTGAAACGATATTGCAAAGTACGAATACCAAAAATGATAAGTTTGTCAAACAGTTCGACATATGTTTAATGAGAGAAACCCGCAAACATAAACTGTAAATAAATTTCAAAAGCTATTACATCAAATACCAATAGATGAAAAGGGAACTTTGAAAGCCACCGATCACGACATATATGAAAATACTGCAGGCTCGGTTTGATTGAGGCAGTAATGGGAATGCTTATTACTGCCCACGCCGCCTAGCCTCGGGTTGCGCGCAACTCAGTAATTACACCATTAAAGCTAAAGTCAGGGTGGGGTGAAGATATCGTGCAGTCCTAGATTTTTTGATGGCAAGAAGAATTCAGACTTAAACTTCACAATTGGGTTTACTTAACCGCTTACAAAAAATCGCAATAGCTATTTATATGTTAAATCCACAATAA
Source organism: Corbicula japonica (assembly GCA_038501625.1). Lineage (NCBI taxonomy): Eukaryota > Metazoa > Mollusca > Bivalvia > Venerida > Cyrenidae > Corbicula > Corbicula japonica. The sequence goes on from JAZAYU010000054.1 coordinate 2,737,908, forward strand.
TCGAATGCATCACCATTGGAGCATTAATGAGGTTAATTTAATGTACCCTCTGACATTAAATCGAAGCTTTTTGAAAAAAAAAACAACAACAATGTTATGTTGGGATATATAATTTTACTACACAATTTTCAATCCCAAAAGATAATGTTTGTGAGAATTGAATTCATGATCAGGGAGTCTTTATGAACTTTTACATGCATGTAGTACGAATTACTAAGCCGGAAGTTCAATCGGTCTGCTTGCGGGATGCACTTATTCTTCCAAAACGGTGACAAAATAAAGAATATGACACATGAGCAGACAAAGCTGATAATTGCCCTGCGCATGAATTTGCATAGATCGGACTGGTCCAACGATAGGTTCTTTCGGTGTCCAGTTGTAGAGCATTTCAAGCAGGACGGACATACGTTCTCTGACATAGAACTCTGTTGCATAGAGTTCAACAACTCCTCGACAGATGCGCAGAGAAAATCAAGAGAAACATATTGGATATGTCGACGGAACACATGAAAACCTTCAGGTATCAATAAAAGCGAATGATAATTCGAAACTAAGTCACATGTACAGTAAACAGCCATCATAATGTAGGTCACTGTGTCGGAATAAGTTTTGCCGGTTGTTGTTGTTGTTGTTTATTCATAATTACTATCAGAATGATTTACGGGTTAGTAGGTAAAAAGTGAATTTTGCAAGTTGATTTCTAAAGGCCCTTAATACTCGCCGTCAGTTATAGTTAGAATACGAAAAAACATCATTATTTCAGTTATTATCATTGCATAAAATGTATTATCGGAATTTGCTATCCTATATAGAATATTGCCAGTCCCTTGTGAACGCCGATTTACACAATCAATAACATTTTGTCACATGCATTTTCTTATGTCTTTCAAGACAACAACAACAACAACAGATAAAAGTCTCAATGAACAACAACAACAACAACAACAAACGCTCATTTAAAAATTATAAAATAACTCGTGTTAATTAAATAGACCTAGTTTTTCTTACCAAAAGTGTTTATATTATTAATTTATTCTTAACTCAACACAATTCACTTTTAATTTCGGATAAGTTTTTTCTTTTGTCTTCTTTTGTCTGAAATTCATATATAACTATCAAGATAACAAAAACAATGACGTTTACTTTATCACTTTCAAAATTAACAATATAGTGTTTCGTTGATAAATCCCGTTTCGTACCTCTACTATAATAATCCCGTATCGAGCCCCCGGCCATAGAACACACTTCCGCGATAAAACAAAGCAGGTTTAACATTAATCAGGGCGGGTAATCAAACTGCACCTTACCATGCATTTTGTGAACAAAAGTCCGCCATCTTGGATGAAAATTGGTAAGTTTTTTTTACTTTTACTCATTTAATAAATAACTCGTAAAATTGAGATATACCTAAGAACCTGCTACACATTTTCCCGAATCTTTTGGTACCGTAATATTTAATGGTTAAGTTTAATTAAGAATAATTTTACAATCAGGCAACGGCCGTAAAAGCAATAGCTGTTTCACTGCCAACATTACCTTTTTATTTTGACACAAACACTTTTTATACCAGCTAAAAGAATGAATTTAAAAATACGCGAGCCAGGAGTTTTCGTTGGCAGGTGATAACTGAAAAAGCCAAAGTTCAGAGGAGCGAAACAAAACAATACATGTTTTATGCCGGATTTGATATTAAGGAGTCTCCCAAATGTTACATTTTATTTCGTTAATTGATTTTGTGTCGGACATGTGTTTATATGGTCATATTAGTCAGGGAAATACGACGGCGATATTTTATGTTTAGTTTAGGAAAGAAGTAAACTGCACTTTATCATTTATTTTTCAGAACTGCACATTACCATAAAGGATATTTGATAGTTTTGCTGCGAAATAGTGTTTTCTTTTACAAAAAAAATTGTCTTGGAACATGAAATTTAAAATGGAATTCAAATGTTCTTGTGATTACAGACAAAACTACCTTTCTTAGCGAAAAACATACAAACTGACAATTTTCCCTGCACTTTACCCTAAAAATCCTTGCTCATTTCTCGCCGAATCAGTTTCCAATACCGAGGTAACGTGTTTGCCACTTGGAGTTTGTATTCCATCTAGGTACCAAAAAAAATCGGAAAAAATGTGTAGCAGGTTCTTAGGTATATCTCATACGCCGCTGAACATGGAATGGTATTAATCTGAAAATACCTCATTGAAGGTTCCATGTTCACCGCCATATGCATACCATCGTTTGGGATGGATCGAATTTGTACTATTAAATGGTGTAATTACACAGTTGCGCTCAACCCGGGACTAGGCGGTGTGGGCAGTAATAAGCATTCCCATTACTGCCCATGAACAGGCTCAATTAAACCGAGCCTGCAGTATTTTCATATATGTCGTGATCGGTGGCTTCAAAGTTCCCTTTTCATCTATTTCAATTATACGAGTTATTTATTAAATGAGTAAAAGTAAAAAACTTACCAATTTTCATCCAAGATGGCGGACTTTTGTTTACAAAATGCATGGTAAGGTGCAGTTTGATTACCCGCCCTGTTAATTCTAATTAATGGAATATCTATATCCCCGCTATAATTTGATTGGATTAAACAGTTTAACAAACTAATCCGATAGGTTCAACACTTTAAGATCATAGCTTAACCACTTGTTGATTTTAATGATCATCATACCCCTATAGTTCGATCTTGCTCAGATAGTCAAGTAGGATGTGTAGATTGTCGAAAAGAAAATTTATTTCCTGCGACCATACTAACAAGAATTATGATCCGTTCTGTAATGTAATTTTGTAGTATTAACTCCTCATAAATTGACTGGTATATTGATATTCAGTTTGTATAGATAAGCAACCATGATGTGTAGATAGTCGTAAAACATTTTTCTCGTGCACGCGCGCAGAGCTGTTTAGGCTATACTCATAGCAGACCCGTCAATGTGAGGAGATTGTTCACGAACATTTCATTGTGAATACACGTCTTTACTGAGATACATGTCAAAAATGAAATGTATGTTTTCTTTAGCATGAAATTGACATTGTTATTTCGTTTCAAAGTCATGAAATCGTGGAAATCATTCGTGTAATATTCAAACAGTAAGTTAAAGGCAGTCGCTACAGTTTTTTCAACGAGTATTAAGCTACTGTACCACCGTCTAAATGCAATGTATAAAACACAGTTCACGGTCCAATCTGGGTTTTATCAATGTATAAAACACAGTTCACGGTCCAAGACATGACTTAATCGGACATAGCTCGTTTCGGATACGTATTTGGATTATTGGTTAAATTTTGGCTTAGGTTTTAAATTCGCGCACTAGTCCGAGCGCGAAATAGGCGAAAATTAAGACATCGCTAAATAAAATGATTACACATTAATAATTAACGATGTACACTATATTCCTTTAAGTTTTTTTGTTTATACATAATTACCCCCCCCCCCCCCCCCTTTTTGAAATTGCCATTTGCTTACATGGAAACCTACATTTTTCATTTTAATTTTATGTTTGTTATACATTGGTTACATTGGTGAATATATTGGTAGTATATGGTGAAATTCTATTATGTTAAATTTAAGTAATCTTAAAAAATCCCTTAGAATGAAAAGATTTGACGATGACTTCTTTGTAGTAAAATAGGTAATACTTAATTTTTTATATGTGTTTCACTTCGTGTATTGCACTAATTAGCATTTTTTGTAACTAAGAATGTTTTTAACTGAAAAATAGAATTATTTATGATATTCTTGTGATACATTGTCTGATTTTATGCCGACAAAGAAGTCTGTGAAAATCATAAAAATTGTTCAAAATGTGACATCTTCGGTATCTAATAAAAACAAGTAACCCCGGTAAGGTCCCATTTTTATTTGGGTTTTCATTGCATTACATCATGTTCTTGACATAGACAAAGTTTGAATGCAATCTATTATTGGGATAGGTTTGATGAAACTGTAGCGACTGCCTTTAAATAAAGAAGAGAACAATAGTTTTTTTATGTTGATTTATGTGAAATTTAACAGACAAAACATACAAACAACGTTCCCTTTTAGCAAACTAGTAAACGTTTATGTAGCACTCAAGTCTAAAACAACATCTTAATGGTCATTTGGATAAGTTAATTTAATGTATCCAATAAAGATGGCAAAACAGCTAGTTGTCTGAATTCCTAAGACTTTGAGTGCCATTTACGAACTGGTCTCTTTTTTAAACCCGGTACTACATGTTTCTATACAAATATATATAAACTAGCAGTTTTCGCAGTGTTCAAGAGTCGAGAGAATACAATGATTTAGAAAAAACGTCAACATATAGGCTCGCTACTTTACCCGTATTTATTGTGTCGCCTGCGATATCAGGTAGACACATATGGATCCTATTGTCCGGCGGCGTCGTCGTCGGCAGTGCCGTCGTCCGGTAGTCCCCCAACTTTAACATGAAACTTAATGTGGCCTATAACTTTGAAAGTACTTGTCCTATTCACTTTATACTTGGAATATATCATCACCATGAACAATGCCATCTGTGACGACAAGAATGATAACTCCAGATTCAATAATTTTTAAGTTATGCTACTTTCAAATGCAACTTTTACATGAAAATGTGGCCTATAACTTTGAAAGTACTTGTCCTATTCACTTTATACTTGGAATATATCATCACCATGAACAATGCCATCTGTACCAACAAGAATGATAACTCCAGTTACAATACTTTTTTAGTTATGCCACTTTCAAATGCAACTTTAACATGAAACTTTATGTGGCCGATAACTTTGACAGTGCTTGTCTTATTCACTTCATACTTGGAATATATCATCACCATGAACAATGCCATCTGTGACGACAAGAATGATAACTCCAGTTTCAATAATTTTTGAGTTATGCCCCTTTCAAGTGCAACTTTAACCTGAAACATAATGTTGCCTATAACTTTGAAAGTACTTGTTCTATTCACTTCATACTTGGAATATATCATCAGCATGAACAATTTCGTCAGTGACGATAAGAATGATAACTACAGTTTCAATATTGTTTTAGTTATGCCCCTTTCAAATGCAACTTTAACATGAAACTTAATGTTGCCTATAACTTTGAAAGTACATGTCTTATGCACTTCATACTTGGAATATATCATCAGCATAAACACTGCCATCTTTGACAACAAGAATGATCACTCCAGTTTCAATATTGTTTTAGTTTTGCCCCTTTCAAATGCAACTTTAACCTGAAACTTAATGTTGCCTACAACTTTGAAAGTACTTCACCTTTTTCATTTCATACTTGGAATAAATAAACAGCATGAACAATCCATCAGTGACGACAAGAATGATGACTCCAGTTTCAATTTTTTTTTAGTTATGCCCCTTTCAAATGCAATTTTAACCTGAAACTTAATATTGCCTATAACTTTGAAAGTACTTGTTTTATTCACTTCATACTTGGTATATATCATCAGCATGAACAATGCCATCTGTGATGACAAGAATGATAACTCCAGTTGCAATATTCTATTAGTTATTCCCCTTTCGAATGCATCTTTAACATGATACTTAGTGTTGCCTGTAAAATGGAAAGTACTTGTTCAAATAATTTACTTAAGACTTTGAATAACTCAACTGTATTTACAAACCAATTTTTGAAGATGATAACTCAGGTTTCAAAATTATTTTAGTTTTTCCCATTTTAAATGCAATTTAGATGACACATGTGTTCTGTGCTTTAGTATTGAAATCAACTTAATTAAATTTTTTATTATATATGATTAAACATAGGCCCACATTTCAACTTTTTCCATGCAGGCGACACATGTGTTCCGCGGAACACACCATTCTAGTTAATCAAAGAAATGTTAAACTTTACAATTTTCTAAGTAAGTCAAAACGATGTTACTTGCAAATATTATTGATCTACCAACGGTGTCCTGTAACACAATTCTTTTTGAAAAGGAACTGCTATGTTTTAAATGATAGAATTGTTTAATGTGGCTTGAAACTTTAAGTGTTGTGATTGTAAAGGGTCCGGATAAACTGCTGGTGTTAAGTGTTAACTTTAAGTATTAAGCGAATACTGATTCATTCAAAGACGTAAAGATGTAAAAATGGCAGCAAAATGTTTTTTCCAACAACTTCAGCAAGTATATGATAACTAGCTAAATACTGTAAAGTCTACATCAGCCCTATAATTATCCCGACGACCAAAACACGCCATCGAGCTAAGGTACCGAACAGATGTTAGTTAACGGATATAATACTAGTCAGATAAAAACATTGCTAAATAGTAATGTTTTGTTGTTGTTGTTGGTTGTGTGTGTGTGTGTGTTTGTTTTTTTTTTCGGGGGGGGGGGGGGGAATTATGCCAACGTTTCACTCATAACAATCATAGAACTTTGCTATTTGGCACAAAAAACAAACACTAATGGTGTACATTGAGGTAACACAAGCTATAGATAGATACGTTCATTTTCCTAACCAACAATAAAAAAGAACTTATTATTTTACAAAGGGTGTTAAACAGTACAATCATGACAAGTAAATAATTTACATGATATGCATATATGTTATATATTTTATAACATGCAAAATGATGTATAACATACAAATAAAACAAAATCTTAAACAATCTACAATGTAAATATGTAATATTTTATGTAATTACTAAGCATGTTTAATTTTTTACAGCACCCCCCCCCCTCTATATATCTGCCAGTGTATATACATTGTAGTGATTCAGAAAGAAACGTACAGTCGACCCAGTTCGACTAAGATGGCTGTGTGCAAAACTTTGCTGTCTTTTACCGGAAAAGAAATTTAAGAAAAAAATTACGTAATAAATATCAGCGTTACAAACAGTGAATTGATACCAATTTACGTTAACTACACTTTGTTAAAAACAGAATTATAATAGCATACAAAATTGAAACTAAAAATCAAAACTTTTTCTTTGTTAAGAATGAAACAAGCACTGGTATGTCTATTGAGGTAATATATGTGAGAAACGAGACTGTACTTTGATAAACGTTTTATTTCACTGCCAGTATGTAAGGCTAAACTACAAAATTTTAAATTGTCAAAGTTTCAGGACTAATTTCACCGCAATTTGACAAGATACGACTGCGCCACGCAGTGTCGTGGATACATTTATCACTTGTCTCGCAATCTGTTTGTTACCTAAAATGACTTCGTCACTGGCTTTGTTATATTTTCGTTGAAGGTAATAATTAAAGTGTATGACATTTTAACATATTAAATGAACAAAACAGGCATTTTATATTTTTGTATAAGCGTTACATATACTTTGTGTGCATTGTTAACCTGATTTTGAGTATAAAACAACTACCAAAAGGCGAACATACACAAATCTCTTTTCTCTAGGTTGCTAATACACTCAACCAAAGTTCTAATTGGTCATGGTCATCAATTCTGTGTGTGTATATTGAAGCTTGTATCTTTTTTCCCTATGCCAACACAGGTTGTCAAAGAACAATTTTCTCACGAAATCAATTATTTAATATCTTTCTAATCCTACTTGATTGATTTTTTAAGTAAATCCAATTCCATTTACCTACACCGCACTAGAACATTCTTGAAATGAAAGGGATGTTATTATAAAACTAGGTACTTTGAAAGTGATTTATTTAAACAAAAATGCTGCTGGTTACATGTAATAAGGTTTTATATTTTTCCTACTTAAGAGGGGTCCTGTTAAAACATAACATTCAAATACATTGAAACATTCTTATCGCTTTGTGCATTTTTTTGTGTGAAGAATAACGATAAAAATGATGACATTATCATATTATATCACATCATATCATATAGAAAACCTGGACGTCATATCCGCTGTCATATAAACTGCGAATTATCACAATTATGTATAGGTTATGAAATAGATGAAAAGGGAACTTTGAAAGCCACCGAACACGACAAATATGAAAATACTGCAGGCTCGGTTTGATTGAGCCTGTTCATGGGCAGTAATGGGATTGCATATTACTGCCCACGCCGCCTAGCCCCGGGTTGAGCGCAATTCAATATTTACACCTATGAGTTGCTTTGTAATACAGTTGTCACTATTTAAGCCTTTTCGAAATATGGGTTTAGTCTAAATTTTCGAAAGGTTTGTTGGGAATTCTAAATAGATTTAAATTTCATCAATGCAACGTAAGATAGGATATCCATTCTCCTTCTATTTAAAAAAAATTCTCTAATCTTATTTTAAAAAAAAATAGAGAATGTAAAATCATTTCTCGCAACAACTGACTAGAACAAGACATAAAAATGTAGCAGACTTCATTTGACGGAGGCTGTCAATGGCATACATGTATTACATGTAATGACCATGCTGCCTTGCCCAGGGAAGAACTAGAAACATTATTTACCTTATTTTTACTACACATCTTTTCAATCCCGAATTGCGACTTTGTAGAACCTATTCTGATATAATTTGCCTAAACAATGTATGTTTTGTATCTTCCGGCAAGTATAAAATATCTGAATAGTTATTATTCTGTTTTGTTTTATTTTGAGAAAGCTTTATTGTTATTTATGTCACATTTGTAACAATTAAACATTTTACAGTAATGTTTTATTAACATACATTAATATGGCAACATTATTGGACAAGGTTAGTGTACAGGATGTTTAAGTTTTTTTCCAAGTAGACATACACACTAATATAGATATCGAAAATGCCGATATACGCAGATTGCTTTGACTAAACGAATATGCATGAATGAGGTTTGGAGCGTTACAGGACGTGCCGTCCAATTTCAAATGTGTAGTCGATAAAAATATTTCCTTTATTATTGAAAAACAAAATGAAATATGCATATCAGGAATGGCCACATCCAGCATACACAGCCTCCACACTCAGCCAAAAAGTAGAGAGGAAAAGAGAGCATGGTATTACAATAATCAGTTTAAAATGGACGCCACAAACAAATAACGAAAATGAGAACCAGAGGGGTTACCGCCTTGGAACGGTCAGTGGCAAAACAAATTGCCACTGGGGGTTTAAACCAGGTTCTAGGGTGCACCAACCTCACACTTGCCCCAACAGGTTCTCGAATCACAAAACAAGTACAAATTGTATTGGTGAAATAACTCCAACCCACCCATCAGCTCAACAATGTTGCATGCAAAAGCATACAAATATATAATCATAAGAATTTAAAAGCATTGCAAAGCCAAAGGGCGTGTACTAAATGATCTTACCGAGACCAAAGCACCTGGAGTTAAATCAGCAAGAACATGATGACAGGGATAAAAGGAACAAATCGAGCTTCTAGGTACTTTTAAGAAAAGATTTCCCCATAAACCTTCATTAACTCTTAAACTCATGCCACCGTCGTGCAACCAAAGAGATAAGCATAGTGATCAACTGTCGATGGGTGAAAAGCCTTTGTATATGATTAAGACTTAACAGTAACAAATCTATAAACTTTAAGATAATTGGGGAGTTTTATGTAAAAATCGTGGCTACAAGCAAAGACATATTCAGAATTTTTTTATAGATCTTCCGATGCTCTTAAAAGAAGAAGAGGAACGTAAAAAAGAGAAAAAAAATACTACGCTTTTGTCATGGTCATGCCTGTCGAAAAAAAAATATTGGAAATCATCAAAAGAAAGTGGATTGTTCTAATGGTTCTGAATCAAGGCTTTTAGGATTATAATCGATACTTAGATGGTATTTCCAAACTTAACACTTTCTGTGACAGTTGTTGCTGAAGACGATGCTGTACTGTACATCAGAAAATTTTGTCAGAATTTAACAACAACAACGACAAATTAAATATTAAGAAATGACATAAACTCGATTGATGAAACTGTCAATTTTGACACAATGCAGTTTAAAAAAAACTTTTAAGTATCGTAATTGTTCTTCTTTGCTTTGTTTTGAAAAGATTTATAGTTATTGTTGTGAACTGAGACAACCCCGAAAAAGGTCGATCAGATAGATCTGACATACGTTCGCATCACAGTAAAGCACCCTTAACGGAGTATTTTACAACAAAATTACTGATTTATAAGCAGATAAGGAAAAACTAGATTGGTGTTCAGTTGAACACTTGAGTCGCCCTCGGTACACTGTCGTAAGAAAAATGCAAGTACAAAAAGGAGTAAAACTCCATCTTGACCAAAATAACTCGTCATCATCACGAGTTTGTTGTATTGAGCAATATTATTAGAAAGTTGCATGAAGAAATATTGAGAAATCGCAAAGTTATGGCCAACGTTATGTTATCATGTAAAAATCCAAGTACAAAAAGGGGCGTAACTCCATCAAATGTGAAATTGACCTAAAGAATTCAGCATCATCATGAGCGTGTTGGCATAAGCAATATAATTTAAAAGTTTCATGAAGAAATATGAGAAATGGCACAGTTATAGCCAACGTTAAGTTTTCTTGTCAAAATCTAAGTACAAAAGGGGCCTAACTCCATCAAATGTGACATTGACCTAAAGAATTTGGCATCGTCATGAGCATGTTGTCATAAGCAATATAATTCAAAAGTTTCATAAAGAAAAATTGAGAAATGGCAGTTATAGCCAACGTGAAGGTTTCGTGTCAAAATCTAATTACAAAAAGGTGCCTAACTCCTTCAAATGTGACCTTGAACAAAAGAATTCGGCATCATCAAGAGCGTGTTGTCATAAGCAATATAATTTGAAAGTTTCATGAAGAAATATTAAGAAATGGCAAAGTTGTAGCCAACATTAAGGTTTTGTGATGGACGGACAGACCGACGGACGTTCCCACATTTGACCCTTTGTTGGGCATTTCTTTTGTTTAAAACTACCCAATAAGCAAAAAATGTACCCAACAAGACACAACGGAATGAATGGGAATGGTACCCAACAGATGCCTTGCGGTGCGCTCGGTCGGACAGATGGTACCCAACAGATGCCTTGCGGTGCGCTCGGATGGACAAAAGCGATCCCTATGAATCGCCATTTCTTTGAAAGGGCGACACAAAAACAAATACGTGACAAATGTTTTTTATGTAGTAATACCTGTTAAATATTTACAATTATTTTAACACGAATATTAGGACATTGATGATCAGAATTTAATGTCTTTTTAGAACTTTCCATAATTATCATCTACGCACCAACACATCATAAGGAATCTTACTTTGTTTAAACATACATGTTTGAGCCGTATGGAATTAATAAAGACGCCTCTATAATATGGTACATATCTTATTATGAATTTATACCAGTTTTAAATTTTATTTCAGCAAAATCGTTCAAATAGTAATATATAACCATCTTCAAATCGAGATGGGGTCTTGCATTTGCCACACAGAGTATACAGAACGTGCCATCGAAATTCAAATGTGTAGGCGATAAAGATATTTCCTATATTTTACAAATGACACTTTATTTGATTAAGACTTTATATAAACTATTCTATAAAGATAATTTATGGATTATACCTGACGAAGACTTATATGTCGAAACGCGTCGCATAAATTTTTACAACAAATCCATGTGTTGTTTTCCTTTTAACAATTTATTATAAAGATAATTGGGAAGTTTTATGTTCACATCGTGGCTACCAACAAGGACACATTCAAAACGTTTTGATGGATCGTCCGATGCCCCTAATTGATTAAGTAAGACTTGTAAAGAGACAAAAAGTACTACGCTTTGGTAATGGTAATAACTGGTTCTTTTGCGGGAAAATCAATCACATGTAGAAATAAATTATTGGAAATCATCAAAAGAAAGTGGATTGTTCTAATGGTTCTGAATCAAGGCTTTTAGGATTATAATCGATACTTCGATAGTAGTTTCAAAACTTAACACTTTCTGTGACAGTTGTTGCTGAAGACGATGTTGTACTGTACATCAGAAAATGTTGTCAGAATTTACCACCAAAACATCGTATTAACGTTGACAAATGACTTAAACTCGATTGATGAAACCGTTAATTTTTACACATGGCAGTTAAACAAATTTTAAGTATCGTAATTGTTCTTTCGTTTTGATTTGAAAATATTTACAGTTATTGTTGTTCACAATAAAAACTTTACATGAATTTTATTTAAAAGTTATGCATTACAATGGAAGCATTATTGGATAATGATAGTGCTTACAAAACAGATAGTTTAAGATACTGTCCCTATTCTAAGTAAATATACACACGGGTGAAGTGTTTGAAAATGCCGATTGATGCAGATTGCTTTGACCAATAGTATCAACATAGAAGAGGATTGGAAATGGAAAAAGAAAATATTGTTAATTTATCTAATAACAAAATAAATGTTTAAACCTGTATTCTAAACGCTGTATGTGCTGGCATTATCATTATATTAAACACATTTTATTATCTCTCTTACCTATTATGAATATTATACATTAGTTAGCAACCAATCATAAACCTCTTATGCATGAAATCCAATTTTTTTTATCTGATGTTGATATAAGCATCGTATTTATTTTGTTCGTAATTCATGTACCGACTGTAGAGCATAATTATAACAAAATATAGAATCATGTTGAAAATCAATTAGTTTTTTTTTATATTTTCCAGATTTCATTATCGTTAGCAATTGATATGGACGAAGTATTAATCTCGCAAAATAACAACATACCTTTTTGTTAATATGAGATCATGTTGGGGCGAGTAGGAGGTTGGTGCATCCTAGAACCTGTTTTAAATCCCTATTTTCGACAATAAATCGCCGTATGTAAAGGAATCCATAAAAATGCAAAACAAACAAGATATTTTAAGCACTTTGACCTTATCTTGTGAGAGCTAAGCAATACTTTTATATCTGTACACTTATAACCAGACGATAATTTTCAACAGATCTTAGTTACTCATATATTTTTCACATTAAGAAGCATGGTTTTCTGAATACGAAAACGTACGTTTCACATGTCTTTAATGGGAAATGTGTATTTGCTCACAGGAAATATACCATTTTTATTAATTAAAATAATGTTTGAACGAGCTAAGGCGAATCGGAATAGAATAACGTGACCCGAAGACCAGAATGATTCAAGAAATTTCATGATAGGGACATGAAGTACACCATGATTGTGTAACGACATTAGAAACTTTACTTTAGTTACGTTGCTTTTGTATTTAATTGTTTGTGAACACGTAAACTCGAACAACTAAAATCCCGGCATCGAGTTCCAAAATATATGTCAATTATTACAAGCACCGGCATCAAAGAATAATATGAATACAGTCGTTATTTTTATTAAAATTATCCAGATTAAGCAGTAACAAACCGCATGACTCGTATCAGCCATATGATCTTGTAGAAGATATTATTCTAAAGAACGAGACAAATCAGCTGTTTATTGGATCAAGAAGAATGATTAAGTTTAATCTTCAACTTTAAAACTATTAATTACATGTATAGTATACTGTTTTAAAAATCAATTGTTGAAAAATAAAAGGACCGCGCAGTGCACAGATTTATTGTTGACATGTCCCAACAAAACGAGCAGTCAGCATTGCTTTGAATACGTGATGAGGTCAGTGTAAAATTGCATTAGGGCTTACCACATTCCTCCCAAGCACGTTCATCGATGAAAAGAAAATTATCAAAATCTCAATAACGGCAAAATTATAGCTTTTATCTGGGGACGATACGCCGCTGAACATGGAACGGTATTAATCTGAAAATAACGCATTAAGGTTCCTTTTCACCGACATATGCATGCCATCGTTTGGGATGGATCTAAATTGTACTGTTTATTGGTGTAATTACTGAGTTGCGCTCAACCCGGGGCTAGGCGGCGTGGGCAGTAATAAGCATTTCCATTACTGCCCATAAACAAGCTCAATCAAACCGAGCCTACAATATTTTATATTTGTCACGATCGGTGGTCTTCTAAGTTCCTTTTTCATCTAGTCCTAACACAGTGTGTGTTGACTTGATAGATACAACAGTCAACCGTAAAAACATCAACTGTTTATTGTATATGTCGTCTCTCTTTTTATTTGTTTTCGCCAATCATGACATCATATTTGATACGTTTGATTTAAATTCAAAATAAAATGACAGTAATGAAAATATTTACCCATATTTATCTGTATTTGATGAGAGTTATCTGTTAATTGTATAAATCAATCTCTTTATTTAAATATTATATAAAAACTTTAACACTCTCGTTTTCTATGGTATTAATTTTATCAGTTGTAACAGTCTAAGTATATTTCTGGCAGTTTTGTTTTGCTGTTATCAATAATAAAACAGTTGTTATTTTTATTAATTCTAACAATACTTGACGTGGGTGTTCCCATAATACGACCTATTTTAGACGAGCGTATAAAAAGTGATTTTTAAGAAAATTGTTCAGATAATATTATGTAAGGCTATACAACCAAATGATCATTTTATAGAAAAGGTTCATTGAAACGGACTACTAGGGAGAAATATGAATGGACGGACGGAGGGACGTTCAGGTGGATTAAAGTCCCATGCTCATGTAACGTTAATTTAGAATGCAGTGACAAAATTCTAATTTGTCCATAATACAGTGAGTAAACAGGTGCCTAAGCAGTCATTATAATTGAGCCTACCTGTGCGCATGCAGAGAGTCAGCCTGTGCGTCATAAATTGGTGAGCAGAGAGACCGCCGGTGCCCCACTTAAAACCGAAAGTAAAGATTTTTGGATAAAGCTATTAATATTTCTACCTATTTGTAAGTAAGTTTTGGAAGAAAATTGAAGAAATGAGTATAATATATCGCTTGATACGTTAGATATCAAAGCAAACACTCGTTATAGACTGCGGAAAAGCTTGATCTGTGCTCTATATGCGTGTATCGTCAACTTGTTTCATCTAGATTTCGGCCACAATCGCCGATATTTAAAAAGTAAACACTGCAATGCATACTTTAGACATTCTAATGTTCCGTGCACAACCTTCTTTTGTACAATATACCTTATATCTGTAACATTTGCGTCCATCCATTGTTATTAGCAAAGAATAGCCGTTGCTGAAGCAAAGAAACAGCCGATATAGCGAATTTCGCAAAGAAACAGTCGATATGGATAGGCACCGTGTAATACGCGAAATTTTTTACCCGCGCGTAATATGATGATACCTCAGTAATAGAAACATGTTTACTTTATATATTTAGATAAAATACTATTATTATTTTCGGCTTTTTTGCGACCACGTTAAGGTGACGTTAACGCGCCATTTTGACGACGTCACGTCATTTCCGTTGTTTATATGTTATTTCCTGGTGCAGTATTAAACCGTTGGAATGACAAATACGGTTCGAACGACGACTGGAGCGTGTTGGATTCGCGGTTGGATGGACATGTATTCAAGTTTGTTATTCAAACTCTTAATTATTATCAGTTTTTGAATTATGAAGATGTTTAGGGAGTAAATACTAACTGCCGACCTTATAACACATTTGCGTTTATTACAACGCGCTAAAATTGAGTTATGATTAGTTCGCTTATTCAGTCAGATGTGCCGTGTTAGAATTGAAATAATCAATAGCTTCCGGTGAATTATCGCAGGATAATTCACGGGGCGACGTTCAGTTGCGTAGATATATATCACGAGGGGCGTAGCCCCGAATGATATATTCTTACGCATCTGTACTCCGCCCCGTGAGTTATAGTGCGATAATTCACCGGAAGCTATTGATTATTTCTTAAACAATCATTTTCTGTGTAACAGTTGTTATTATTATGAGCGGGTATTAAGGAAAGTTACCCTATCATTATATCTACATTATGGAGTTCTAAATAGATTGATTTAAAAAATTCGAAATGAACAATAATTATAATAATAGTTATTATTATTATTATTATTATTTATTATTATTATTATTATTATTATTATTATTATTATTATTATTATTATTATATTTTATCAGAAATGATATTTAATGATATAGTAGTAGAATATTCCTACAGATTATTATTCAACATTAATGACGGGCACTATAGCCCTGAAGGTTTAATGAAATCTCGAGTTTTCGAATGATACGACCATGACATTTACGTAAAGAATGCGCACTGAAAGTGAAATTCACGGCTACCTATGTCAAGTTTACCAATTTCAGCTTTCCAAATATGTTTGTATTACATGTACAACTTGTGACACGCTTCAAACTACATTTCATTTATAAAAGGATTCCTACCAAGGTACCCCATATCATTGTTTTCATCTTTTCTACATTTAAGTACTTTTTTTTCGTTAATATTTAATATTATAAATAAAATTAGAAAAATGTTGTATTATTTACTTCTCTAAGCCGGGGCTACGCAGCGTGGAGAGTAGTAAGATTTTTAAAAGTACCCATGAACATAATCCATGTAGTTGTTATTACCATTTCGATTTCAAACAAAAAATGTGTGAAGAATGTTACATAATTGAGAAAAAATATAACTTTCATGATAACAGTTTTGAAAATGATAATCATTTATTATTAATTGTTTCGAAAAAGGCTATTGTAAATAATAAAGTGTAAATTATTTATCAATAATCTTAGATGATCAGTAACATATTTAGATTTCATTCAAATTGTGTTTTGATTCAACAACACACCATTATAATAACGTATACACACTGTACTATATATGATTTTGTTATGTAAAACTACTTTCTTTAGCAATAATTGAAAGTCATTTGTGTAGATATTTTAGTCATTTAACATATATATGTTAGATATTGACGCAATATTAAAGTGTAATACATATTTCAGCAAGATTCACTTCCAATACAATACTAATGGAAATAAAGAAACGTGTTATGTTAACATCTTAGCCAATATTATCGAATTATTCTGCATATTCTACATATTTGCCATCCCGTTCCATCCTTGTCTTCTATCCAGCAAGAACATCCTGAGCAGAGCCAATCGCTAACCAACTTTGATTTCGTTTCCAGTAATTAAAGCGCTAATTACCCGAAACCTGAAATAAAAGCAATGTTGCGTAACAGCTGCCCTGTACCAAATGTTAATTACCCTGTGGCAGTTTTCGAAGCAAAGGTGAAATCGCCATATTCAGAAAAAACAGCCTCCCTACACAGTCAAGAAGAAGAAAGGGAGAGAGCATGGTTAATAAAATGATCAGTTTCAAAAGAGACACTAATAAAAATTAACAAAAATGAGAACCCGAGGGGATATTTAGACTTTTTAAAACAGTCGCCGTTTTAGCTACTTCATTTTTTTAAGCCAATGAGAACATTTATTTCTATCAATTACAGTGTCAAAAGGACACCCTGACCACCAAAAAGCAATCAATCATTGAAGCAACAATCCTTTTAATAAAATGATCAAATTATAAGCGAAAACAGCCTTTTTTATTTATTCTCTGAGGCTTTTGTTGTTTTCAAAATATTTGATATATCTTGCCTATCGGTTTACTTGTATGCCTATCTTTACCAAATTGTATTTTAACAGAGTGAAACGTATACATTCTTATTGTTCTTCTGGTCTCCATCTTGAGAAATGCCACAGGGTACACAACATTTGGTACAGGGTAGCTGACTCACGACAGTAAAAAATCAGAGTTTTAATACTTTATAACAATAGTACGTCACTTTGTTACTACAATATACAGACACACAGAAGCTTATTAATACAGTGGATAGTGGGAATGTTTGTATCATTTGATTACGAAACTTAGTTTAAAATTGTTGAACACGACACTATGCGAATGTTCGTGTTTTTGTTTTGTTTTAATTTGGTGTGGTACAAATTGACAATGATTTCAGCACGAATCTGCAAACTGTCGTTCAATTTTGCATATAGTTTTTTATTTTACTTTCAAAGTTAGCTATCAACGTCAGTTTTTAACAGTGACGTCAATGGCCCTTGCTGAACAATTTTTTTTCGGGCTGGTTGAAAATTGTTTTATTTTTCAATTCACTTTTTCCTTTACAGATGAAATCGCGCAAAAATACCTTTCCAACGGTATGTGACTGAACATTACATGTATTCGACCAATTCTGACAACGTTGTGTACAGTTAAACGCCATTTTAGTGTTAAAAAAGACGTTTACTTGCAGTTGTCCCGTCAATTTTTTATAAATTGTGAAATAATCCTGTATACCGGTTTAATTTTCATTTGAAAAATTTGAAAAATCAATTTCAATTGAATGCTTATTTTGCTAATGAGAAAAATATAAGTGTGCAAATTTATGCTCTAAAGAAATGTCAATAATGTTTTTTTTGTGCGAAATCTGGTCCCCGCGAAAACAAATTATATAACAGTAATACGTTGAAAGAAAACTTACATTTGGTAAGATCTTGCGACTCACTCGTAATACAAATGTTGATGCCGAAAACCAACAGTTCTTAACACACTAGGCCCTTTGGTGGTAGATGGACATCTGCCTATTACCAGTCTGTGAAAAAACACATTCATTTTACGCAAACTTTTAATTAGAAACGATGCAATGTTCAAATATTGTATCACAGTGTGGGCAGATTGTGCTTTGAAAATACAATGTAAGGACAATAATATTACATTCAGAAATCGTTTGCGAATTTTATATTTTAATTAACATTCGTCCTTAATCATATTCTACAGCAATTGTCTTTGTCTGATGCTGCTTCGATTCTTAGTATGTTGTGGTGACAGTAAGTATTAAAAAAAACTTTAAAATTTTCGCAGTAATTTTCGAATTTAAAATTGCACAACATGAAGTTTAATGTATATGCCATTGGATAAATGGACTGGCTCTCGTTAACGATGTAAGACCACGCTTGCAGAGAAACTCATACGTTAAATGGAACAATAAAAATACATTGTATTAGATGAAGGTAAAATTCTCAAATTGAAAGAAATGAAAACTATTTTAAATATGAGCTTACTAGCAAAAATGGAAACCTATTTGCAAAAAGGGGAAAAGAGCAAACCTACACACGGCTGGGGAATTATTTGTGAAATCTATCAATAAATTATTCGATTTAGAATCATTAATTTTAAAGATCTCCTGGTGTATGAAGAATTATTTTTACAAAAAAATGTAAGACGTCACTGCGCACAAAGTTAATATTTATATGACGTGCCTAAAATATAGATTTGAACAGTTTTATTATAATTAATGTTGATAACGTCTTTCTTATATAATCGAGAACAATATCCAATAAAGTTTAAAAACCTTTGCGAAAATGATTTTACAAAAATAGAAAAACAGCAGATACATGTATTGTGAAATTGTAAGTATAAAATTCAAACAAATGATAATTATACATGTATGTGTCACATCTTAATAGAAATAAAGATAGTATTGTATGTTTTATGGAATATTCAAACGTTACCCTAACGTTTTATAAAGATATTTTTTACAAAAAAGAGAGAGATCGTTCAGAAATCATTTTTATTATATCATTCAATATCACTTCCTCTTTAATTTCTTTTAACGGAGTTGTTATTTTATGATTTTTGTTTTCAAAACATTCACAAAAACGTATATTTTCAAAAGGACAGGTTTATTAAAATGGTTATAGCACAAGTCGGTGACCCCAATTATTTTCGCTTTTTCGATTGGAATGGTTTTTTACCTTTTTTTTTAAATATTATAAAATAAAAATGAAATTCAGGAATAATTCACACATTATCAAGAAACATTATTGCTAATGGAAGAATTCAAGACTTCAAATATACTACAATAACTTATGAAAGTATGAAAATATTGGCGCCATTTCATAAAGTTTTTGTGAACATTAAAATTGCCGATACAAATACAACTAACGGGTGAATTAGCGATTTCATCAAATAAGTAGGAGACACACATAAAGAAAATATTTATATTAAAACATGAAAACCTTAATATTAATTGCACATTGAAGTTCAATGGAGCATCATAAATTGTATACAAGTTAACGGTACTAGATGTTTCTTGTTTCCATTTCTCGTGTAAATGTCTTATTTCTACTTTTTTCCACGGCCTAATTAAAGTTAAATGCTCTTGATATATGTTAAAAAACGTATTTCCAACAAACATTCTTTTTAAGATTCATTGCCATCCCTATAAAATTGAAAAATATGGTTTCCGACTTAAACATTAGACCGACCATTGTTTTGCAATTCAACAGTCAATTGAATTAAAGCGCTGTAAATGTTCTCAATTAACGACAACTATTGCATTTGCACCCATCATTAAGGCTCCATATCCTCTATTCTATTTAATACGCATATGTTTGACATTAGTCTCTGAAATGTGAAATATCTCAATTTTATATTATCGCATAAAACTCGAATATTAAAAAATATTAAACAACATATTCAACTTACCCCATTCTCGAAACTATTACGATCTCAATGAAAGATGCTAATTTAAATTGCGTCTGCAAAGTCCATCAATCCATATATGTTTACTGTTTAAAATATTCTGGCTGCTCATGAACTAAACACGTCAACCCCATCTGAGGCATCATATGAAACTAACGTTTAAATACATATAGTAAGGCTATACCAAAAATAACACTCTACAGTGGAGTTATAGATATGCATAATCGCATTTAAGCAGAGGTCGCCTTTTAAGTGTCATATTTTCTATGTCGGGTTTATATTTGTTGCAAAAGACCTCAGTATTGTAGAATCGTATTATATGTTAAAATCTGCATCACCAGCAAATGAGAACGTCTTTAAACTCTTACTTGGCACCAAATTGTAAACGAACACAAGTCCAATACACGTCTAAATACGATTTGTTTTACTGTTCGCTTAACAAGTATTATTAGGTTTAACCCTGTCACTGTTTATGCAGGTGTTAAAACCCAACCTTAATCTAGTGCTCAGAGATGTAAGGACCACATTGTTTTTGTCACTGTATGGTCCATTAAAGTGTAATTACCTAGTGAACTTTTCACCACCGCTTGTATAACACTTTTAACAAAATAACTTTTAGTTAAGTCCACAAACGATCCTTTATTTCCTATCAAATTACGTGGAATCTATATTTGTTCACGTTTCATGTAAAATAGCAGTTTTGTTCGTCACTCCGTTGTTTAACCACTGTAAACAAATACCAGTATTATTATCGATTTACAAAATAATTTATTCCCATTAATGCAACGACAGTAAAGTCACACTATATTTTATTTATTCTAAAAAAAGAGTCAATACCATCACACCATCAAATATCAAACACAAAAGCTCCAACCGATACGATGTTGTAATTGTTTAAGCCCAAAGGTTTTGGGTCGACATTACATAGGAGCTAAACGACTTTCATTAAATTTGAATATATAGTTCGTCACGTGATTATTTTCCATAACAAATACCATGACGGTTAGCGAAGCGATCGAGTCTAAAGCGGTGAGATCTAGCTGTCTGCAGTTCAAATGTACGGTATTACAACAGTAATAGTAGCAGCAGTAGTAGTAGTAGTAGTAGTAGTAGTAGTAGTAGTAGTAGTAGTAGTAGTAGTAGTAGTAGTAGTAGTAGTAGCAGCAGCAACAGCAGTAGCAGTAGCAGTAGCAGTAGCAGTAGTAGTAGTAGTAGTAGAGGAGAAGTACATGTAAAAGTAGTAGTAGTAGAAAAAGAAGTAGTTTATATGATCAACATCATCTTCTTCATCATTATTATAATCATCATCATCATCATATTACTAATGTCAGCTCAAACATACTTATTATTAAAACACGCAAACATATTTACTCATAAAGTACAAAATATATCAGTATTTGATGTTTTACTTTCATTTTGAATACATCACAAAAATAAGCCAATAATCAACTTGTTATTTCGAAAACGGTTTTATTTGTTATATATTAATACATGTACAAACTCTACAAGTGCCACATATCAAACTTTTGAAAAATGATCACTCTCTTATTGAATAACTTTCTCTTCCTTTTTAAACTTAATCACAAAACTCATTTAAGAAGGGTCCAGGCACACCGAACCTAGACCGAAAAATATTGTGTGACGTTTTAAGACTCTTTTCAGGCATTCCCAACCTGTTCTTTGTTGTTTATTTTAAAAATATTATCGCGAGGATGAGGGGTACATTGAATTGCTAAAATTCAAATCCATAAATATAGATAATACCAATTCTTTTCTGATGTGCAGTGCCTAAGATTCTTATCAGTTGAATTTAAATTGCGACTTTATTTTGGACTAGTAAAGCATGTTTTTACTGACCCGCTGACTATTCTTGTAACAAACAACCATCTGCATTAATTCAGCGGAAAAAGGTCACGCTGTTTTACATTTTCAAAACCTCGTTACGAGGCACAGTCATGTTTATAAAGATAACATTTTAGCACAATTGCGTGTGTATTAGTCTAGATCATCTAGACGTTCTGTCATTGATCAGTGTCACACTGCTCTGACGAACGTCTAGAGACATCGCTAAATAAAAAATCTGACCGATAGGTGGCGCTTTTGTATGGTAAACAAATCCGAAATCAATCGCGATTTTTAATTAAATTTGTTAACAGTGCTTTAACCGCATTTCTCCCACACTGGGCAAAGTGAAATTTAGATAATATGATTTCAAACTACAAAATCAGGTATATGGTTAAAAATAAAGGACGTTGAAGTACTTGCCGACCCTATTTTACAATGAATGCAAATATATGGTACGCCGTTGCTGCCTCTTCTTGATAATGGTGTTAGACTGTCACGTTGTATGGTATGACAGTTGTCATTGTACGGTGATTGATAAAAGGGAATAATATCAAAATCTCTCTTACGGAAAATTGCAGTTCCGTCAATCTTTGCATAAATAAATCATTTTATGTATGTTTATTATGTAAACGTTAAAAAGTTAGAACAGAAAATAAAATAGTTTTTCCTAAAAAAATCCCTAAATTCTGCAGCCAAACACAAAAACAAAGCAACACTTAACATCAATTTAAATGCCTTCCTGAGTAATTTGTTACTTATAACATTTTATAAGATTAGTTTGTCTATAACACATGTTTACACTAAGAGGTATTTGTAAAAGTGTGTTTTGGCCTTTAATTTCATGGTTGCGAAAATGAATGACAAAAATTGTTGACTTCTCTATTTACATTTTAAAGTTCTTTAAAGGAATCTTGGATATTGTCAGTATCATTTTTCATTCTAAAATAATTCTAAGGTTGAAATAAGGTAACTATTGTGCTTGCAACGTCTATATAAACTTTTTATCAGATATCTGGTAACCGCAGAGCCCAGCGTACTTGAACACGCCTGTGGGCGCAATAATACATTTAAAAAATGCTTGTCGCCGTAGCATATGTTTTTTCGATTTCCAGCTGGCAGGGCGACAGTCTAAAATACAATTTTCACAAGACAACAACGGCGTTCCATACTAATGTCCTTAATACAAGCCTCGTTTTGGAGTGTCTGATTTTTTAACGAACAATGTCAGACTCTTCAGACGTACTGATCGCCTTTGCGAAATCGGAGCTCCTTAATGATTGAGACTACGTGTTATCAGCTTAAACTACGCTTAAAGTATCAGCCCGTTGTACTACATGTAACAACAATCCCTAAAGTAGCAGTCTTATACTACATGTAAACTTTTAGGTTGTGGTTAAATAAAGGCATACACTTAAAGCCACAGTTTGAGGTTTGGTGCTTTAAAAACATCTAGAAAACATTGCAACTTTTAGTGATTGCAGTTATATTTCGTAAAAAGGCTGTAAGTTGAAACGCAAACAAATACACTTTGAGGTTTTGCATTTAGCTTTGTCAAAATCCATGAATTTTCCCTTTCTATCGCCTAGTAGAGCGAAATTAAAACGTGTGTAATTCGGTCGAATTGAGTAATACATAAGCTAGACCCCGAAAGAATTTATCCTACCGTTTTCCCATTTTCCAAAACACAGTAAAAATACATAAAATTAACTGCGCTAGAGTCTAGATAAAATAATATACCAGTTATAGGCTTCTGAAGTTGTGTTTTATTAAATAAATCGATCTCCTGTATGACGTCATTTGTGTAAACTTTCATAGCGGCTTATGACAACATTGAAATCTGCTGGATGTAAACTCATATTTTGGATTTAAAATGTGTTTCTAGTGTTTTTATTTTGTTCCGAGGATGTTGTAAGATAACACCTAGGATGTTCTGAAAACGATGTCAGCATTTTGTTTTCGATTTAAACGAAATGAAAATGGCTTTGTTGCTGTTGTTGAATTTCATCATAGACTTTCGGCGTAAATTGCTATCTCACGGAGTAATGAAGATGTCAGAAAGTAATATTTTCCGTGGATATTCTCAATATAAGGGATGCTTTAAAAGTTCCATTTAGAAGCTGATTGCTTGCCAGAAGTGGTCAGATGGCAAAAGTCAGTCATTTTCATAAATTAGTTCTGATTGCTGATAACGCGGATGAATAGTGATTCGGCTACGATATATAACTAGTTATATATCAAAAATATATAACGGGTGTTATTACACTCCCACACCGGACGGTATGTGATAAATGCTATTTACACATAATTGTAGAGATGCATCAAGATTAAGAACATATGAAATTAACTTTTTCTAAACCGAATGACTGAGTAATTTCAGTTCTTTAGCCAATGAAGTCCGTCGCACTTGTTTAATGCTCCTATACACTGGATGACTGTAATGTGAGAACTACATGGTAACCGGGTTATTTTAGAATAAGAGGTTATTTAAGACAAGAATAACACAAGAGATTATACTATTATTTCAACCTATTTGATTCAATACAAAGAACACTAGATAGATTTTGCGTGCAAGACAGATTTAGTGATTACCTTTTCCGTTCTGTTATAATTAAAAATAGTTCCCGTTTAAGATATTGGTGTGTTTTGTTGCGTGTTGTTATGAACTGAAATACAAATAATTAATTATTAAATATATACATGCTATTTATAGGTAAACCAAATGTTGATGTTTTTTTGTTGTGTTTCTTTGGGAAAATACGTGTTGTTGCGTTGCAAATATTCAGTTATAAGTTATTCAAACATGGTTGTATTTATTGATGTTTCTCCAGCTATATGAGGTACATGTAGACACATAGGATCATATATATTGTCCAGCTGCGGCGTATGCGACGTCCGGTAGTCCCCCAATTTTAATATTAAACTTAATATTGAGTTTAACTTTGAATGTTCTTGTCACGACGTGTAACTTAAGAGGTCGCAATCATTGCAGATGTCGAAAACTGGGTAATATTTTAAAAATGATTTTTGGGGAAATACTTATTGTCACCTCGATTTTAGTAAAGAAATGTATTTAGCTAAGGATGTAGTTAATGTTTGCAAGCCCAATTAGTCAAATTCATGTTCTATTTACCAAGCACATACTAAGACAAAAGAAAAACCGTTTGCATGAACTCTTAAATTCATTGCCAATATACAAAAGCAACCCATACCTGAAATGAGTATATGCTGGTCTACAATGTTTAGTGCAAATTCTTCAAAATAATGTTAGGGTTTTCAATGAAAACTTACTTCCGGGTTTAACTTTCGGTTTTGAAGTCAAAACATAAAAGTATTTCCCCCAAGAGTCATTTTTTTAAATTTTAGCCAGTTTTCGCCATTTGCAATGTTTGCGACCCCTTAATACATGATATTTATTATTTCCAAGAACAAAGCCATTTACAACAATGAGTGATAACTCCTGTTTGACGGCTTTTCACTTGGTGCACTTTTTCAAATGACTTTAATATAAAATTTAATGTTGCTTATTACTTAAAAGACGACCTTTTACATCATGCCATTTTTCAAACGACTTTAATATAAAATTTAATGTTGCTTATAACTTAAAAAGTTCTTGACCTATTACGTTGCATAAACAAATATGTATTGTTTGCCATTTTTAGATTATGTCCCTCCACATAACTTGAATATGACACTTGATGCTGCTAATAACTTTAAACTATCTGTCCTATTTACTTAATACTTGAAATAAATCATCCGCATGAACCAAACTATGTGTGCTTAACAAAAAAGATCCTGTTTGACGAAATACACATTTTCTCCGATATGTCACTTTCGGAAAAACTGCGAATTCTTACTTTAAAAAAAATTCGGTTTATAACCGCGTATTCTCCGCAATTAAAAAATGGAATAGGGCGGAGTGGGGGTGATGTGGAGGACTGATTAAAATAATTATCATCAATGAACCAATATGCATAAATGTCCGCCCTTTTAACGGTTAGAGTTCAAATGTCCGCGTAGATAAAATGTTTAAGGATAATATCTCCGTTTTTTTCGAAACGCAGAGATATGAGCAAACGGTAGGCGGCATTTCCATTTTACTGCCCATCGACACCATTTCCATGTTCATCTCCTATTACAATTGTCAAAATATATTGTTCTGTCATGAATGTTGGGAGTTTAAGCATGCGTTTTGTATGCGTGCGATCTTTTTGCATGAAACATTGTTGAGTTGATGAATGGGTGGAGTTTTTACCGAGACAACTGGTTCTTTTTTTTCATATGGGCAATTGTGAGGTTGGTGCACCATAGAACCTGGTTTAAACCGCCAGTGTCGAATTGTTTTGCCACTGACCTTTCCAAGGCGGTTACCCTCATGGTTAACATTTTTGACATTTTTTTCGTGGTATCTGTTTTGAAATCTGTCATTTTAAAAAACATGTTTTCTCTCTCTCTCTCTCTCTCTCTCTCTCTCTCTCTCTCTCTCTCTCTCTCTCGCTCTCTCTCTCTCTCTCTCTCTCTCTCTCTCTCTCTCTCTTCTTTTTGGCTGTGTTGGGTCTGGGAAAGTTGTGTCTTCTGAATGTAGCAATTCCTGATATGAATATTTTACGTTTTTAAATGCATCGTTTAGTTCTATATATTTCAAAACATTGACCCACATTTTTACTTTTTGAATATGTCATTACCAATGTAACAGGCGAATCATGTCTAAAGTGTATCATATGTAACTTTTTCTGAGATTTTATTACAGATTTTATCAAGCAACGAAGCTCTGTGCATACTTCTGTTCCTTTTTTTCTATCGTCTTTGCATACCAGGTAAAACACATGGCCTAGGTTTAACATAAATAATGTAGATCTACAATAAACATTTGTCACCCATTTACGCAACCATAAAGCGACAGAAAACTCTAGATCATAAACTTTTTGAACATTTATATCGCGATCTCGCATCGTGGTTTCCCGATCTCGCATCGTGGTTCGTGATCTCGCATTGTGTTTTTTCGTTACAACAAAGTGAGATCATAGATAGTTAAGCTATAGAATTAAACTGATCTAAATGCAATTTCGATTACGCATATTTAGGTATTAAGGATTGCAGTTAATAAAAAAAACCACTGAAAACAAAGTCCACACTTTCTTTTAAAATAGAGTATATTACGGCAATCCCAGTTCTATCACACAATAACCAAATTAATTAACAAGAAATGAAACAATTTAACATTTTAACGTGCCTAAATGTGTTTCGATGCATTTACAAAACCTTTCAAATTATCAGAGGTATCAACATAATAATAAAATAGGTATAAGCATGAAACACTTTCGCCCAAAAGAGAAAATCTCTAATTTTTAAAATAATTATTCGTAATGTATGTATTTATCTAAGGCTTTCGTGGTCTATCAAGAATATTTTGAATTGAGTGAAATCGGCTCTTCGTTCGACGTTTGACGTTCGACATTCAAAATGCAGTCTGAATTTCGAAATTCAAAACCAGTTAGACGTTCGACGTTCAAACTTGCAGATCGACGTTTGAGATTCAACATGCAATGCAGTTGGACGTTTGACATTCAAAACCAGTTTAACGTTTGACATTAAAATTGCAGTTCGACGTTCAACATTCGAAACCAGTTTGAATTCGACATTTAAATTGTAAGTCGACGTTCGAAATTCGAAACCAACTCAATACGACTTTCACTATACAGTTCGTCGTTCGATATTTAAAACCAGTCCGACGTTCGACATTCAAAATGCAGTTCGGTGTTCGGCATTCAAATTGCAGTTCAACGTTCAACATTCAAAACCAGTTCGACGTTCGACATTAAAAATCACGCTGTAAAGGGTTCCCATTTTTTTTTTTGCGTTTTGCCAATATCTTTTCATTCTGGACTTATAACCGTATCGTTGATAGAAAGCAAGAGGTTAGTTATGAAGGCTAAAATTGTTAATTAAATTAATATAGTTTAAATATTTTGCCATCATCACGGAAGTTTAGAGTATTTTTTCTTTGTGTTCAGCACATTCTGTTACAATTGTTGGCTGTTACAACTTGAAAATAATGAAAAAACACGTTACTGTAAAACTGGTTTTATTCGCGTTAGTTTTATTTTCGCTATTATTCGCGAATCGCTTACCTCGCGAATTCATAAATATCGCGAGTATATTATGAATATTGATATATCCGATAAAAAAGTATCCGAAAAGGCGCAACTTAAAATAGAACTATTAATCACTTCAAACACCACATAAACTTCCTTTTTGGCCACCATTCATTTATTTGATTAAATTATTTAAATAAATTTGGCACAAAAATATAAACGATTATTTCCTTAAACTATGTTAAGTTTTGAGTAATTTATTCTGATACAGGAAACAATATAGCTATTGTCAGAGTTGTTTGTTATACTTCACACCTAAACAAAAAGCAGCTTGCATAACAATATTGTGTTTATTGATAGTAAATTGCTCTATATCTCAGTTAGGACAGTGGTATTTATATGTACCATTTGCAAGTGTTTTACGATGAAATCGTGATCACGGTAATAAATATACTTTTATACTTTCTGTTTCGAGTCTGACGACGTCGCGAATTCATAAATACGCGAATAAAGAAAATTGGGTTATTTTTGTCGAAAATCGCGATATTTGACCTCGCGAAATTAATGCGTTTTACAGTATTTAATGTGACACACTTGTGTTCTACATGCGGATATTTTTTTTTAATAATATGATCCAAATAAATACTTCAATTCAAATGTTCAAATGAATACTTGACACGAGCTCATTACATAAAAATAACGTACACATAATACGGACTGACGTTGTAAAATCATGAAAACTTTGACATACCCTGCATACGGGGTACCGCATCATGTTAAAACCATGACACCGCATATTTTTGATAAACTCAAATATTGAATGCAGTGTCTTTATAGCAAATAAACACCCAATCTAGGAGTCACGAGATCGATCTTCAACTCTTCTTTTGCAATTATTTAAGTTTGTTTTCGAATACGACTGGGGTCAGGTGGGTTAGTGTTGTACGCCGGACATCCGAAAGAACAAGGTATGCTTCTCGAACTAAGGCGCCTCACCCATCATTCCTCTTCTGACTCACACAATTCTAGAGGCCTCACGAAAATGTATACCCTGTCACAATTTTGAGTGCGGACCCATTATACGGTACGACGAATTCTTTCAAATTTACGGGTTTGTTTTTGAAAAAAAATACAGCATATAATTATTTCGGTGCAATATTCGCTGCATACATGTTTTGACGCTCACAGCAATATCAAATACATGTATATTTCGAATGAATTTTTTTTTATCGTTAATGTACAAACACAAACTTAAGTCTAAGTCCGTTCTTGATATTAATTGTAACGGCACCTCCATTCAACCTACAAAGTCAGTTGAATATCTTGGGGTCACTCTAGATCAGCATTTATCATTAAATTTTGCCTCTATGACCGATGCTGTTCTTAAGAAAGCAAATTCACGTCTTCAATTCCTTTACCGCAAAAAAGAGTTTCTTTCAGAATTTACGAAAAAGCTGCTTATTATGTCTTTGGTACAATGTCACTTGGATTATGCCTGCTCAGTATGGTATAATGGTTTATCACAAAGTTTCAAAAACAAGCTACAAACCACTCAGAATAAAATGATAAGATTTGTACTTAACCTGGATGCCCGAGCCAGCATTCGTAAAGAACATTTTAATCATCTTTCTTGGTTACCTGTTGAGAAAAGGGTTCATCATT
Source organism: Corbicula japonica (assembly GCA_038501625.1). Classification (NCBI taxonomy): domain Eukaryota; kingdom Metazoa; phylum Mollusca; class Bivalvia; order Venerida; family Cyrenidae; genus Corbicula; species Corbicula japonica. The sequence goes on from JAZAYU010000054.1 coordinate 2,767,750, forward strand.
TAATGTTATGTCATGTTTTTAAGGTTAGGAACAATCTGGCTCCTGGTTACATGGCTGAATTTTTTGTATCTCAAGACTCTGTCCATGGTAAAAGGCTCCAGCTCAACATCATTTTGCTTTTTAGCGTCCAAACTTTGGAACAGTTTACCCACATTTTTAACAACAATAACGCATCTTAAAAATTTTAAAGTCTCCATTAAAGATTTCTTGATGAAAAACTTATAATAAATATTTTTACTTTTAAGCACGGATATTAATGATCTTATTTTTTTCGGCGTAGGTGAATTCTGCTGAGAAAGAAAGTTTTTAATTTACAAAGTAGTTTAATGTTTTCCTTTATAATGTTTTCCATACCCACTGTGATAGTTTGATAATAACAAAGTGATACTTATTTAGTATAATTTTACTTTTTACTAGTTTGCCTCTCTGGGTCATGCAACCAATACAAAGGACCGCAATGGAAATAAGTGCTTGCACTTTATTGCGTTATCCTTGGTATTTGAAGCATTTCATGGTTATCTCTGCTTCTAAACATTTTATATGATTGTCATTTGTTGGTAATATTTATATTTATTGTTCATATGTATAAAAATTATGTAAACCATTGTATGTTTCCTATGCCGAAATAAATCCATCCATCCATCCATCCATCCATCCATCCATCCATCCATCCATCCATCCATCCATCCATCCATCCATCCATCCATCCATCCATCCATCCATCCATCCATCCATCCATCCATCCATCCATCCATCCATCCATCCATCCATCCATCCATCCATCCATCCATCCATCCATCCATCCATCCATCTCCCTCCCTCCCTCCCTCCCTCCCTCCCTCCCTCCCTCCCTCCCTCCCTCCCTCCCTCCCTCCCTCCCTCCCTCCCTCCCTCCCTCCCTCCCTCCCTCCCTCCCTCCCTCCCTCCCTCCCTCCCTCCCTCCCTCCCTCCCTCCCTCCCTCCATCCATCCATTCATCCATCGTAAATGGTCATTTAAACGCTCTGTTTTCCATCCATCCATCCATCCCTCCCTCCCTCCCTCCCTCCCTCCCTCCCTCCCTCCCTCCCTCCCTCCCTCCCTCCCTCCCTCCCTCCCTCCCTCCCTCCATCCATCCATCCATCCATCCATCCAGCGTAAATGGTCATTTAAACGCTCTGTTTTCACTTAACCAAAGAAATCCTACAAGTCTAGGATAAAAACTAGGTAGATTCGTTAACTTAAATAATCAATTTTCCGTACACAAAATTTTGCTAAAACACTTACTTAAACGCAATGTTTGGGTATGCAAACAATATCACGCTAGACCGAAAGTTGAACTTGATGTGGTTTAAATACGCTACGAGAAATAATCCAAACATACCGCTTGCATACTGGTATAATGTTCCTTTTATTATAAACCAAATTCTTTACCTCGGACATATTTGTAGTATGGCATCGGAAAAAGTGAGAAAATGGATGTTATGTTCTTAATTTCATAGCCAATGATCAGCGGAATTTAACAGAGGAACAATTAAATTTTTGATCTATACCCGATATGGTAAGATTAGTGGAATATTTGTTGAGATGCTGATTTTTTTTATTAAAACATGAGTTTACATTTGGGCTTTAGAAAATGGAGGTTTTCGTATTTAATTTTACTGGCTCATAGAGTCGGAACACGAATTTGCAGAGTTGTTATTCGATAGAAAATTTAGTGTGAGTGTGGATAGACTGATAACGATTAAAATCTATCAAAACAGAACAACATGATGTGTTTATGCCTATGTATACCCTCTTTTTTCTTTTCTTTTTTTTTTGGGGGGGGGGGCACTTTATACAAATTGTGAAGAAAACGGGGTCCGTCTTCAAAGCACCTGCGTATCGATTCGGTCAGATAAAGGAATATAAAACTTTCACTTCAGATTCTGTGAATGACTTGAAGGAAGAAAAACAATAACAACAATATTTGGACGATCAGAAGATGCTAGAAGTGTTACCCGTATTATTCGATATGTAACAACTAGGATTTTAAAGTGTTTCATTTTTACAACACAGCAATGAGTTTTTAACGTCCATCCCTTTTCCTTCTTAGGACATTGCGACAGCTATTTAAACACGAAAATTTTACCTGTTGCAACAAAGTTTTGCCCATCGCGGTTTTTGCCGACTGTATTTTGTGATATCGACTTAAAATATTTATAAAAATTGCAGATTATTATACATATGTTAATTTTCTATATCTAGCTTTAAATAACATATATTTTAATATACTATTTTCAAATATTTTAGATTTTCTAAATAATAACAACAGTTACTGTCATGCCGTTAGGTTGTTAAATGTATAGATTGTAGATTTACTGATGTCCTTGTTTGAAAAAAAGTTTTATATTTAATTTTCTTACCTACCACTCCTTACAGCCATAAAGCACACCACACTTTCAAATGTACCAAGGACATGTACAGATTTACTTTAAATGCTATTGTTGCAAATAACACTTAGTCAAATTAATTCATAACCCTTCAATGATGGTAAAAGATTTATCACTACAACCAAAGAAGAGTTTAATAATTTGATGAATGCTTATTTTTTGTCATTGTAAGAAGTTTTAGTCGGTCAACAAGCAAAAATACCGGACATGTCCGGCTGACCGACGGGCATTTGCATTGACTGACGAACGGCATGTACACATTTTGCTTCTAATCTTTTGCTTGTCATTTTTATGTTAGCCGTGATCTATTAATTAAACTTTATTTCACATTTTTTGACGATTTCATATTTTTTCATTTCTAAAGGTCATAGGTCTGATTAGAATCAATGCTTTTTTACATAAATACATAAAGAGTGTCATAGTTGTCAACAAACGAAAATTTGTGAAAATAGCGCAGTTCGAAATCTGCCATATTGGAACGTTTAAACTACCGTAAGCTGCAAAAATACAGAATCGGAAAACGACACTTAGTCAAATACGGAATTATAAATCTGACGAGTTGCATCAATCTAAGACTTGCAGTTTAACACTGCACTATGCTCAAATCATTCATTGGTATATAATAAAATTTTACATACCGTTTACACTAAATATTGTATTATCGTTCGTTCATAAATACTGGTTTAAACTGAACTCTACCATGCACAACATGATTCATTCATAAAAAATGTTACTTTTGACAATTGTTTGCGATTTGCGTTTTTTGTCTGCATACATCTTTTGATTAAAAATTTGACGAGCTACATTAGATCTTCTGAAATCGGATAATCGCCAAGGTAGTTCAATCCATTGTCGCAATGTCGGTGCGAATAATTCTAGTATTGAGTTATATACAGTCAGTTAAAAGCAAACACCTTTTACATCGAGCAAAAATATGAGCCTTTTATTTAAACTATTACATTGTAGTAGATGATCGTTTGTATTCGCGAGTGGTAATGGATTTCTACGCTTTATTCAACGTACCGAACTTATCGTTAATATTTAGATATATAAATCTAAATGAGTCCTTCTTACAAGTTTTCTGCATTCTGACTGGTCTCCATTCCTTGATTTCAATAAAAATTGTTCCAAAATTATTTGAATAATATTTCCGTATATACAGGATTAGAAATGTTTGGAGTTTATGAATTAGGTGATTGTTTGACTACAAATCATGTTCTGTGTTTCAACAACTCGTTTCCACCCTTTAAGGTTTTCGCTAACTAGACAGTCATGTGACAAACAATTAAATATGGTCAATGAGCCAAGGATTTTCATATTGTTTTGTATCTTTATATAAAAAAACAGTCCCATGTCCGCCCAAGCCATTGTATCTATAAACATATGATTATAAGACTGCAAAACGGACTGCAAAAAAATGAGAATGGAGAACATCAACAATAAGGGCAGATAAATGCGGGATTTTCAGACAATGTATAAAGAAACCTGTTTCTAAATAAAATGATCTAACATAAATATATAAACAAAGTATTCACAATTGTGTAATATTTTATACAGAGTTGTGAGTTGCATCTTTAAGACAATAATCATGTTTCAAACAATGATTTTACTTTGCTTTTTCACAAATATAATAATAATGTAAGTTTATTTTAATTGAATGTATGACTTGTGTTTAAAGCTCCAACGTTTACACGTGTAAACGGTAACGTTTCGATTATGGGCCGTAAACGTTTACAGAATCTCGAACCGTTTATACGAACGGACACGTGACTGTAAAGGCGGCAAAATAAAATCGGCAACGATACACTAAAATATTAATTTTATTTGCACCACTAAGTACACAATTTTATTTTAATATGTAATTTATATTGTTGAGGTATTAAAAACTCTCGCTTTGTTATGGCTTCAGGGATTTCAATAGCTTCTGAAAACCAGGGGACGTCTCCCTGTGGAGAATGTTCATGGGGTCATTATCAGATCGTCAGTAGTCATATCTTATATTTAGTGAACTTTACTACATTTAATCTTGCTTTAGCTTCATTTGAGTTTATTATCAGTGGTTTAATAAAAGTTTACTGCATTATTAAAACGGAATATACACACAAGTTTTCTTTATTCTTGCAAAAGTTGACCACTTTTAAAAATTCTCCTGCATCAAAATGACCCATTCTCAGAATGAGGTGGGGTCAAAAATGTAAGAAAAAAAAACATGCATAAAATGCAAGAATCTGCATCAGCTGAAACCCCTGGATCATGTTGGTGAGTGTAGCAAAATGACAGATTCGGAATTTTACAGGATATACCTGGAAGTTTAGCGGTCCGATAAGATCCCGTTATAGTGGAGTTGCATTGTTATTTACAACTTCTGCACACTTGAAAATTTTATCAAATATCTTTTTTATTTTCACCAAAGACAACATTATGATACATAACAAATAAATCAGCAATTCAAAGTAAACAATGTAAAAGAGTCAGAAATAAAATCCGATCAATACTTTTTAGCAATTCGATGTTTAAGTCACTGGGGGTTACTACACAAAGATGCAAAAACCGCTAGACTTATACTGAGTCATTTCAACACGATGGCAGTGAGAAATAAAATAATTTGAAAAACAATGCAGATGTGTTTTTCTCAATAAGATTAAGTGTTTATTGCATCGGGTGGTTGCTTTTATACACTTTGTAAACAGGATGCGTTGATTCATTATACAGAATGGAAACTGTTTGAATCATCACTAAACTGTTTTGTCATACCTTTAGGTCAATGAGTGAGACAATGTGATACATTAATTAACAAAAACTTTAGTTTGAGCATAATTCTGGAAATGGCTTGGTATCAAATTTTGATTATCAACACAAACTGTTGCTAGCATCACAATTCATAATTGCATAAAACAGACACTGGTGAAATGTTGAGTGATTTCATAGATTCCACACCTCTACCTTTATACGGCAAATTTTGCAACGTTTGACAAGTTCAAGTTCAAAAGATTTATTAGGCATAAACATTAACAGTTTTTTGCCCTTAACAATGGCGGATGTTTACAAACATGATACAATACAACATATTCAAAGAAGTAGAAGACATGTTCATAGCAACATATATACTATATAATAGGAGATAAAGCATGATATACATAATTACTAATTTACATAACATGGGTAATATTTTGTTTTATTATATCTATATAGAACTACTTATTGGGTTTAAAGTAGGATACATTTTCATCAAGAATATAAATATTTGTTTGACTGTTGACCCCTACCATACATTTCTCGCTTATTTACCAACCAATTTAAATTTCGTGTTTGTCTTTAACTCCGCAAACAATAAATCTTGATATACATGTAAGAATTTATGCCAGTTATTTGCTATATTATAAAATTTACGCAAAAGAACACTTGCGTGCATAACTTTTTTTGGGGGTATATTTCCCTATTTTCTGTATGTTTTGTTATACAAAATTAAATGGTTTTGTTTTCTGCATTGACAACGTTGATTTAATACATGTACATGACTGTTTTACATGGGAAAATATTAAGTAACAGAAATGATAATTTAATGAAATACATTTTTCTTGGGATGGTTTCCATTAACTATGACAAATAACCTACAAGCACAACTTAACAAATAGACTTAACACCAAATCTTCTTAAGACGTTTTTGGGGTCAAACTATTAAACGTGCTTATCCAAATTACTGGTCTGTTTTACCAAATGACTACATTGTTCCCTGGAAACAATGTTACACATTTATCACAGAGCCTTGCAACTTCACAAACTGCAAGACCACACGATACATGGGACGGTCCAGTCAGTCTCAGTACCCATTTATTGCCCATATCCCAATTCATATTGGGCTAATGTTAGCAAATAATTCTCTCTAAATTCAAACCCGTATAATATGTGCTCCGTCATTACTGAGTCAAAGTGTTAGTAAAACACCATTTTAAGAACCACATCTGGGTAACTTACATATTATTCAGATTCATTTTAAGTTAATATGCAGTAACATGAATGTGAAAAAAAAATGTTTAACAAAACAAAGACATAAACATATTAGCCATATTCATGTCTGCCTAATATAAATATTGTGTGTATGTATTGTAATAAATATTGCGAATCACTTGTACAATATCATGAATTGATATTACTCGGGACAGAACAATAACATTGATTTTAACATTTATGAAAACAAGACTACGTTTGTCAAACGTTCGCACACTGAAATGGTACAGTACTGTGAACGTTTAATGTTACAAAATTTGCGTCTATCGTGCCTCCGTCTATCGTGTAACGTGCGTCCGTCTAACGTGTATCGTGCGTCCGTACAACGTGTATCGTGCGTCGTACGTCTTAATTTTGCAGTGCAACGTGAATAAGTTTCTCGCATAAGCAAATTTATATGATTTAATGAAACCATTCAATTGATAATTTGATAGCATTTTCACATTTTTAGAAATCTCTACACAAATTATATGAATCGGAATATTTTGTATAGCGTGTCTATCGTGTATAGTGCGTCGGTCTATCATGTATCGTGCGTCCGTCTATCGTGTATCGTGCGTCCGTATATCGTCTATCGTGCGTTTCGTTTGTAACCTAAAACGATCACAGTACTGTATGACTACAATTGCAGAAACTATGGTCCTTTATCGATCAAATCAATCTGCACACACATACAAGACGAAGTGCAGCATTGTTAAATTATGTTAAATTTTAAACCTGTTATACTACAAATGAACAAAATCAAACAACTTTTAGATTGTAAATTTTATATCGGATAGTTTTGTGCATATAATAGTTTTGCCAAATGCCCCCAAAATGGTTGCTGAGATCTTTTTCCAAACAATATGAAAGTATTGTATTTTAGGGGAAATCAAAATCACGTCTTAAACGAAATGATAAGTCCGGGAAATGACGTTGCATCTCCCCTGGATACCACTATAACAATATTTCATATATATCATTAATGTAATTTAAGTCATAAGACATTCTGTATTGCATTGTTGCATAGTTTGACGTCTTTCTTTTCAGAACGAACCAACCTAACGCTAAAGTTACTTTTAAAATTCGACATAATTTCAATATTCGAGCTGTAACCAACTTAAATTATTGCATTTCTGTGGACTTGTTTTGACATGTGGTACTAATTGATATTGAGTACGTCGATGTATGACTGGTAACATGATCTACCAAGATAAGTAAACTTCTCTAATACAAAAGGCCCAATTTACATAATATGACCAATAAAAACACGCAGTCTGTGTACTTAAAAAAGTTAAACAAAGAAATTTTAACATTTCATTATCTCAAATAAACCAAAACAACAAAAAAAAAAACAAAACAAACTCAATGGTTTCTTGTGATTGGATGTAAAACGTTCCATTCCATCTAGTCAACTACAAAAGCATTTGTGACTTTGTTTTTTCGAAGCTTAGAACAGAAAAAAAAAGTAACTTGATGTTACTTTTTTTTATAAAAGCAGGTAAATTAAACCAATTAACACCAACTGGTAACACATTAATAACAAGTGTTAAACAACGAAAGGAGTTCAGCGTCGACAAACCGATGGTAAGACTAACAGTATAATAATAGTAACAGTAGTACATGTACACACAATTAAATAATACTGATATAACGAAGAGATTAAGTGTATTATGTTTACACAGAAATATTTCTGAAATGTAAAAACAATTGATTCGACAGAAACCGGGCCGGCTGCCATGTTTACCTAGATACGACCTCTAAATAACTAATCAATGCTGCGCTCGAATAAATGCTTATTCTACTTTATTTCAATGGTGTCCAATATGCAAAAGAAACTATCATTAGTGGTATTTTATAGGATAATCTCTCAAAAAGGTGAGTCACAACTGATTATTTGAATCAAGTTAAGTTAGATTAAATTTTATCGATCACCCATCCGACGTCTTGTACTCTTTTGCTAGTTACACAAGTTTCACCGAAAAATAAATGTTAATATTAGAGAGGTTGAGATTTGATACGTGTACGTGTACGGGTACGTGTAACCTACAAGTTCACGTACACGTCACTGTTTTTATGAAAATCGTTTGAGAAAAGTGACTTGTAATAGTACGTGAACTTGTAAATTTCCTAAGTGAGATTTAATCCGTTTCGGTTTACTTCTATTATTGTCCTCAAAATATAGTTCATTATCGATACATTCACAGTCACGTGACAGACAAGAATATTAAAATATGGTTTCTCAGCGAAATGTTTTCACCATGTTCTATTTATCACTAGAAACTATTGAATTCGCATCTCCCTGACGTAAGGTCATTATTACATGTAATTATATTTATAAAGTATCGGTTTGCTCATTAACTTTTCATCAAATAATTATTTAACGAAAATATGATCAAATGATAACATGATATGATTAGACGAAAAAATACGGTATCAGATCTCTTCTTATATATGAGTGTTTTAACAATAGACGAATTTCCATAATTCAATATTAATAACAGGATATGTATTCATAAATATAATTTTTTATCAATGACTTTATAATATTTTTTAAATATTATCTTACATAGCTAGATAAATGCAATTATCAAGTATCGAATTTACAATTAAAAAATGGATGATGTGTACGAAATTTTGTGATTAAAATAAAGTGTTGTCAAAAATTATAATTATCATACTATTCAGGGGAGGTGACTCAGCGTTGTATTGCAGTCATGATCTACACGGCAGTAAATATTACACGTTTTTCAAATCCGTGTAGAAGGTACCTTTTACGTTGATAACTTGTAAAATGACTTGTACTGTATTTAAGAAACGCATACCTTGATGAGGTAGTACCCAAATGATTTTCGCTACACGTACCAGTAGGCGTACACGTCTAACATCTCAAACGGCATGTGAAGTAAAACTCACTTCTCGCCAAAGATAGCAAGAACTCTTAGGCATGATTTTTTTCCTATTTTGTTGTTGTAATGTGATAAATTTTTATCGAAACCATTAGTTATATATCCTAAATTTTTCTTTTATTGAATAAGAAATTGATATAAGATCAACCTAAGGGGCAGCTTAGCTTTTACTTTTCACAAATAACCGACGTTGATTTCATTGAATCTTGATACAGCAACAAAGTTACAAAGATATATACTAACTGTGGCCAAAGTTATTTCCTGGTATTTAAATAAATAAATTAGCAGCAATCTACAAGTAATTGGCGTACGTGTAGAACACTATGTACACGGAGATAACGTGTAAAAGGACTTGTAGTAAATTTTATCTACACATGTATTGATGACGTAAAACACACAAATATCTTCTACACGTACCCGTACACGTACACGTCTTAAATCTCAACCTCTCTATTTTTTGAATAATTGCGAATAAGAATAAATACACTTGATAAATCGTGGTCTGCATGAACCGCACCAAAATAAGAATCATTACTTATATTTACATTTTATTCATTTTTTTCTTTAAATAAACTTAAGTAGAACGCTTTCAAAAATTAGTATTAAGTGAAAAGGGGGAATAATATGTGGGAGTTTTCAATAGTAACAGCCATTACGTTACTGACGTCATTACGGGTCATGCGGTTCATGCAAAATGAACCGAATTTTTTTAACCGAAGAAATCAATAGGAATGTAAATATTAACTTTTGAAATGCGCCCCTTTCAAATAACATAAACCTGATACTTGATGTTGCAAATATATTTTCGAAAGTAGTCTACTATTCACGCAAAAACAATTAATGACAAATGTTCTCTAACATGTTCATCTGAAAGGTATTGACATAGGTCTAGTTTTTCGTTTGTTATACAAACGCATACCGAAATTGACTCACACTTACATTTCAATCATGGAATGAATTCAGTTAGGCACAATAAACATACAAACATTATGCAAAACAAAAATGAAACGAAATAGGCCTTTTCTTTATTTATTTATTTAGTTACTTTGTTTTTTTATTTTGTCATACAGGCGCACAACCGATTCTGGATGGCCACTCCGTAAAAGCGACAGCAAATTACCTATATGATTTGCAACATCAACAAAGTTAATGTTGAAAGTAAAGACTCGGTATATTAACACGTTTATTTAAATGAGGATTCCTGACTGTTTTGATGTTTTCCGTTTCACATCTTTGTTGAAATCCTGTCCGCTAATGTTCGGTTTTGTTTACCTAAGCTACCAAGATGACGAAGCGCAATTGTTTAAAAGTGTTAAAATAAAAACAAAAATACTCGATTTCGCTATGTTTCTTTTCTGACTATTATCAATTGTAATTGTGTTGGTGTTAATTAAAAAGATCGTTGATTTAAATTTATACTGACCATTTAAATAACTGCTTGTCGGATTCGATATCTGCCGACTATGGGTGCAGCTTGAAGGGCGAAGAGTCTATTACAGAGGATTGGGCAAACATTTTGACGGAAGTAATAATTAGAATCAGATATTCGATATATCGTTTTGTTTACATATACATATAATAATCATTGATATCTTTTTACTCCTTTATCTCCGGTTGTCAGATTATAAATGCAGGGTCGGGTGCATGATTGATTGAAAGTGGATTTTGTATAGGGGCAGTCTTGGAGAAGCTACATTATCATTTCCACTTCTGCAATTTTTAATAACAATTAATTAATTCTATAAAATTATCGTTGGGGTCATTTCACCAAGACAACTTGTACTTGTTTGTTAATATGAGAACCAAGTGTGAGGTTTCCTCACACAGAACACGGTTGCGAAAACGGTTCCCATACGGTATACTCGGTTATACACTGGTTGACTGGTACGAGTTTTGAGCTCCAACCGTGCTTGGGGATGAGTTTAGACTCGAATTTAGCACGAGTATGTACGAACAAAACACGGATATACTCGTTCAAGCAAGGTTTGTCACGGTTTAAACACGATTTGCAAACGATTTTCATACGATTGTTGTACAGTTCCAAGTACGGTCTGTTACGACCTAGTACGATTAAACACGACTTATACTCGATTAACTGGACATTTAAAGGCTTTACATACGGTCCTACCGAATTTTGTTCGTTACGATTTGTATACGACATTGACACGATTGGGCTCACTCGTGGAGTGAACTTCATGTGCGATTGTATATATGGTCTCGTACGGTCTCACACGGTCTCTCACGGTCTTGTACGATCGCTTATACGATCATACACGGACATGGCACCCGTGTCAGTTTTTTTTTAAGTTTTAAAAATCATACACGGCTTTCACGGATACACTCGAATGGCCCGAGTGTAACTCGGATAAGGCCACGGTTGGTTCGGTTGTATGTACGGTTTACACGGGTGACCAACCTTATAAGCCGAGTGTTCTGTGTGAGACAGGCTTAAGGTTACAAACTAAACGCACGATACACGATATAGGGACGCACGATACACGATAGACGGAAGCACGATACGCGATAGACAGACGCACTATACACGGTAGACCCACGATACACGATACTGCCGATTTATATAATTTGTGTACGAGACTTATACAAATTTGAAAATGCTATCAAAATATAAGATGAATGGTTGAAATTAAATAACATAAATTTGCATAAGCAAGAAATTTATTCACGTTTCGTGATAAAATTAAGAAAGCATGACGCACGATACACGATATACGGACGCACGATGCCCATTTGACGGACGCACGATACACGTTAGACGGACGCACGATACACGATAGACGGACGCACGATAGAGGCAAATTTTGTAACATTGAACGTTCACAGTACTGTAGAACATGGTTTAAATCCCCAGTGGCAATTTGTTTTGCCACTGACCGTTCCAAGGCGGTATCCCCAAAGGTTCTCTTTTACGTTAATTGTTTGTTATTTGAAATTACATACTTATATCAACATGCTCTCTCTATTTTCCTCTCTTCTTTTTCGCTGCGTGGATAGGCTGTGTTTTGTTAGTCTGGCGATTCCTGATATGCACGATTTACTTTATTGTTAATATTAGCCTTATACTTTATCAAACAATGCATATTTATTAAAGCTGAATCCAAATGTGTGTCATACTTCACGAAAACTGGGTGCAGAACCGAATAAGCACTCAAGATGTCTTTGTATATCTATAATCAAAACCTAACAATTAACAATACTAGATAGCATTGTACATTAATATAGAAAAAAATGAAATATGCATATCAGGAATGGCCACATCCAGCATACACAGCCTCCCCACACAGCCAAAAAGTAGAGAGGAAAAGAGAGCATGGTATTACAAAAATCAGTTTCAAAATGGACGCCACAAACAAATAACGGAAGTGAGAACCGGAGGGGTTACCGCCTTGGAACGGTCAGTGGCAAAACAAAAGAAGAAAATCTTGTCCTTACCTGCCTATTTAAAAGGAGTTTTAAGAACACAGGCTTTAGCTCTGTACATGGTTAAATCATTGCAATTTATGAATATGGCAGCCTTTCCAGACATTGCCACGAACATGAAAAAAAAAATCAAGTTTCACTAAAAAAACCCTATTAAATCATGTCCTGTACGACAAACAAGACAACATGATATCGGGATTTGTATTTGATTGGAAGTTCAATTTAGATACATATGGGATATTATAACAGTATGCATTTTGTAAGTTCGTATTCTTCGAGTAGGGTATTCAACAATATCACGCGAGACCGAAGGTCGAACGTGATGTGGTTTACATTCGCAACGAGAAAAAAAGGAACCTACGGAATGCATACTATCATAATGTTCCTTTTTTTATATACCATTCTCGCTCAAAACAAATTTAAATAAACTAAAGCTAGTGTCACACTTATGGCGTTTCTACGGCGTTTCTGTGGCGTTCTGACTTTTTCTCAAAACGCCATCAGATCGCCGTCGATTTTACATTTTTTTTTATGAAAACGCCACCTGTTGCCGTTTTTACGACGTTTTCACGGCATTCATGGCGATGCCACGGCGCTTGCACGGCGAGCTTGTGGCGACATCACAGCGTTTGGTCACGATTAGACGGCGATCCCGCGGCGTTCCTACTACGTTGAAGGCGATGCACTACGTCTTCACGGCGTTCCTACTGAGCTCAAGGCGTTGGTACTACGATCTCCTGGCGCGTTCACAGCTTGTCTAGGCTCAAAATATTTCATTCTTGAACAGAAGAAAGTTGGAAAAGGGAAAAGGGACAAACAAAGTATGTAAAAAGGAAATCAATTTCATCTTTTACTTATTATAATAAATAAATAAAAAACACAGGTTTTTAATAAAGTGACGTCATTTTATTTAAAAGGTAAAAGGTAAAGGTATGGGTTTATAGTCTGGTATCAATGAACATTTTCACCCGACTTTTACATTTACCCCCACATCACTGGATATAAGTCGTCCGTTAACAGTCGGTGCCAAAGACAGCCATGGAGCATTGGCTTATATTCCTCACAGGTACCCATTTATACATGCAATCTCCGTCAACAACCGTGGCGACCTCACGGAATTGCTCACGGCGTTCTCGCGGCGCTCTGGACGATCGTACGGCGTTCCTACGGCGATTGCACGGCGTTCCTACAGCGTTTTCACAAGAATGGCGATCTCACGGCGTTTGTAATTTGCAACAAAACACAAACGCCGTCACTCGACGTTCTAGGCGATTGCACAGCGTTTTATGGCGATGCTACGGGTGTGGCGGGCGGAGGGGGGGGGGTAGTAAAAGAGAAAGGTGTTAGGGTTCCCAGGCTACTCAGTCCACCCAGGACTGACCCAACAACGTGCAGAAAGGTGCAAAACCTAACACCTTAAAAGACCTTAAAATCCCCAGTATATTACAATATGTATATGTTTGTTTTTCTGCAGACGAGGAAGTGGTATCATTTTTTTCTGATTAACGCTGCTAAACTCGTTAATGGGTATATAATGAAAAATAATACCTACAGAAAAAAAACACATGTAAAATCTTTTTTTATCAATGTGTTTCCTTGATAAATTATTATCATTCTTTTAGTTTAAGAGCAACCTGCACCAGGAGCCATGTCTGTTTTTATAACCTATGCATGTTCCCAGAAAATGTGCAGCTATTGTTTTGTGGCAGTTTTTTTACAAATAGAAAATATATGCTTTAACAAAATTAAGTCGAAATGTTATCCTTCTAATGCATCACATCAATATATCCATAATGTGTATCAGAAAGATAAAATGTCGATGTATGTTTTTAGCTATTTAGCACTGAAACTGCTTGTCTTTGATAATGGATGATTTATCAAAACATTTAATGGTTTTGGTCACAAAAGTGCCTGTCAACCCATGTGCACAATCCCAGATTTTATTCAGTACTAAAATGTATTCTCATCCAAACAAAATGCAAGCAAATCTTCAGCGGATTCATAGTTCTATGTCAATTCTAGTTGCAGACAATAAACAACAGTTTATTTAACATTATTTGTTTATAATGTGTATGCTGCAAAAATAATGATCACTCTACTTTGCTCTAAAAAGGATAGAACATAAATAAGACATATCCAGTAGTGTTAAATCAGAATTTTTAAAATAAACTCAGCAAAAATAAAATAGTATCGACTTCCCTATCGATATTTTTCTAAAATTAAAAAAAAATCAAAATTCTTTCTTAGAGCAAAATGCATTTTTCTTATGATTGCAAAAGGATTAAATGTTTTTAAAAATCTGCAGTTTCAACTTAGTTATCGTTCCCTTTGCTAAATTAGGGCTTCCAGAAAGAAGTCAGTAATTCCATTTGCATAATCACATTTATGATCATAATAAAAGCAATATTTATAGTTCGTGTGGTCAATTAAATCACAAAACATTTACAAACAAAACAACTTATCCTCGATTAACAAAGCTAAAAATTCTTACCTTTTGCTATTTCCTCAATTTAAAATAAAAACTTAAGAGGTAGCGTTTTCAAATCATTTATCAGTTGTTATTTAATAAGCAGATGCTCTGCTCTTGTTGTGTTAGATACTTTTACGTGAGGAATAAATTTAAAAAAAAACTAAGATTAAAATCCTGGTTAGAGGAAAACATCTTAATGAGAATGAGAATATAAGCATTACTTCTTATTTGTGGTTCATTATAGTTTGACAGAATAGTAAGATATACTTTTAAAAAAGATCATTTCCGTCCATGCATGCCCATAGAGTCTAACAACCAGTATGCCGCTAAACATGAAATGGTATTAATCTGAAAATACCGCATTGAAGGTTCCATGTTCATCGTCATTTGCTTACCATCGTTTACTTACGCCGTCTAGCTCCGGGTTGAGCGCAACTCCAATAAATGTACAATTTTGATTCATCTCAAACGGTGGTATGCAATGAAGAAAACATGGAATCTTCAATGCGGTATTTTTAGAATAATACCGTTCAATGTTCCAAAGATAATAAACTACGTTTTGCCTTTGCGATAAAATAATGATGTTGTTGTGTATACATATGAGGCCATTCCTAACCATTGCCACATCCTATGGTCTGTACATAATAAAATGGTGTGAACAATTATTAATACAGACAAATATTAACATGCTTTCGTCTTTCATACCATTCACTTGCTATTGAAACTGGACGCTATATTGGTACACCAAGAGAACATAGAATCTGTCAAAATTGTAGGAAAATATAACGTAGAGTCAGAATACCGTTTTTTTATGATCTGAGACAAATATAAACCTATTCGAGATACTTACCTCCCAAATTTTGCATGGCCCAAACCTAAGAAAATTCACAAATCAAATGCCATTAAAAAAAACATTTTAGGAATTTGTAAACTTTTGAAAAAAGCATATGATATATTTTGGGAAAACTAATAAATAAATAATGTGTATATTGTGTTCCAATTATTGACTATAATTACTTGTAAATTGATATCAAGTCTATGTATTTGTTTATATGTGTGTGTCGCGCATGAATTATTTTTTTGTAAAAAATTGTTTCACTGTGCATTAGCCAAAGGCATATGTTATGTCGATTTGCTAATTAAAGCCTGTTGTTGGTGGTGGTGGTCTTCAAATGAGTCAACAGTCAAGTAAGAGTAATGCCTTATAATCACATATAGAAGAAGTCAGTTTTTTTCTGTTTAATTATAACATTTTCTATGGTGTTAGACTTTGTTTTAATAATTACCATGATCGACAGGATGTTTAAAGTAAACTCCTTTGTTTTTATTTCAGGTTATTACAAATATGTTACAACCTTTCAAGGAGTTGTCTAAAAGGTATGACATTTGAGTAAACTTATGCTTTACAGATAGTTTTATCCAACCAACTCATTGAACTTCCACATTATTATTGCATGTATGCTATTATAAGTATTGTAGATATGCATCCTATTCACGGAAGGGAGACATAGTGTGTGGGTCATTATTCTTTCCTCTTCATATTCTTCATTTTTTTCTTCTTCGAGTTTTCAATTGATAAGAAAATACTTCAAAGAAATTTAGCACCTAAAAGCTTGTGTAGGACTGACGCGATGTCAGGCGTCAATTGTGACGTCATTGACGTCATACAAACTTCTTAACGTCCTGTGTGTGTTACAAAATGTAAACTCGTTGTGGTTATTTCAACTGAAGAAGGCCGATGACCGAACATTCTTGAAATAAACAAGTATAAATAGATATGTGAATATCAAGATTTCGTCAAGTGTTCATTTGCCATAATACTTGATTTTGAAGTATTAAAAGCGTATACCATACAAATATTCAATAAATATTTACCTTTTTTATATCGGGTTTAGACAGTTTCATGTATTGTATATGCTTTGACGGAGCTAGAACACCAAATTGCGAATTCGTTTTATTTTGGCAATTATTGTCATTAATTTGCAGGAGAATAATGCATGTTAAAGTATATGTGCACTATGCAACAATATGCAGTTGAGCGATCAACTTCAAACATCAAATTATTGTGTTTAAATCAACATTTATAATCACAAGAATAGATAAAAACAGAGCTTTGAAAGGCACAAATACGACAAAATAAGATGTTATTGAGGCTCGATTTAAAAAGTGCTGAAACTATTTGAAACGTAGTGCTAATATAAGGTCAACTGTGAACGGGAGAACATTTTCCATTAATATTAATTCAGATATAGACTGATTAACTGATAATGTTGTTTATGTTTGACATGATTTTTTACCTGTGGGTTCAATGTGTTAAACAAACTGGACGCCCTTTAAAAACACGTTATAGTCAGCACAATTCTAATATTAGAAACAATAGTACTAAGTTCAATACATTTTATATAAACATTTCAACAACAAGGCCACACTTTAAAAGATGTAACAATTCAATCCTTAAAAAGATTGCATTTGATAACAATTAAAATGAATCAAGAGCAATAAAAAATTGAGCTAGGCTTATTTATAAGTGGATCCATAGACTGCTAACACCTTACCCACATGGTTTAAATGATAATATTTATCAGGATGGCAACATTAAAAAAAATCCCGATTTTAACATTTTTTAATTTGCCTGAATTATTCCAACGATCGTAAAAACATAGACGAAATAATAGGTTTTAAATTAACAGATTGTATTTCATATCATTAAAATGTGCATAATAAAAAGGTGAAATATGCGTATCAGGAATTGCCACATTCAGCAAAACAGCCTCCCCACACAGTCAAGAAGAAGAGAGGGAGAGAGCATGGTTAATAAAATGATCAGTTTCAAAAAGACACCACTAACAATAAACAAAAATGAGAACCCGAGGGGTTACCGCCTTGGAACAGGTTTTCATATCACAAAACAAATACAAGTTGTCTTGGTGAAACAACTCCAGCCCACTTATTGGCTCAGCAATGTTGCATGCAAAAGCACACAAACATATAAAACATAAAAATCTAATAGCATTGCAAAGCCAAAGGGCGGGTACTCGATAATCTTACCGAGACCAGAGCTCCTGGAGTAAAATCAGCAAGAACACAAGGACAGGGATAAAAGAAACAAATCGAGCTTCTAGGTTTTTTTAAGAAACGATTTTCCCATAAACCTTCATAAACTCTTAAACCCATGCCACCGTCTTGCAACCAAAGAGGTAAGCATAATGATAAACTGTAGAAGGGTTAATCATCAGGCATGCAGAGCGCTGTAAAATATCATGTTAGTAACCTTTCTTTTTAAATTTCAGATGTTTTTTTACGAATAATCGGAAAAAATAACATTGCCATTTATCCTCTTAAGTTGATAAATTAAATCTTAAATGTTGCCTTCCTGATAAATATTATCATTTAAACCAAGTGGGTAAGGTGTTAGCAGTCTATTAAAGCATATTAAACATGATAGTGTTTGTTGTTTTCAGGCTGTATTTTCTATACCAAGTCTAATAAATGCGCCTTTATTATACTTAAAAAGGAAACAAGTATTTCTAATACGATTATTAGTTTACTCGTATACCTAAGAATATAAGCGGCGAAATATACGATCATAGCACAGCATTACTAACATATCATAAAAAGACGAAATATTTTGTGTTTCAGATTCTCGAGAAAGCAAATGCTTGCTAGTGCCTTTGTTTTTTCGTCGCTGTTAACTCTCACAGTTGTCAAATTACAAGGAAAAAAAACGCCTTATGGTAAGATTTTATATTGCTATCGCATTTTGCAGGTGTTTTCAGACTGCAATATTTAAATTATTATTGAAACTTATATTAAAACTTATATAATTCCGCATAAAGAGACTCAGAAACATTCAATTGGTTTTTATCTTTCATAGTTTTACATCTATCATTGAAAGTTAAAATTATAAATTAGAAGAAGAGAGAATTTTAAATCCACCTTACACGACCAAATATGAAAATATGGAAGGCTCGATTGAAAATGAGCAGTAATCGTAATGCAAGTAACTGACCACGCCGTGTAGCCTCGGGATGAGCACATTTCCTCTTGGTGCTGACGATGTCAAACCGCAGCCCGTTTTGTTACGAAGACACGTCATACTTTTGTCCTGAGTTTTTGTTTACATCTAGCGAGGCATTCAAATGTGATTAAAACAATTAATATTAATAAGATAAAATAATCAAAGAAAGAGTCACTAACAATGATTTTTTTCATGCTACGATAAGATGACTCAGTTGTTATAGTTGTTATGAAAACATCATTAAATCGGATATTCACATCATATTGTGTGTTCTGTATTTCGCACAGAGTGTGTTTATGTTTTCGTACGAAGTACAACAAAATAGTATGCGTTTTGTTACAAAGACGATTTTCTTTCACTGGTTTTATGTGCAGCTTTTGCGAATCTTCATTAATTTTAACAACATAAAATACTGAGCTAATGGTCACCCTACGGAAAATGTGTCCTTCATGTGACAGTCAATTGACGAGAGGAATAATTGCTTAAGGCCATACGTTGCGTGGGGGTCCAATGTTAGCGGCAAAAAAATGAAACATGCATATCAGGAATGGCCACATCCAGCATATACAGCCTCCCCACAAAGCCATAAAGTAAAGAGGAAAAGAGAGCATGGTATTACAATAATAATGGACGCCACAAACAAATAACGAATGTGAAGAACCAAATGGGGTAACCGGCTTACCGCCTTGGTACGGTCAGTGGCAAAACAAATTGCCACTGGGGGTTTAAACCAGGTTCTAGGGTGAACCAACCTCACACTTGCCCCATAGGTTCTCGTATCACAAAACAAGTACAAATTGTCTTAGTGAAATAACTCCAACCCAGCCAACAGCTAAACAATGTTGCATGCAAAAGCTGTAAAATATCATGTTGATAACCTTTCTTCTTAAATTTACAGATGTTTTTTTACGAATAACCGGGAGAAATTAACATTGCCTTTATCTTCTTAAGTTTATAAATTAAATCTCCATAAAAAACTGGCTGTGAAATACCTTGTTGCAATAGTGATATTAATCTGCACCTGTATTTATGAATTAGATCAAGATATTTGCGATAAAACTTGCAAAAGGTTTTCCTTAATTTGTAATACCGATAAATTTGTTTTAAAAGTTTTTCTGTATTGCAAAGATTACATTCATTGAAATCATTCACATCGTTGCACGCTCTTGAAAAGCGAACAAGCTGTGAGATCTTAACCCCGTAAGATGTTGCACGAGGAACATCGCCGTCTAAAAACGGAAAATTTACTATATTAAAGTTAAAATCATTTCTTTTATAATATATTTTAGTAGTGACGTAACCATTTTCAAAAGACAGATTTAAATCAAGGAAGTTTGCTTGCTTTTCTGAAGTGTTCGCTTTATTAAGCTGTAGTTCTTTAGGATAAATCTTATTTACCAGTGATGAAAAATGGTTATTATCTATATTTAATAAATCATCAAGGTACCTCGAGATGTTGTTAAAAGCTGTAATAATATCATCTTGATGTTCGATAGAAAGAGATAACATAAAGTCTCTTTCAAAACAGTATAAAAACATATCAGCAACAAGGGATGCACAATTAATACCCATTGGAATGCCTATTACTTGTTTATAAATAGAGGTACCAAATCTCAAATAAATGTTATCCAAATAAAAATGTGAGCGCCTGAATAAGGTCTTGACAGGTCCATGAAGTATAATTATCATAAGAACCATCTGTATAGAATGCCCTATATTTATTACAAGCGATATTTTTTTTTTATTTTCTCTAGCAAAAGTTTTTTTTAATGAGACTGGTTAGCTTTTCTCGTATGAAATTATTAGGGAGAGAAGTATACAAAGTAGAAAAATCATATGTAGACAAACAGAACGCTTGAAAATTATTTAATTTAAGTTTCTTCAAAACGTCATTTGAATTTGTTATAGATCAACATAAATTTTTGCCAGTAGTTTCAAAAGCCTTTTCGCAATACTTAATTACATGTTCTTTTACAGCTGTAAGACAAGATGTTAAGAGCACGAATAACTTTGTTGCTGTACAAGAACTTCAGTTAGCGATAAATATTGCTTTGAACGGTGTTTTGTGCATTTCAGGCAACCAATACATAGTTGGTACTTTGTCTTGTATCGGCTCAACACTGATTCTAAATTTTGTAATTTGTAGAGTGTGTGCAGTAACTATATCACTCTCAGATGAAGAAGTCAAGCTATTAAGCTCTATTATAATAAGCTCTTCAGTTTGAACATTTATATAGTGTATACGTCACACTATAATTACATTACTTGAAGCCTTATCAGCAGGTGTTAAAACATATTTGTTGTGAAAATCTTGATTACCCTTTTTCAAATGACGAAAGTTAAAACGAGGTCGAGGTGGTAATAAAGCTGTGTTTCTTCTATAGAAGGATATACGAGTGTCAATTATTTTGAATATTTGTTTTTTCCAGTTTGAAAGAGCATTAGGCTCAGCATGTTCTCGTTTACACCATTTATTGCAAAAGAGTTTAAAGACCCCGCATTCCGCACGACAGTTATTAAAGTCGATGTCCGATGGAAGTCTATATTTTGGACCTTTTGAAATTAAATTGCGGATTCCAAAGTCTTTGATAACATTTAGATCCCCTGTAACCGATATGATCGGCAGGTTCATAGCAAAATTTTGAATTAGAACAGTCTCATAATATTGGTGTGTTTTCGACAATCTGTAAATCCGAGGTAATTTTGTTGTAAATTGTGTTTCTAATTGGCTTGTTATATTTATAACAAACCATGGGTGTTTCAGTATTCTTGAACTAATAAGGTATTGCCGATTCAACAGTTTTATCTTTAAATATACTTGGAAAGTCAATAAAATCTATACCTTTATTTAAAAAAGAAATTTTAAGGAAATGTCTTTGGTGATCAGATTCCAAGTCAATATGCGGTCTGAGAACATGCCGATTGTAACTGAGTAAGGCTTGCAACTTCATAAAGTGAATGAGTTCTAAAAACAATATCATCGGCTTCCTTATCCACTTTTTGTAAACTTGAAATAGAAATAGAATCCAAACCCGACAGCATAGCATGTCTACCAGAATGTTTTAAAATATTTTGAAGGTCATGAATAGGACAATGAACACGTGATTTTCTTTTGATGTTACCATTAGTCCTTATCCCGTGTGACCTCGATTTTCGTTTTCGTAATTCTAGCAAATCAAAAATGTCAAAATCAGTTTTGATTCCCAATCTGGAAGAAATAGTACCAACAAAATCTTCAGACAGTGGCGGAAAGTTCAAAATCGAAATAAAATCAATACACCACCAAAAATTAGTTCATTGTAAATTTTTTCTGTGACTTGAGGAAAGATCAAGACCAAGATCATGCCGAAGACACCTTCTGCTGAAGCTACAGTTAAGGTTTATGATTTATTATGCTGCATAATGAGATTTGGGGAAACCTAGTCGCCATGTACCCGGCAATGTGTCCGTCCGTCAGTACGTCCTTCCGTCCGTCATTCGTGTCCAGCCCTTGACTTTGTTATTTGAGTTCGCAATTTAAAGTATTTTGACAGAAACGATCTCTATATCAAGAATACGTGTCACGTGCATCATTATGGTCGCTTCCATGAAGGTTAAGGTCATCGCATGACCTTGAAGCAAAAATCGTGCCCGGTTCAATCTTATTTCAGAGAAATGATTGCCATAACGAGACGATGTGTCGCGTGCAACATCTCGGTCGATACCTTGAAAAAAAGGTGAAATATGCATATCAGGAATCGCCGCATTCAGAAAAACACAAAGGTCAATGTCACAGCTTGACATTGATGCAAACTTGTCCGGTCCAATACTTTGATATTTATAGTTTGATATCAAAAATCATCAAAATAATTGCCATATCGAAACGACATACCATGTGCAATATTTGGGTCGCTGTCTTGAAGGTTACGGTCACAGCAGGACATTGAAGCAAAATCTTGTCCAGTCATAACTATGTTATAGTTGGCTTTCTAAATTATTCACAGAAATGATCACCGTATTGAACACATGAGTAGCGCGCAACATCGGACTTGCTACCTTGAAGGTCAGGGTTGCTAAATTGCTGGTCAGGCTGACCTTAAAGTTAAATCATGTCCAGTGTAACGCTGTTAGCTGACCTCCATAGAACAAGTATTCCTCGGACAATATTTCTATAAAAATTCTATAAAATAATGACCCCTTATAAAGAAAGTCAACCTCGATTTTATTTATTACATATTGACCTCCCGGTCATAATATTATGACCCCTAGGTTATTATATAATAATTCCGTTATAATATTATGAAATCTCGGTAATAATTTTATGACCCCGGTCATAATATTATGTTTGTAATATTAACTTGATAAATGGATAAATGCACTTAACAACTTTTCTAAGAATACACCTTCGTACTGGGGGATTACTGGCTTGACAATTGAGCAATGGCTATAAAATTTTTAATAAAAATGCAATACATACTAACTGAGGTACTAGTCAAATTGGTCGAATTAAACAGGCATATTGGAAAACTAAAAGATGTGCGACTACATTTTATGGATACAAACTGATTTGCTCTAAAAGTAGGTTTGACTGTAAACAGTAATACAACATTTAGATGAGAATTATATGAATTTTATTTAAAAGAAATAGAAATATAGCATATTTCTAGGAACCAAATGTTCATTCGTTTATTAAGTTAAACATACGCACTATTAGCTGATGTTGTGAATTTGTATTCTGTGGGTGTCAGTATTCTACATGATTGTGAACAGTAAGTTGTCTGTCATTTTGAATGAAGTTTTGCTAATAAATCAATCAGTATATATTGCACGGTTTATTAAATGTTTTAGAGCAATAGCCCACTAATCAAGCCAGTAATGCCCAAGTAAGAAGGTGTATACTAAGAAAAGTTGTTACGTGTATTTTAAGCAACCGTACATGTAACGGAGTCTCGTTATTTGTGTAACATCAATTCAATTAGCCTGTTAGGAAAAAAGAGTAGCTGTGCTAGAATAACGATCTCGTGATAATCTGTCTAAGTAAAAAAAAACAACAACATTTATTGTGAAATACTGACTAAGTGAAGTGATATAAGGATTATAGGCTGACTTTCTAATTGATTACAAATGGAGTATAAACGGTGGTAACCTACAAAATCATTCTATATACTTGTTGTTTGGTAGTTGTTTGTCCCATTATTACAAGACTATATAGACTCTACATGAACAAGTTTCAAACATGATTTAGATATCATCAAGAAATAATCATGTGACGTAAGGATTGTCAAGATAGCGTCAAAATGTATATACACAATACCAAACGTAACAAATGGGCCATATGTATCTATTTACACATAGATATACATATAGAAAAGAAAAAACAACAACAAAGGACCATAACTCTCGATATTACGACCGGGGAGTCACTATTCTATATAAAATAATGACTGGATGTCAGTATTCTATTGGGGTCAGATTGCAACGTTACATCGACCCATAACTTTGTTATTTGCCTTCACATTTTAAAATTATTTCACAGAAATGTGAACTAGTCACATGTTTTCATTGCTAACAATTGAAATAGATTTAGAGCGTTCGTTTCACACAATTACTTGTACCTATATATGCACAATTCTACTATTCTAAGACTAATAGTATTCTAGTAACCGAAAGTGTGTTGAGGGGTGTTTGTAATATTCCAGTAACAATAGGCGTGTTGAGAGGTGTTTGTAGTATCCAGTTACCATACGCGTGCTGAGGGTTGTCTTAAGTATTCCAGTAACCATAGTCGTGTCGAGCGGTGTCTTTAGTATGTCAGTAACTATTGGCGTGTTGAGGGGTGTCTTAAGTATTCCAGTAACTATAGACGTGTTGAGGGGTGTCTGCAGTATTCCAAGACAATAGGCGTGCCGAAGGGTGTCTTTAGTATTCCAGTAATCATAGGCGTGTTCAGGGGTATCTGTAGTATTCCAGTAACTAGAGGCGTGTTGATGGGTGTCTGTAGTATTCCAGTAACAAGAGGCGTGATGAGGGGTTTCTGTAGTATTCCAGTAACTATAGGCATGTTGACTGGTGTCTGCAGTATTCCAAGACCATAGGCGTGTCGACGGATGTCATAAGTATTCCAGTAACCATAGGCTTGTCGACGGGTGTCATAAGTATTCCAGTAACCATAGGCGTGTTGACGGGTGTCATAAGTATTCCAGTAACCATAGGCGTGTTGAGGGGTGTCTGTAGTATTCCAGTAATCATAGGCGTGTCGACGGGTGTCATAAGTATTCCAGTAACCATAGGCGTGTTGAAGGGTGTCTGTAGTATTCCAGTAACTATAGGCGTGTGGAGGGGTTTCTATAGTATTACAGTAACTATATGCTAACGGAGGTGTGTCTGTAGTTTTCCAGTAACCAAGGGGCGTGCTGAGAGATGTCTGTATTTTTCCTGTAACCACAGGCGTCTTGAGGAGTGTCGGTAGTATTCCAGTACCCATAGGCGTGTTGAGGGGTGTCTGTTGTATTTCTGTTACCATAGACTTGTTGAGGAGTGTCGGTAGCATTCCAGTAACCATAGGCGTGTCGAGGGTTGTCTGTAGTTTTCCAGTAACCATAGACGTGTCGACGGGTGACTGTAGTATTCCAAGACCATAGGCGTGTTGAGGGGTGAGTGTAGTATTCCAGTAACCATAGGCGTGTTGAGGTGGTCTGTAGTATTCCAGTAACCTTAGGCGTGTTGAGGGATGTCTGTGGTATTTCAGTAACTATAGGCGTGTTGAGGGGTATCTGTAGTATTCCAGTAACCATAGCTGTGTTGAGGGGTGTCTGTAGTATTCCAGTTACCATAAGCGTGTTTAGGGGTGTCTGAAGTATTCCAGTTACCATAGGCGCGTTGAGGGTTTCTGTAGTATTACAGTTATTATAGGCGTGCTGAGGGGTGTCTTGAGTATTCCAGTACCCATAGGCCTGTCGAGACGTGTCTTTAGTATTCCAATAACCATATGCGTGTTAAGGGGTATCTGTAATATTCCAGTAACCATAGGCGTGTTGAGGTGTGTCTATAGTATTCCAGTTACCATAGGCGTTTTGATGTGTGTCTGTAGTATTCCAGTAACCATAGGCGTGTTGATGTGTGTCTGTAGTATTCCAGTGACCATAGGCGTGTTGAGGGGTGTCTGTAGTATTCAAGTAACCATAGGCCTGTTGAGACGTGTCTTTAGTATTCCAATAACTATAGGCCTGTTGAGGGGTGTCTGTAGCAATTCAGTAATCATAGTCGTGTTGAGGGGTGTCTGTAGTATTCCAGTGGCCATAGGCCTGTTGAGACGTGTATTTAGTATTCCAATAACCATAGGCGTGTTGAGGGCTGTCTGTATATTCCAGTTACCATAGGCGTGCTGAGTAAAGTCTGTACTATTCCAGTAACCATAGGCCTGCTTAGGGGTTTCTGTAGTATTCCAGTAACCATAACCTGCAGTTTAACATCGTCAACACAGTGTTTTCAATATTTACATGAACTATCCGGAGTTACCGTTTCGCCTGACCCACCCCCATATGGGACTATGCACTCAATGAGTTAAACAGTATTTGAGTGCAGTTTAAAATTAAAACAAGCGATTAGGTTGTTTAAAAGTATCAATTCGATTGTTAAGTTATGTCTTATATTTTAAAATATAACTTCAAATTGTAGATGCCATCCGCAAGTGGAATTTCATGTTAAGCATTTAACAATGCTATTGGTCGGTGATGTAAAGTTTAAAGCAATGTCTGCACGGCATGCATTAAAATAAATTTTGGATGGAATTCTATAATCGGGACATTTAGAAATTAAATTACGAATTCTAGAGTCTGTGTTTACATTAAGATCAGCGGTAACAATATGAGCTGTAGGCTTATAGCAATATTAAGAAGTTTTACACTCTCAAGATTTTGGTGTATTTCAATGATTTGTAAATCAGAGACAATTTTATTGTAATTAAAATGTATTTCTGGTTGGTTTGTTGTATTTATAACAAACCATAGGCGATTTACTATTTTTAAAATAATTCGTAACTACATGTAGTACTAGGAATGAGATGACTACTAAATTGTCCGTGCTCGTAGCATCCTGCGTTACAGTTATGACAGAAAATTTTTAAAGTGTAAATTTTAAAGTATTGCAAAAAGGTTGTGCTATAAAATATTCAGGTGAGGTTTATTTAAGATGCTTAAATCAGACAATTTGAAGGCCTTCACTTTGTAGACTTATGATTATATCAGGTGTGTTAACTTCATTTCAGAATAATGTACCAATGGACAAGCTTACGAGTCTCATTGAATAAAGGTTTGCAAGGAAAAAACTATTTTGCAATAAATAATGCAAAAGAGAAAATGCTGAGGCTAATGCACTATCCAACTGGATGAAACAAATATTCAAAATAATTGACACTCGTTAGCATTTCCATTACTGTCCATGAAAAGGCTCAATCAAATCGAGCCTGCAATATTTTCATATTTTTCGTGGTCGAGGGTCTTCAAAGTCCCCTCTTATTTATTTCATATATCATTTTTGAAAGAAACGTTGCTTTATTACCACATCGACCTTATTTTAACTTTCGTCATTTGAGAAAAGGATTTCTAGACTTTCATAACAGATTTGTATTAACACCTACTGGTAAGGCTTCTATTAATATAATTATAGTGTGACGGATACACTATATTAATATTCAAACTAAAAAAATTATAGAACACTAATGCTTATATACTGACTTCTTTATCTGAGAGTGATATTGTTACTGCACACAATCTACAAATTACAAAATTTAGAATCAGTATTGAACCGAAACAAGACAAAGAACCTACTATGTATTGGTTGCCTATAATGCATTTATGGATGAAAAGGGAACTTTGAAGACCCTCGAACACGACAAATATGAAAATATTGCAGGCTCGGTTTGATTGGGCCTGTTCATGGGCAGCAATGAAATGTTTATTTTGTCCCAGGCCGCCTTGCTCCGGGTTGAGCGCAACTCAATATTTACACCAATAAACAGTACAATTTTGATCCATCCCAAACGATGGTATGCATATGGCGGTAAACATGGAACCTTTAATGCGGTATTTTCAGATTAATACCATTCCATGTTCAGCGGCGTATGGTCCCCAGATAAAAGAATGGATTTGCCCTAAACGAGAAAACAATGAGCGGAACTAAACAGTATAGAATTTTTAGAAGGGATTTTAGAACATAAATCCTGCATTTCACAGAGAACGCCAAAGACAAAATTTCAAAAGCAGGACGTATATCCTTTTGGGTGATTGATATCAATATCCTAATTTATATTTCATGGGATATTGAAACCATTCATCTTTAAACTGGCCGAAATATTAAAAACGAAAGTAAATTTAGAAGTACCATTAACTTAGTACATAAATATCGTGCTCGACGACCTTCAAAGGACGCAACTGATAACAGCACTGATTGAAACACAGTACAAAACAAGATATTTATTGCATCCTCTAGTTCTTGCACAACTACAAGATTATCCGTGCTCTTAACATTTGGTCTTACAGCTATAAAAGAATATGTAATTAGGTATTGAGATAATGAATTTGAAACTACTTGCAAAAACTTA
Source organism: Corbicula japonica (assembly GCA_038501625.1). NCBI lineage: Eukaryota > Metazoa > Mollusca > Bivalvia > Venerida > Cyrenidae > Corbicula > Corbicula japonica. The sequence continues at coordinate 2,796,562 of JAZAYU010000054.1, forward strand.
TTATGGTCAATTAAAAATTCAAATGACGTTTTAAAGAAGCTTAAATCAAGTAATTTTGAGGCGTTCTGTTTGTCTACTTATGATTTCTCTACTTTATACACTTCGCTTTCTAATAATTTATTAACAGACAAGCGAACCAGTCTCTTTGAAAAAAAAACGTTTGCTAGAGTAAAAAAATCTTCATTGCTTGTAATGAACAAAGGGCATTTTTACAGATGGTTCTTATGATAATTATATTTTATGGACTTTTCAAGACTTAAAGAGATGATTATAATTTTAATATAGTAAATTTTCTGTTTTTAGACGGCGATGTTTCTCGTGCAACATCTTACGGGGTTTATGTCTCACAGCTTGTTCGCTTCTCAAGAGCTTGCAATGATGTTAATGATTTCAATGAACGTAGTCTTTGCATTACTTTTAAAAAAGATTATCGGTATCACAAATTATGGAAAAGTTTCATTGCCGATACCCGCATCTAATTCTAAAATGCAGATGCACTATTGCAAAAAGGTATTTCAAAGCTATTTTTATTGAGATTTAATTTGTAAACTTAAGAAGATAAAAGGCAATGTAAAATTATCCCAGTTATTCATAAAAACCAACAGATCTGTAAATTTAAAAACGAAATGTTACCAACATGATATTTTACAGCGCTCTGAAGGCCTGGTAATTAACCCATCCACAGTTGATCATTATGCTACATCTTTGGTTGCATGACGGTGGCAGGGGTCTAAGAGTTAATGATGGTTTATGGGGAAATCGTTTCTTAAAAGAACCTAGAAGCACGATTTGTTTCTTTTATCCCTGCCATCGTGTTCTTGCTTATTTTTACTCCAGAAGCTCTGTAAGATCATTGAGTACCCGCCGTTAATCCGTGCAATGCTATTAGCTTCTTTTATTTTAATGTTTTATATGTTTGTGTGCTTTTAAGCGCCGATCGTAACATTTTTTCAGCACTCCAGTATTAAACGCGTGATTTTTGTCCATGTATCATTATATGTAAATGCTTTCGGGTCAAGGTTGCTAATTCCTTGATTGAATTCGTCGAGTTAAACAATCATGGCTGTCATCGTTCGGCGAGCCAGTAAAAATATCTTTTTTAACAACCGACGACTTCATTGAAGAATTAAGGAAGCAAACAGGTTAAGATTTCTGTTCGAAGTGCATACGTGATACAGTGATACAGCGTAAATGGAGAATCGTTTAATAATGGCTTTATGAGCGAACAATTATGTACTGATATTTGTATCGTAAAATGAGTGAAAGAAACAGCACTGATCAAATTATTAACTCTGCTTTGGTGGTAGTGATAGAACTTTTACCATTATTGACGGGATATGTATATATTTTATTATGTGTTAATTGCAACAATATCACGAAAGTAAAGCTAAAAACGACATAATACGATTTGAAAGTGAGACAAAGTGGTTGTAAGAAGTGGTAGGTATTAAGGTAAGTATATCCAACATTTTTTTTACAAAAATAGCCATGAACAAATCAACAATATCCATGCATTAAACCACATTACGGCATTACACATCTAATTGTAATTAAAAGAATATTTATTAATATTACATGTTAAGCAAAACAATTCAACTTGAAGTTGATCCACTGGTTTATTAGTTTCAATGGAATAACAGTATAAATTGCAGTGAGTTTTCCCTTTTCTACACTTAAATGCCTTAAAAGATACATCTAAAAAAGATAAATACATTTCCGGGCAAACAAACTGTAACCTGTCACCTCTTTTAAACAGCTGATTTAATCAGGCGTTAAAAATCTTACAAATACACAGCAACATAGGCCTATCCGTTATCGAGACGTTATTGGTACAATCCGTTATCGAGACGTTATTGGTACATGTACTTACAATAATCCACGTTCAAATTGCATTGTCTCTTTTTAATTGTCGCATAATCAACATTCAAAAACAAACAAAAATAAATTTTCTCAAAGATGTTTTAAAACACTCATAGATTTATGTACATTTTTTTGATCCGCCTTCCCTGTTAATTCCAAACGGACACTGAATTCGATTGACAGTCAGTATAGAGGTAAAGATTGATACCAACCGTCAAGGAAATTTTCGGCCCGTATCAAGACTGTGTTGTTTTATCGGCTCTGCTTTGAAATCGTTTGATCTACAAGAAGTATGTACGTGACATTTGTCATTTTTAGATGGGTTAAATTGGTTGATGATGCAATAATACTGAAATATGATACTCGAGATAAAATTGGTATGTAATTTATTATGGAATATCTTCGCATTGGTTAGTGTTTTAATATTTATTTTACATTCACGTTGTAAATGTCGCGGTGTCATAATATAATTTGAAACTTCGATCTTGTAGCAGTACATGACAGAAGTGTCTGTAAATTATTCAATAAATAAATAAATGATGCATATTTATCACGAGTATTGTCCAGAACACGATCTACCTGACCTCCCTTTCAACAAATATAATATGCAGATTTAATGATGAATACGATTACCGGCGAATCGAATACTCCTGGCAATAGAATGTATTTGGCTGACAATTTGTGTATTCGATTTCCCGGAGTCTACTGTACTAATTTAACAATTTTAATCTTTGATGTACTTACTTACACCCAAGATGGTATATACCTGGACTTTGGTTCCTTCCCCTAAAAAAAAACAGCCGACCTACCGACCCATTGTTTTTTTCAAGGATGTAACCAGAAACAAACCTATTTGTTTAGGCCTTATTAGGATCGAGCGTTGTCCGTCGTCCGTCGTTCTTCCACACTTAGTTGTGAACACTCTAGCGGTCACATTTTTGCTCCGATTATCACGAAACTTGGTCAGGATGTTTTTCGCAGTGATTTCTCGGACGAGTTCGAATATGGGTCATCTGGGATCAAAAACTAGGTCACTGTTACTAAAAATAGAAAAAATCTTGTACAGGCTGCAAATTTGTTATTCCTCTTCGGATTTCAAAATATTTTTGCACAAATGTTCACCATGACAAGCCGGTTTGTCACATACCATACCCATGCCTGTTGGTCAAAGTTCAAGGTCACTGTTACTAAAAATAGAATTTTCTTGTTTACACTCCAGTGGTCACATTTTTGCTCCGATTGTCACAAAACTTGGCCAGGATGTGTGTCCCAGTAATTACTCGAACCACTTCGAATATGGGTCATCGGGGGTCAAAAACTAGGTTACTGTTACTAAAAATTGAAAAATCTTTTGCAGGCTGTAAATTAGTTATTTGTCATTGGATTTCAAATAAATTTGCACAAATGTTCACCATGACAAGCCGGTTTGTCACATACTATACCCATGCCTGTTGGTCCAAGGTCAAGGTTACTGTTACTAAAAATAGAATTTTCTTGTTAACACACTAGTAGCCACATGTTTGCTCCGATTGTCATGAAACTTGGTCAGGATGTGTGTCCCAGTAATTGCTTTGGCGAGAACGAAAATGGGACATCTGGGGTCAAACACTTGGTCACTATTACTAAAAATAGAAAAATCTTGTGCAGGCTGTAAAATTGTTATTTCTCATTGGATTTCAAAATAACTTGGCACAAATGTTCATCATAACAGACAGTTTGTCACTTACCATACCCATGCCTGTTGGTCCAAGGTCAATGTCACTGTTACTAAAAATAGAATTTTCTTGATAACTCTCTAGTGGCCACAGTTTTTGCTCCGATTGTCACGAAACTTGGTCAGGACGAGTGTCTCAGTAATTACTTGGACGAGTTTGAATATAGTTCATCTGGGGTAAAAACTAGTTCACTGTTACTAAAAATCAAAAAACTTATGCAGGCTGTAAATTGGTTATTTCTCAATGGATTTCAAAATAACTTGGCACAAATGTTCACCATGATAGGCGGTTTGTCACATACCATACCCATGCCTATTGGTCCAAGGCCAAGGTCACTGATACTAAAATTAGAATTTTCTTGTGAACACTCTAGTGGTCACATTTTCGCTCTGATTGTCACAAAACTTGGTCAGAACGTGTGTACCAGTAATTACTCAGAAGAGTTCGTATATGGGTCATCTAGGGTCAAAAACAAAAACTAGGTCACTTGACCTAAAAATGAAAAAGTCTTGTTAATGCTTTAGATGCTACTGTTTCAGACCATATGTCCTGGCAATTTGCCAGAAAGACGGTTTAATTTTTAGCCGGTTTAAATATAGGTCACCTGGGTAAAAACTAAGTCACACAGCCAAAATATGGAAAACCTTGTTAACACTCTAGATGTTACATTTTCAGCTCAGATATCCTTGAATTTGTCAGAAAGTTTGTTTTGATGATTTCTAGGTTTTAATAATGTGTTGTTTATTGAACGCTACATTTCCTAATTTCATTGCAATATTTTAACACCATAACTTGCTAAATGACATTTGTCTTGTAATCAGTACACATCTTGGATCTCTCTGCGGTGAGGCCAGAGTTTTTATATGTCTTGGTTCAGTGACTGTCTATTAACAGGAATGCCAAAGTTGAAGCTGAAGTCAAGTTTCACACAGCCCTAGTCTCGCACACATTAACCAGGTCCATAACAAATTTGTTGTACGCCGGTAACCATACTCTCTCTCTCTGTCTCTCTCTGCCTCTCTCTCTCTGTCTCTGTCTCTCTCTGTCTCTCTCTCTGTCTCTCTCTGTCTGTCTCTCTCTGTCTCTCTCTGTCTCTCTCTCTTCTTGAATATTTTGGAAGGCTGTTTTTTTCTGAATGTGGCAATTCCTAATATGTACATATGGTCTTTATGAATTCTACTTCATTAAATTCCTTTTATCGTCGGTTAAAGTAATTATATCGGATTGATTAAATATCTATAAATGTACTGGTTTGTTTTCAGAAAATTCTAATTGGTTGGCAAGGAATGCTTATATAGATCAGATCAAAGTCAACAGTTCACAGAATGAAACAGTGAGACCGCGTTCTACCCAAATTTTATGTCTAATTTTGGCGGAAAATGGAAATGAACAAAAATCGAACGCTGTGACTAATACATGGGCCAAGCGTTGCGATAAACACTTGTTTGTATATGGTAATATCTTTTCTTTCTGATGTGATCTTATTTATTTTATGACGTTGGCATTATTAGCCCTACTATTTAAAGAATATATCGGGCTATTCTATTCACTTGTAAAGAATTTGGTTAAAGTTGAAATGCAACCTGATTATATCTTAAAAAGTACTATAGCTACACTATTTAAACATGGTACACGTGTTCACTTTCGTATTCCGATTCAGTTTGCCAAGAACCATAAATTTAACTTCCATTGTGAGCATATTATGGATAGTTTTCAAGTACGATTTAAGAGAAAATTCTGCTTACACGCTGGTATTCAAGCCCAAAACATTCATACTACTTATAGCACAGCTATTAAACTTTGTGCTTTTGTGTGTATGTAGCTCCAATTTCCACATAGATCAAATTGACCAAAAATGGCCATTATTTAGGCTTTTAGTTTTTACTTTAAATGTAGGAAAGGATCAGCAACTCTCCCGTCATTTTTGTTAAATTTTAAATTTTGTGTTATATTATTTTGAATCAAAAACAAAAAAAAACTGTTTGATATACATATATATATATCTCGCGATCTTAACTTAATCACATCCGCGTTCGTAACAATCATTTGTTATGCCTTCTATTTTACATTTCGCTGTTAGGCAACATTTATTGAGGTAATTGATCATAAAAATATTAGACCTGTTGTTGTTTAACATAATATATTTTATCTTTTTTTTCTTTAAATTTTGGTAAAACAAAGTCGAAGGTGCATGAAATATAATTTAATATTAGTGAACTGCAAAACGAAACCATGCAGAAGTCACTGAGGATTTTAAACTTTCATGTTATGTATACCTCCCTTATAGCGTTGAGATAACAAAATCATTTAAACAAAGAGACTTTCCTTTTTTGAGGTTTTACGTTTTAAAAAATGAAAACATTTGAAGATACAAAGATACAACCTGTTTCGATTTCTGTAGCATTTGTACTTTTTTTAATAAATTACTTAAAATGATGACTGGCTTACGTTTTGTTTTATGTTCCACTGTCATCCAAAATAAGGCAAGAACTAAATAAGTCTAAATCTGTTTGTGATTTTCAGTTAACAAAAATTATTAAAACTATGATGTGTATAATTATGTTTAGGAAAAAGACAATTTAATAACTTCAATTGAAATTGATTTAATTTTGTCTTTAAAAACGACAATTTATTATTGTTTATTATTTATACGACGGTTTCATCAACAACACATCCGACAATATAACATGTACTTTACATGTAAATAAAGTGTTTGTATCCGGATATTCGTTTCGATCTTTCGCCAAATATACGAATTCCAAAATCGGTATCCGTTGACATCATAGATTTTATAGACCAACCTTCTATTAAAAAGTTAAGAGGTATCATTATGACGTGATTGTGTTTCTCAATATCACTGCTACCAAAAGGGTTAGGTTTTATTTTATTTAATATTTATTTTGATAAAATGAAACTAACTTTATTTCTTTGTTACCCTGCATGAACGGAATCACCCGAGAACAATGACCCTGCATCAATTTTAAAGGCAACATTTTAGGATCAAAATTTGTGCAAAATTATAGTTTCTGGGGCATAACTTTGTAACTCATCCTCTTTACACAGTATTGTTAATCTTAACATAACATAATAATTAAGTGTAATAACTATGACCCAACAAAAAATGTCTTCAGGGGTGGGGTGGGTCAGGTTGGGAGGTATAAGTCCCTATCTAAAATCCATAAAATACATCGTTCAATACTTAATTAAACTTACAGACATTTCTTCAGGTGGATATTGACTGCGGTCTCCACGAGCCAAGCACCACACCTTTCTTTTCTGATTATTTTCAATAATTTAATGTACTTTTCTAGTAAAAAAACTTTATAATTTTGAATACTTTTCATTATGATAAGAAATTTTTAAATTATCGTCTGGTGGGGAACGAATTGTGGGGGCTTGGCATCTATCATCTAAACAGGGATAAGAAATGTTGATGGGCTGAATACAAAATTCTTCAGAGATGGGAGAGGATAGAGTGTCTAATGGTGGAACCCCATCAATCCACATACCAAAAATTCTATCAAAATCTATATAATGATAAGAAGTGTTGTTGGGCTATGTGAAATTTCGGTCGGATTGGATAGGGAGTGTGTACCTTACTGGATACTTTGTACAAACTCACGGAAATGAAAATGGTATTTTCCTGGTAAGGGGTGGGTTAATGAGGCGGTAGTACCACGTATCAACTAAATAATCGCTTTTATTTATTTAATTCATCAATTAAACTCAGACTGCCAGACAATTCTCCAGGGATGGGGTGGGTGATTGTGGCACCACAAGCAATCTGTTTAATTTCTTAACATTTCTGATTTTAAACTAAACACTTGTTGGTTGGTCCGGGTCGATGATTGTATCCCACATATTCGCCACGAAACACAAGATTTTTAACAGTTACACAATTTTTCTTTTCAATTTGTCAGTTTTTGTGACTGTTTAAATAAGTTTCTGTTGGGTTATCGTTTCTTTTACTTTCATTCCATATCGTTCCAAAATTAAAATTTTAGCATAGAAACCAATCCGTATATCGTCCAGTAATAATTGTTAAAACTAGTACATCTATTTTTTCTATGTACATTGCACTTATGTTTCTCATGATTTCTATATAGGAAATGCAAAAGAAGTTCGAAGATCGAATACTAGTTTAAACATCCCGGTGCCCGAGGGTAGAGAGCATTTGACAGCGAAAGTTCGCTTTGCGTTCCAGTATATATATGAAGCTTACAATGACAGTTTTGATTGGATTCTCAAGTGTGATGATGATACATATGTCATAGTAGAAAATTTGCGGCTACTTCTCTCTAATGCCAACCCAGAGAAACCGGGATTCCTTGGATTCCATATGAAGGTAAATAAGGCATAATTTCAGTATTTCAGAATCGTTTATTAAAAAAGGTTAAATTTTACGAAGATACCATCTTTTTGTGAGTTCGCTAATCCAGTGGGGTATCATTTTATCTTTAAAATGTTTCATGCCTACTTCATCACTATTCGTTTGATGAAGGTATCATTAACTTTCGAAATACTTATCTTGACTGTAGAAACATGGAGTCACCGCATTTTTTATTTGGTTTAAGCAATTTAACACCATCACACTCCCGAACTGATAACGCATGCATAATTCCTGATCAGTCTTTTGTTGTCTGTGGTTTACTTTTACACGGGCGTTGCTGACCATCATTAAAAGACTTTGATAGCGAAAACTGAAGCCTGCTCAAATACAATAAACTACTTGACAATTCATCAACTGTTTACTTAAACATGAAGCAGCTCACTGCTATTCCACAATCTTAAGTACGCATTTGACAAAACATGTATATGACAGGATGCAGAATTTTTAGACACGTGTGTGTTCGCAGTTGACCGCCCTTTCAGATACTGCTGAACCCTTATCGCCATTTCACAGACTGCTGCTTCTATGAAAAAATATATTAAGATATTTTATAACTGATTAACTTATCGTTGAACTGATTTTATTATATCATTCACATCCCTAAGCAAACATTGAAAGCCTTTCAAGACAAACGAACACATTATCAGATGTAGGTAATGGTTATTGATATTAATTTCGAAAATATATAAATAGTTGGAACGGATTGACAAAATTAATAGTTCCAATGTTGACCCGATTGTTCAACGCATTTGACTTTTTTTTATTTACTGACAATGTGCCTAAATTATCTGTTACGTAATTCAATGTGTTACATTTGTTAAAATTATGGCTTACGCATTTCATTTCAGTCAAGCCTGCGAGGGCTTCCGCGCTTTTGCGAGAAACGATAAGTGAAATCCGAGTGATGCGCGTAAAACGAGAAACGAGAATCGAGAGTTCTAATGCGCATGTTTGAGTTAGATTCTAATGTTGAAACACGTTTTATTAATAAGGAGATGACAAAACACAAACAGCGAATTTCGATTTTTTAACTTTTTTCAAAATTCCATCGGCAATCATGTCTTTTTTTCTCTTTGTTTTTCTATGGTCGTGAAGTCTCAGTCCTTTTTTATTAATTAAGGTGGAACGCAACACCTTGCGAATTTTCTTTTTGAAATTTAGTATGGTATTTATTGATGATGATTCTAGCATGAATCCGCAAATCGTTTTTCGATTCATTAAATAGTTGTTTAGATATTTACCTTCAAAGTTAGCTATAAACGCCAGTTCTATGCAGTGACGTCAACGACACTCGCCGAACACTTTTTCGGGGCTGGCTAAAAATTGGGGTTTTCAGTTTTATTTATTCTTTGAATTTGCGCTAAAAATACCTTTCCGGTGATATAAGATTTAACATAATGTGACTAGTTTTGACAACGTTATGTACCGTTTAATGCCGTTTTAGCGTTAAAAATGACGTTGAGTTTTGCCTTTTTTCTGTCGACTTTTTTCAAAATTGTGAAAAATTCACTAATTTAATTTTTGATTTTTTGCTTAAAAAGTTTGAAAAAGCAATTCCAAGCGAATAAGCGAATAATATGTGGGGGTCACCGACTTCGTTATTGCGCCATGGCCGTTTTCATAGATTCTTCTCTGCTGTACGACTTCCGGAAATCCCCGACGCTTTTGTTAGAAGCGTTCTGATTGGTCGAACGATTTGTGTGCAAAGTATTTCCCGGACTTCGCCAATAGTTCTACCAATCAGAACGCTCCGAACAGAAGCGTCTGGGATTTCCGGAAGTCGCAAATGGGTGAAGAATCTATGAAAAAATAACCTGCATTTCGGAGGTTGTTTTCTGTTAAATATTACGCGTATTTCGAGCTTTTGGTTAGACTTTTTAACATTTACTGTTAGATCAGACACTTTTGCGTTGAACCAAACAGCTGTCAGGCTGGAACCAGCCGTATTGTCGGAAAAACAGTCTCTCCTGTCTGGAGCCGTTCCTGACCATTATTTAATTATATACTTAGAAATTAGGGATGGGAACGAGTAATCTAGTACTCGGGCTCCCTGATTAATATTCGAGTACCCGAGTAGTTCAACAAGTAATCGGGTACTCGATACAAAATATAAAAAATCAACAATATTTTATGACAGTCGTCTATATTGAATCTTAAAAATCGCCGACTGACAGTTGATTCTAAAATCTGGCACCTGGTATCCAATTAACAAAATGACAGTTAGGGGTACAAACATCCGATAATTGGCTAGTTGACGCTTTTGTTTGATGCCGTAGATACACCAGTAACAAAGGCATTTTGCAATCATGAAAATTAGCACCTGAATGTTTTAACTACAATGCGTCTCTTGTCGGCGATTTATTTGATTTTGTTTTTTGAGTTATTATATTCAAATGCGATTGTTGATTGGACATTTGCAAAGATGAAATCAAAACTGATTGGAGAAGTAATATAGTAAACACACGCTATTTTCATGGTGTGCAAATTTTACGGTGACGTTCTAGTTTGTGACACGTGCTTATTTATGATTGTATTGTTAATATTTGTCATTAAAATGTGATTTTTTCCTATAAATGTGTTGTTTATCTTCTTGAGTAATTATTTATGAAAGTCAGTCTGGGATGATCATACCCGGTACAATCGTAAGAAACTGATATTTCCTCCTACGTTAGAGGATGGTTTCGAGTACCCGAGTACTCGACCGGAACAAGATCCGAGTACCCGAGTAACGATTTTGCTACTCGTTCCCATTCCTATTAGAAATATATTTTAAGAATACGATTTTGACGGTGTATTTTCGCATATTTTGATAGAATGGAATAATATTAGTGACTTGACACCATTTTTAGAAGGGTTGGCAGGGGTTGGCAGGGTTGGCAGGCGGTGGGGCGGCTGGACAAACGCCAGTGTGCAATTATTGAAATTACCTTTTCCGATTAAATTGCGGTGAAATTGTTGTAAAATTTATTTCCAAATTATTGTGACATTTCTTGCTACAAATAAGGTTTTATGCTTCTTTGAATGATTTACCCAGTTAGTAAATTGATTATCTAAATATACTTATCTCAAGCAGTACAAATTATATTATGTCGGCGCGAAACGTGAATCGAGAAAATATCAATGCGCATGCCTAGCGTGAAACGTTATTCGAGAATATTTAAACGCGCATGCGCTACAAGAATCGAGAAAACATTTTGGAAGCGCTCTGTATTTATAATTTCGATGGGAATGTATGCATTCACGGGTGCCATGTAGCATAGCTGTTGTTGTTACAAATATACGCAATCGAGTAAAATACATCAGATTTTAAAAGACAGGCACAACTTGTGTCATAGCTTGTGTCATAGGCATCATTTGGTCTGTTTTGCTGGTTATCCTGCTTAATGCATGTATGTATAGTAGATCCGACTTACTTTGAATTCCCCATTTGAGCTGGTATTTGTCGAAATGTATGGATTGAATACAATAGTGTAGACCAACGGCTGGGTCTTCTGTGGTAGTTGATATCACTTAAACTGTCAGAAAATAGTTCATGCAATAAGATATTGTACTGATTTAACTGGTGGTATCAACAAATCGGAGCAACTGAGCACTTTAACAACCAAGAAATTTCTCACAATAAACGATGCAAACGCGATTAAATTTAGACAAAATATGTGTAAGCTTGATATATATAATTTATTTTAACAGTCTTGTAGTCACTTCAAACTTTTATTTTGGAATAATATAACTGACGCTAGAATGCGGAAATTGTGGATAGTAGACTCGTGTTCGAAATATCAACACTTTAGCTGTGGTCTTGTCGTTTAAGAACAAGATTAATTGGTTCTTTGTGGTTTACTAACATTAATTGTACCGATAATTAAAAAACAAATTGTTAATTTCTCGTCTTAAAATCGCAATTCTCTTCACAATTAAAAGATACAATAAGTACACCATTTTCAAATTTTCAAAAAAGAAACACCACGACAGTAGCACCTGTGAGGAGCATCAGCTAAAACTGCTTTTGAAATCTTGCATATCAACTTTCATTCTTACAGCTAAACAATTATGTATTAAATTTTACAGAAAGAAATACCATTCGCCAAAATTACTTTAAAATTAGAAACAATTTTATTCACGAGACACAAATGCGCACAAACAGAGGTCTTATTCGATGTTTTTCACATTTACAACTGGCATTGTATTAAACGTTGTTTCATTAGAGCTAGTAGTTGCATTATGCAAATTTTAAATTGTTTTAAGACTCTGTTTTTAAAATGTCCTAAATTGATTGCTTCTCACATCGCTACAATCAAAGGTACATTGTATCATCGTCGTCAAAATTAACCATCTAAATCCATGGTATGTGAATGTTATACCAAGTGAAAAGACTGTAGACATTTCGCCATTGTTTTGCCATAGACGAAAAAAAAAAATTTAAAAAATCTCTCAAACGGCACAATGCACTTACATCAAACATTGCACAAATAAATGATGTAAGTGTATAAATATTTTGCATGTGATTAGAAATGTTAGAACGGTAGAGAAAAATAATTTGACCCCATAAACCATAAAATATGTTTTCAATTTATTACTAAAAGGAAGCAACAAAAAAATAACAATTTAAATGTCAACATGCGCGAAATGATACTGACAACAATATCTGAGGTCCTTAAAAAGAACTTTTAAATGTTAAGAGAGAATTCGACATTTTTATTTGTATGTCTTCCATTTTCGCGACCAGGAAATGAATATCAACACACTTTTACAAATAACTCGCATTGTATACATGTATGAGACTAAAGTATCTTATATATCGTTGTTCGTAACTCTTTATTCATCAAAACAGGTAAATTGGTGTTTAATGTTGCTTAGTTTTGTGATAAATTGCAAATAGAATTTTAGGGGTTATTTTAGTCTAACTATTTTTCTCTACTGTTCTAACATTTCTTAACATATGCAAAATAATCATACACTCATAGCATTTATTAGCTTTACATATTTATACTTACTTCTAGCCTCTGGCCATTTTTGTTTAAAGACGGATATTTTGAGTAATTCTAATAGTTTCTACCAAGCATCTGGAGATTCCTGATTGAGATACAGTTTTATACAGTATATTAGTCCAAAAAAACTATATATTTATAAAAAGATATGCGTCGTTAAAGCATAAAATAAAAAAAATATGTTTTAACCAGTGAAAGTTAGAAATATAGTTCACTTTTAATTCTAGAAATTTGTATTTTCACTTGTGGCTTCGCCACTTGTGAACATATTAATTCCGGAGCTCACTCGGTGAAATATATTCCTATCATACACTAGTAAAACAAACATCCTCTATATCTTTCATGATAGATGTGTTGTTTATGCTATTAAATAAAACGAAAGGAAAAACCTCTGATGTTTCTTTTTGTAGGAAGAAAAAACACAGAAACATGGCTATATGAGCGGTGGTGCAGGTTACGTTATAAGTTCGAGTGCGCTTTTCCAATTGATAAACACAGGTTTTAAGAACGGTGGTTGTCTGAAAGATGGCGGGCACGAGGATGTTGAAATGGGGTTGTGCCTTTCTGTTAGTATTTCGTTTTTCACATCCGATGTTTGCATGTTATATTGTTTTGCTTTCACACACCTGTACAAATACAGAGTGCATTTGCAACGGTCATCTGATAAATCTACCTAAGGCATGAGTAGAAAAGTGAAATATTTATTGGGTCCAGCCACACCTAGAACCTACAGCCTTCACATCACAAATCCAAACCAAATAGAGAAAGAAAAGAGAGAGTTTGGATTCATTTTCAATAAAGACACCACTAGCAAGTAACGAAACTGTTACCACCTCGATAGGTCAGTGGCAAAACATTTCGCCGACGGGGCTTAAAACTAGGTCTATGAGTGCAACAATCTCACACTTTTCCTTGCAGATTATCATTTAAACAAACAAAAACAAGTTGTCTGGATTGAACCTACCCGTTCGACAATGTTGCATGCAAAAGCACACCGACATACCTACGATGATAAGCTAATGGCTTTGCCACACGTAATAAATAGTTATTTATAGACCTTACAAAGACCACGCTACATAAAATTAACATGCAAACACGATGGTAGGTATATAAGAAACTGATAGCGTTTTGCGATTTGTTTCAAGATTTCCTTAAAACCTTTGTAAACTCTTAAATCACTGTCTTGCAAACAAAGAGGTTAGCAAAGCTATTAACTGTAGATGAGTTTGTCATTAAACATCCACAATCATGTTTCTAGCCGTTTTAATGTTCAGATGTTTTATCAGCGTTAGCTGTCTAAGCTGTCACTTTTGACCTAGTTTTTCGACCAATGAAATGTTGTAAATAATACTCGTATTCTATACTAGCCCAAATTTCTAAACCGCCACCTAATATAAGTGGAATTTTCTTAGTTGTCTTGTAAACTTTTCTTAAGAAAATTGGGATGTAGAATCAAGAATATAAGACACACACGCATCATTATGTTTTAATAAAATAATTAAACTGATGTGTATGTGACTTATATTCATTATTCTTTATCCCAATTTTCTTTAGAATAGCTTACAAGACGATTTAGAAAATTCCACTTATATTAGGTGGCGGTTTAGAAATTTGGGCTAGTATATTATTATGTAGCGGGAAAATGAATTATACTATTTCGATTGGTAGCTATTTACACCAGAGAGGCATCTAGCAGGGCGGAGAGGTATCTAGTAGGATTTTTATTATAATGCAGCGGGAAAATTAAATAGATTATTTCGATTTGTTGTTAGTGGGTGTTGTTTACGATTACCGTGAAGATTTTTATATTTTGGGTAAGTATTTCTACCTGGCACTTACACGTTCGAGCATTTTCGTTTTTAAAAGCGATAATTGTTTTGGAGAAAAAGCATTTTACGATTTAAATAACCAGTTAAGTCAATATTGATCGCTTAAATACAATTTCATATGGAATATTCTTGGGTGTCAGGTAAACACTTGCGTACAATACACAGTGTTTAACGAAAGAGAAGTGCAGATATTTCTAGTTCTTACGGTTTTTCTTTCTAGTTTCTTTGACACTGATTGTTAATTTCAAATTAAAAATATAAGCTCTCTGTAGTGTAGTGGATAACTTTCTCGTCTCTCAAGCGGAGGCCCCGGGTTCAATCCTCAGGAGGGACACTATTTTGAAAGTTAATTTACGTAAAAGTTGGTAGATTTCGCTCTTGTAACAAGCTGTTATTATTTATATTTATTAAATTTCAATGACATTTATTCATCTTGAGTTCTAACTCTACTAGAGGTATATTATTGAAACTGAATACATGTAGATAAAGACTTAATGTAAGACATTGCTTCTTTATTCGACATATTATCACCGTATGAAATTGTTGCAACAGCTTCAACATTTTTTTGTCATGATTCGGTCGCTTAATATCTGGGTCATAGTAAGAAGGCAGGAGGGTTCGTCAACAGCTACAACAAGTAAATTAATATAACTAAACTGTGTCTGGTTCGCCTCTCTTTATTTATTTCTTTCTTATATACATGTATATATAAAACTTTTCCATCAACGCCGTTTATCTTTTTTTAAAGATAGTTCTTGTTACAAATATTCTTGAAACAAATGATATTAATTTTGTTTTCTGTGATATATAAATCGAATCGAATCTTCATAAAAACAATGGTTGAGATGTCCTTTTTGGGAGTAGTGATTTTAGCTTACAATTGTATTTCTCGATAAAATTGCACAAAGTGTAACGATAGCCCTGTTTAAGAAGTTTACCTATGGCGTATGTACTCGGTTGTAAAAGATACAACTATGAATGCGTCTTCAAGGTTCGAACTTTTTTAACTGTACTTAACAAATAATAATACAGAAGTGACGTCCTCGTCGTCACCTAGTAAGCCGTAACGCGCAATATAACGTCTGCCGTAACGTTATGAAATTATTCCACGATATACTCGGGCGCCAAAATTATTAATACATCATCAACATAAATAACTATCACTCTGAAACAAGCACATTTAATCAATTGACATCAAATAAAATTATCACTTCAATAAAAAGATTTACAGTCTTTGTTAAATTATCTTAAATTCTCATATTTACAATTGTGTGAACACATGTAGTTCCGTGGAAATTTAATTGCCGCTCGTGTTTTATCAGGTATCTGTTGTTCAGGTATTTGTTTTCCTGCTGGTTCTGCAATGCGCCATATGGTCTGCTGCTTATTCGAAATGAAGCCGTCGAAAAGTTCATGTCTGTGTGGTTTGTAACATCCATACCCGCATCGATACTACCCCATTCTCGATAAAAGGCTTTCCGTATATCACGCAATGTCAACGCTTCCGTTTCGTAGTAATTTCGATGGTTGTTATATTTCAAAATCGGGGCTAGCACATGTAATAAGGCTTACGTGTGGGCATCCATAATTTTACTCGTTCTGCCAAACCCATCCGTTAACAACTCTAATGCCTCGGTGAAGCTAGCATTTGTTAAACTAATCCCCGCTGCATCTCTGGCTGCACCACCTTCTAACTGGGTTTTAAGATGCGTAAACCTCTGCACATCAATGCACATCAATCAGATGCGAGTTGCAATCAACAGCTGCATAAAATGTATCCCAAAAACTCTGCCATTTTAGGACATTTCCCGAAATCGTGGGCAATGTCAGTGTTGGCAGTTTATGTAAGTATGTGATACTCACAGTCTGATGCTGCAAACCCGTATTTATTAGCGTTGGCTCGTCTGTGTTTTGAATGACTTCCGCCTTAATTTATCTGCCTGGTTATTGCTGCTGTTTTGTTTTGCACGGACATCTTGAGCGTTATTTAGTCTCATGTACCAAATCTCGCCAAGACGTATCTCTAGATGGATGGTGTAAGCGTCTGTTGATAACAAAATTGAAATGAAACCATAGATAGGTTTTACTATGTAATTTTAATGATCTAATCTCAATTTTGATACAAAATGTTTAACCGTTAAGAAATGCAGTTAATGTTGATGAAAAATTAGAGTATATAACATAGTTACTTAAAAAATTTAAGTCGAAAATTATATCTTTACAAAGAAATAGTCACTCGTTTCAGAATTCAAATGTACCCGTGATTCCATCTTTAGACGTTGACGGTAAAGAAACATTTCATCCGGAGCCACTCAGGATGTATTTGTACCCACCTCATCCACAGTGGTTGCTAAAGTACGCTTGGAATCAAGTCCCAAAGTTTGTAAGTTCTACCTTCATAGATTGGATGCTAAAGATTAGAGAAAGAAATAAAATAAGTGTTATAGAACTGTAGCAGTGAACAAAAATGATGAAAATTGTATAAATAAATGTCAGTACTTAACAAGAAACATACGTCGAGTAAAACGAATCAGCTGTATAAACTCAGTTCAATTGAAAATGCACATTCTGTACCAAGTTACTAACAATCAATATACCATAATATAAAGACGGCAACTTGTGTGCTGCACTTTGCTTGTGCAAATGTGCATTTCATATAAAGCTGCAGAACATATTCCGCGGTTTCATGATTTCTGCAGTTTGAAATTCAAAACAAAGGTTGTTATATAGTCAAAATAAATGAAAATAAACTTTAAGTTAAGTTGTCCTACCAATGACTAACAAAACAGATGTCTTCGCAAAATACATATCCCAATCATGTTCCTTGCAAAAATTGTGCTGCTATATATCTTAGTGCAATGACTAATCAAACCTAATTTTCCATCCAGATTCGTCATAATATGAAAAAGTGAACCATGCATAACATTAATCGCCACACTCACAAAACACAGCCTCACCATGCAACGAGAAAGAAGAGAGGAATAAAATCATGTTATAAGTATGTCAAATTCAAATAAGACACCGCAAACAAAGAACGAAAATGAGATCCTTTGGGACTCCCGCGTTGGAACAGTCAGTGGCAAAATAATTTGCCACTGGGTTTTAATGAGGTTCTAGGGTGCCCCAACCTCACGCTTGCCCCAACAGGTTCTCAATTATATTTCAGTATCTCGGCAAGCTGTTTAAGACCCCGTATGAGACAAAATTGGAATAATACATCTATACAATTTTGTCTCATATGGGGTCTTAAACAATGAAATAGAAGGTCTTGCCATAAGAAAAAGAAACTGTTTTATGCTGAAATGTATCTTATCAATATGACTTAAAGTCACGAGCTTTTATTAAAATCACACATTTGTAAAGTGTTGAGTAATAACGCCACTCTTTAATTACATTATGCATAGTGTCAATTCGAATAAATCAGAAGTATGGGTTTTCAAAACTGCATCCATATCTAAAATCACATAATATGCCTCTCGAAATACTTGTGCAAATGTTCATTATTGAGTCACTGCTTCACTATTTGCGATTATAAAGTGAAAAGAATCCGACTGTGTTACGTTCTCTCCAATGATTCGGGTAATATATCAAGCTACCTCGCAATCCTTAAGCGACCTTTTTTATTTCATACTAGCGAATTTGCTACATTTCTGATTAAAATCACGTTAACTCGTAACATTTTGGTTGTTTATTATTACTTACTCATTGGAAAAGTTTTATTAGGTTAATATTTTAGATTTAATTACTTTTGTTTTAAATACAAGTTTTTTATGAAAACAAGAGAGTTAATTTTAGACTCTTTACTTAATGAGTCAAATTAATCTATTTAAAGCGAGGCATATTTTGCAAAAGGTAAGCTCAGAGTTCTTTCGTGTGTCTCGATATTTTTTAACCACATGTCTAACTTTTGTTAGATAAACTGTTTTTCAGGGATCAGCATGTTGCAGCAAACATACGATTACCTTTCATCACCTTAGTCCAGAAGAAATGTACGTGTATGAGCATTTACTTTACAACACTGAAGTACATAAAGGTGACTGAAAATGACACATTGCAAAGTCATAAAAGAGTTTAACAACCGAACAACTGAGCAATATTCAGAACGAACTTATCGGAAATTTACAATCAGATATCGTCGATATGCGAGTCTAATTTATCGACAGTGTAATAAAATACATTTATTAATAAACAGTAATGTTATTATCCGTAATGTGTACGAATCTACCCACCTCATATAAACCACATCAAAGAAGTTTGTAGCCTGCGAGCCAATACGAGAACTTCTGGGTCAATACACGCTGAGTTAATATGATATTTGAGGACTCCAATTGCACAACCTAGGCCAAACGAATGGAACGGACGTGTCTTCTGAAAAATCCGAGACTTGGATATTTTATAAGCTAGACATAATTGACTAGTACACGCCGGGGGAAGTCTGATATGGAACTCATCTTGCGCTCCCGACAAAATCATATGAGCCGCTTCCGGGGTTCAATATCAGACGGAATATTGTCACTGAAAAATGTAGGTGGCCCTGAATTTTCATCGGTTTTGTAAATAAGGGCAAATTTCCGGAAAAAAATCGAATGCTATTCAACCCTCATTTGAATCACTAACAAAATGATGTAAGTATCTTTTGGATCAGTTAAAAATCGACTGTAAAAAGGATGAAACACATCATATTACCGGGATCAAAAATTTCTTGCAATAAACGCAGCAAACTATTCATTGTTAAAGGAAATTACACAGCCAAAATGCAGACCTGTGATGACAAAAATCAATGAAAACCTTGCAAGATTGCAGAACAAAATATTCAAACGAAACCACATGAACAACAAACTGGAGATATATTTTCAAACTTTTATTGATTTTTAAATTGATTTGTTTTAAAATCGTTTAAATTATAGATAAAAGACAAAGTTTCTCTGTGTTTTACCTAAAAGTTCCTTTAACAAGTAACCAATGCAAGACTTTCGTTTTTTTTATTAATTTATGCACAGTAAGATTGAAATATCACAATCTGTATCAGCTTTGATTTAAAAAATAATGTCTTCTTTCTGAGATGCATTACTATAAAATTAACACTTCTAAAAGAATCGCAACAAATAGCATGTAAGCCAGGTTACAGATGTATTCATACCAATAAATAATATCGCATATTTAGTAATTTTCTTAAATTTGAAAGTATTTGAAGTCTGTCGATGATAATACACCTGATGCAATCACTTGGAAGTCGTATATTATAAGGCAGTTCAGATTGTTTCGCCATTGGAACTTTGGTTTCCTTGATTGTGTATACTGTGCTCGAACAGGCATTTCACTCAGCCATGGTTCATTGATACCAGAATTGAAACATTAATGTTTTCTTTCTTTGCTTACTTCTGATTGGTGTGTGGACGAAACGGATCTTGTTTACTCCATCCGAAGTAGTATGCCCTGACCCAAGCGATCAATCCCCTGAATATTGGAAAGAGCTATATGAGCACTGCAAAAATCAATTTTGAAAATCATTATATAGCAAAATATTAATATTATATAAATATCAAATCCTTCAGTGGGTGATAGAACGGAATGTTCGCCCGAGACAGGTAATGTCAACCGAGGCGTTAGCCGAGGTTAACATTACCTGTCAAGGGTGAACATAACGTTCTATCACCCACTGAAGGATGTGATATTTATTTTATTATACCGAACAAAGTAATTCGGAAACTTTTACAAATTTATTCAACAATGATATTAACACAAAATAAAAAGTCAATTTAATCAATAAAACATTAATTCCACTGTCAGTAAAATCATTCAACGCACGCGAGGGCCGATTCGTAATGTCAAGCGGGCGTATAGGTAATGTCAAGAGGGTAACATTACGGATTGTCAGCATGTGACGTCACATTACGCTATATAGTAAACTAATCACGTGAGGTATAATAATATTTAATGTAAAACGACCTGTCATATAATTATACATCCTTTAAAGCATTTTTACGCGAAACTACGTTGTCTGATACGGAACTCGGCAGCCTGATATGGAACTCAAAAATATTTTGACGAACAATTCAGTAGCCGCAAAATTTCTGGCGCTAAAGGTCTATCCGATGAGAAATATCATCTAATTTTACGCATACACACGATACTTCTTCCTAAGAAAGGAATAAACAATGTATTATTTCATAAATTGTTCGAAAAGCGGTATACACTTATGATCAATCCTCGGTATTCACCATCTTTTTATTGTCGATTTTCAACTGATCCAAAAGAGACTCATATTATTTTGTTTGTAATTCAAAGGAGGGTCGGATATCATTCGACTTTTTGCGGGAAATGGGCCCTAATTTATGTGATCGATTGAAATTCAGGATAACCTACCATTTTCGGTGTAAATTTTGCGTCTGATATGGAACCCCGGAAGCGGCTGATAAGATTTTATCGGGAGCGCAAGATGAGTTCCATACCAGAGTTCCCCAGGCGTGTAGGTGTAAAACTGCAGTGAAGAACTAAACAAAAGAAAATCTGAAATGACCTACGTATGGAGTCTCTGTTTAGCAATTAGTAATATCTGTCTGTGTAGTATTAACTCTTTTAACAATTTGATGATGATGATGATGATGACGATGTTGTTGTTATTGTTGTTGTTGCTGCAGTTTTAATTTAATGTCTTGTTACTGTTGTAACGATGATATTATATTGTTGTTGTTGATGATGATGATGATGATGATAATGATGATGATGATGATGATGATGATGATGATGACATTTTTTCTCACAATCCACTTTGTAATGATATTTTTGAAAGACTATGTGTCTTTTATAGGTAATATATAAATTCGTTCAAATGTTGTTTTTTTTTATTTTATCGTTTATTTGTTAACTTTATGCAGACCTAATACTAACTATATAAAAATAAACATGCATCATAATACAATTTGAGGGTAAGGGTAAAGTCGAGGTCCCTGTCTAGCTTATGCCATGTGGTTGTTGTATATTTGTACCAGAGGCAGCTTGTAGCTGACCCGACCTCGTTATCTCCAAATAAACAGAAAACGGACGACTCTGTAGCAGAATAACTGGATGTATTAAGTTCATTGCACATCAAAAAATAAGGTTCAATCAATTTATTTATTGAGTCTTTGCTATTTCAAACAACTCCGAAGATTTTGACTGTCAATCCTTGGATCCGGAGAAGTAACTTAAAATCCGAAGATATCAAATCAACTATCCCCCTTCTCCTCTGAATTTGATTTCCCGAAATTAAATTTACCAACATTTTGAAATACCAACAATAACATGGCTACCTTAGGATTTATAACAAAGCCTATTAACTTTTAATTATCAAGCAGATGTAAAAAAACAGCAATTATAAATGAACAGCTATAATTGTCATTAGTACTATTCGCAGAAAGTTGTTCAATGTTTTCATCGTAAGAATACTGTTTTTCATTATCATACGACTTAAGTTCAGTTAATGTTATGAAAATACTTATCTCACGTAAAGGCACTCTAGATATCAATTTCACTTTGTTAACTGCAATTATTAATGTCACTGTTTACGAAAGTCCACTGTATAAACTTTAATTATAAATGTCACTGTTGATGTTAATCACTATGCTAACTGTAATTATTAATGTCACTATTTATGAAACTCCACTGTGTATACTTTAATTATGAAAGTCACGGTTGATAAAAATCACTTTGCTAACTGTAAATATTCAAGCAAAAAAGTCCATTACATGTAGAATGGGGGCATTCAACTTCCTCAGGATTGGTTGCGCAATCACGAGAAATCTTTGGAGGTATAGCCAAGGAAATTGTTGTAGTCATGGTATACATCCTTCCCCCGGGAAGGGTTGCCATTCCTTCCTAATAATGACATTCAAAATCTTACGATGCATTCCCAGCTCGGACTGCCTCCTTTCCCTGTCTGCTCGATATTTTCGATAAGGCATCATTCAAAAAGTTTGAAGAAGAAGCGTCCTTGGGAAGCAGTCTATGGCCTATGGGTTTGACGTCCCTTGTTGATGTTAAACGACGTTGTTGAAAATTAGGCACTTGGCTCGACGGCCGACAAATTAAATGTTCACGCAATAAGGGATGAGAGCTAAAGTGAGGTGGGCTGGGTGATGAGGGTGTGAAATGCACGATTCTAACACCAGATAGATTTGTGTAGGAAGAGTGGTCTATGGGGCTGAGGGGTGTAGCGGACCGATCTGGTTTCTCAGTTGGCATGTGATAGGAGCTCTGGCAATGACATTTGTGCTGGGATTCTGGCTCAAAAGCGGGTGCTGGAGTTGGAGCTGGAATTGGTGCTGGAGTTGGAGATTTAGGACAATAAAGTGGTACATTTTGTTGGACATTTACCCATGGCAATAAAAATAGTGTTTTAACCTTTGGTACGTTTTCTGCTAACCATAGTGACCTAAGGTCATGTATGGTCATAAACATAATTCATAACCTGTTTTTCTCACTTAAAAGGTACCAATATTTGGTAAATTGTTTCATAAAATTTGTTTTGGTGTTTTTTACTTTTAACACCAAATTTAAGGACTAAGCTTGGCGAAAGTGACCAAGAAAGCTTAAACTCACTACCTAGATGAGAAATCCAAGGTTAACATCTTCACTCTGGTAGTTGCAAATCTAGAAATTCTACACTTTCCCAATTATCCTAACAACAACAATTCCTCAGGGGGTCTACACAACTGGAAGTTTTAGGATCCAACTTTTGCCTCTCAAAGTCACAATGACCAGGATTAAGCAAGTCCTGACCATTTAATACTCCTTCATTGGCTGTCTCTTTCGCCATATCTGTCACTTTATTCACTTCTTTCTGATTCACCGTCTCTGGTCTGGTACTTCCAGTTTTTTTCCGGGTCATTACTCTTCTGTAGGCTCTTGCCCTTCTTGTTCTCGTTTCTCACAATAGGTACAGGTTCCACGCGCTCTTCTGGATAAACTTTCAGCATTGGTATGTTTAGATCTTGGTCTGTGCTCAACATTAGAATAATGCAAACTACGTTTGTTCATCCACCGACTTAGTTGTCCCCATGGCGTTTTGCGCTTAAGAGCCCAAGATAATGTGGAATGGACTGGAACTGGACTCAATAAAGGTAGTGAAAATGTTGCAAAGGTCTGTTCAGGGTTCTAAAACTACCGAATGATACTATCTTGTTTCTGCTGAAGGTGTGCTCCCATGCAGTAAGAACTACAATCGGTATCTAGTTTGTAGGAAACGGTAGATTTTCTAACACTGAGGTTCTATTAGGGCTTGTTTTAGATTACAGAAAGCAAGGTCACACTCATTAGTCCATATGTACTTGTCTTCCTTGTGAGTTAACCAGAGAAAGGGACTCCCCTTTAATTTGGCGCCAATAATAGGATTCAAGACCCAGGAAAGAAGACAAGTGTTTTGCTTGCTGTTTTTGGAGTAGGCCATTCTTTAATGACCTCCTTTTCATCAATGGCAGTAATAATACCATTTTTATCAACTATATGGCCCAAGAAATGTTAACGGGTATGAAACAAATGGCATTTGTTTGGCATAACCCTAAGGTTGGTAGTTTCCAACCTCTTAAGGACTTTCTCTAACTTCAATATACAAATAGTCAAAGTCTCTAGTTAAGACAGGTATGTCATCAACATAAATTAAAAAAGTTTTATACTGTAAACCGACCATTATAAATTACATCAGACGTTGGTGGCGACGGCACGTGTAAACCCAAAGCTGAGAACTTTGAAACAATATTGGCCTTTTTGGCAATAATACCACCCTTGGTCAAAAGGCTATCCTGGTAGTCATCAGTAATTCCTATGAAATGAGGAGGTAATTCTCTTTTGATTTCACCAGTTAACACTGTCTCACTGGTAGGTGGTAGCTCTGTGGTTTATATCATGCTAACTTTGTATGTAAATCGCAATTGGCTCTCTAAAAGACTCTGCAAAGATTTACATTTATAATGGATTACACCTTAACCCATGGCCAACAGAAAGTCATATTTGTATTCATAAAATCCCAACCTAATATAAGTGGGTCAACCTCAGCAACAAGATAATTGTGATAAAGGACAAATTCATCAAAATCAAACTTTAATGTCACAAACCCTTTACTATCAATGATACCACAAATTGCAGTCTTAATAATACCTAATCTAAGGGGTACCCTGATTCTACTGCTTTCAGGTAAGATCACAAGTATCTTGGGATGTATAGTACTCAAGGCACCCCCAGTATCAATTAAGGCATGCATTTTCAAGTTGTCACCTATTGTGAAAGGCAAACATAGGCATTTCATTTACAATTATTGTTATAAGGTCCATTTTTTAAAAAGATGAATCATGACCCCCGGTTCAGATATAGGCCGTTTTATTGGTATTGGTTACTCTGGGTACGGTAAGGGTGAGCTCAAGTCAGGGCCTAAATAGTTTCTATCCATTTTTATCAGGCTACGTGTATGCTAATACATTTTGACCAAAACCTAGGAGTTGGATCCGAACACCGTGTGGGCGGTAATGAAGACTTTGCTTTGAATCAGGAAGTCCGAATTATACAGGGATTTACAGAAATATTCTTGCTTAAACAATCAGTGTTCGTAAGATGTGACGAACTTTTTAAAAATAATACCAAACAATTGCTTACTGGTATTTGGGGCAATGTATTAGATTTTTTACCGTGGGAAAATTTGTATCTTTGTAAGCAACTTCCGTAGCAACGGTAATGGCGGATGGATTTCTCTCCCTTATTGTAGTATTAGTACGCGTCAATGTTAATGATCGATTGTCTGCTCAGGCAAAGCAAAGATTCTGGAATTTGGTATTTGTTTCTTATCCCTAATAGCTGGCACCACTGTTACACCCGTTCCCGGTCAACCTATTATCTCGTATATGTCAGGTCTCTGGTTAAAAAGTTATGCCAGTGCAAGGTGGACGCGTTAACACTGCGCTAACGAGACGATATAAATAGGAAAATAGTACTTTTAACCCGTAAATTTGCCTTAACCCATGCTTACCTTCTAATAATAATTGCAAACATCGCCAATTTAACGTTGTCAACATATAATCTTTACATATCGAATACCACGATAAACACCTTTATTCGGTTCTCGTCCAAATGTTGTTGTTTTTTTTTTAGTCATTCGATTTATTTAAAGATTTCATACTTAGCTTATCCTTCATCTGACAGATTCGATTAAAATGGCGCTTGGAAATGTAAAACGTGTTCGGTTACGTCACAATTTAATATAACTTAGAGAAATATGCTTTATTGTGACGTTATTGCTTACATCAAAGTTCACTATTCGTTATTGATATAGCGCTCATTTAATTGAGAAAACAGTGAAATGGATATCAGGAAAAACCACATACACATACACATACTTGACAAAACCTCACCATACAGCCAAAAAGGTGAGACGAGAAGAATGCATTGTAACACAATAATTAGTTTTAAAATAGAAGCTACTAACAATTTACGAAAGTTAGAACCGACGGGTTACCGCCTTGGAACGGTCAGTAGCAAAACAATTTGCCACTGGAGATTAACACCAGGGTGCACACACTTGCCCCAAACAGGTTTTCATATTTCACACACGTACAATTTGACTTGTTGGAATAATTCCTTCTTATCCATCAGCTAAATAATGCTACGTGCAAGAGCAAACACACAAGTGCTGCGGCGAGTATCCGAGTACTCCGATATCCACGAATCTTATCAGAAAAATCTGGTACAAATATTCGCCATTGCAAAGATCGTTGAATTGCGATCTTTTATTAAAACAATTGTTCAAGCAATTTTTACGAAAAAGAAATCAAAAATAATATATACAGTGATTTAAAACAATGTTTTAAAGGCTTGAACCGGAAGATAAACGAGATTTAATGTCATTTTTGTACATTCTATAAAAACGGTCACGTCATCAAGCTGACAGAGACCAGTGCTCAGTTAGCCTTACTGTGCGGGGAGGCTGTTTTTTCTGAATGTGGCGATTCCTGATATGCATATTTCACCCTTTTTTAGATGTTTAGATTCGGACGAAAGCCATCAAAAAAATTTGTGTATGAATGTTTGAAATTTTATTATGAAAATCAGAACGGTTTCAAAAATTTTAACAAAGTTGTCTTAGTATTATAGTAGGTAACCCTTTTAAAGCCATTTAAATTATTCAGTCCTAGCTCTGTTTATCGCCGTCACTGATTCGTCTGCGTAAAAAACGGCCGAGGGTGTATGCTTTAATAATCTGCCATCCAAATGTATGGAAATTGTTCGTTATTTAAAACATGAAGAAAATGGCATTGCTGTGGCACATACTGGTGGCCAAACTGTCAAATCATATGAAAAGACGCAATGAAATAAACCATATGCCCAGTGCAAATTATGACGGTATGCATACTCATTTTAACTAGGGATTCGTGAATCGATCTATGAATCGTCAGGCCTCAATTGTAATTCAGATCGCATCGCCGCTTGCCTGACGATCTACGGCCCTAATAAAAGCATGTTAATAACTAATAGCAATGTAAAGTCAGATGAGCGGGTATTCAATGACCTTGCAGACCAGAGTACCTGGAGTAAAATTAGCAAGATCACGATGACAGATATACAAGAAACAACTCGATCTTCTAGGTTCTTATATTTAAAATATTTCCCCATACACCTTCGCATAAACTCTTAAACCCGTGCCACAGTCGTGAGAGTGAAATAATGGTAATAACAAAAGGAACATTATAATACCAGTATGCAATCTGTAGATTTGTATTACTTTTCGTTGGGAATGTAATCCTCATCACGCTCGACTGCCTCGCATAATATTGTTTACATACCCAACTACAGATTGTATACTTGTATAATATTTCATATTTACTTCAGCAGGAGTTGATTCAGAGCGAGTTCTAACGTCAGTCAAACTCCCTTTTAGGGAGACACATTTAATTTTCAAGGGGATTTTGGCCAGAAAGGTATAATAGATCCGCCGTAAAAATGGTGATTTAGCTATTAATTAATTAAATCGCTGATGTGAAATTATTTGGTAACTAAAATTTGCTATTATAAACTACAGCTGATAGCATTCCTGCTATTAATTTAATTTCCCGTAGTTATAATTGTCAAGTGTTACGAACGTGATGTGTTACCTCGCATTCATTGTAACCCCGATATGTTACTTGTATAACTGGCGGGTTTTCGGGTTTAAATCCCAGCTATTTATAAATAGTCCAATGCGAATCCCGATAGATAGAGTGAACCAGTCAGATGAATATCGGTATAAAGCTAGATGAATCATGTACGATGTTACAACCGCGTCCACGTGGCTAGCGTAAGCACCACTTTGCGTACACGATTTCCTCTTTTGTGAAAGGTTTTCTTCCTTCTGAAATAATATGCTGTGAAGAAAAAGTTTAGTCAGTAGGAATTCTTGATACGATAAAATTTTAAACATTAAAATTGCAGACAGAAACATCTTTCACCATGAAACACATTTAATACCCATTGAATTTCAACAATATTAACTGAACACAGTCATAAAAAGTCATTCAATGTGATTAAAATTTAAGACAGGGGTCAACATCAAAATTTACATTACACTCAATATTTTGTATGGCCACCTCTAACTTGAATAATCGCCAAAAAACGCCTTTCGTATGTTGTTTACGAGTGTTCGAATGATGTGGAAATGGTCTTGGGCCAATTCATTGTGCAATAACCGTTTCAGATCATTTACGTTGTGGACGTCATTCCTGTCAGCACCTTTCTTCCAAGACAGTCACACATGTGTTGAATCTGGGAAAAATCGGGTGATTTTCATTGTCATTCGAGTATGTTTATGTTGTGTACAACAAGAACCCTGTATGACGTGTCGTGTGGCAGCGTGCATTATCGTGCTGTAGAACGTAAGCTTTTCCGATCACTATGTAAGGAACAATAACAGGGATAGTAATTTCTGCACAATAATGGGTGGCATTTAAGATAATTCCTTTTGTTTTGAGTACTTTCTTGCCATTATAGGAAATTCTACCCCAGATCACAGCGCTCCCAACACCGTAACTGTCATATTCGAAGACGTTAGCAGGATCAAACATGTCTCCTCGACATCGTCAAACACAATCCATTCCATCAGCTTCTTTGAGATTAAATTTAGACTAAGCGGTGAAAACGATCCTGTTCCATCGCTATCTTTTCTTGCGACTGCCCTGGCGTGCCCTTTTAAATGTGCGACGCGTACACGGGCTGTTAGAAGAATACCTTTGTAAGGACGTCGAGCTCGCAGCCGAGCAGCTCTATGCCGGTTTCAAGCGTTACAAACGAATATTCTTGACCCCCGTTGATTGTCTAAGACGTTGAATGAGCTTTTGAGCAGATGTGAAGCGATTACGTCGTGTTGACGTCACTAAGAAGCGATCTTCGCTCGACGTTATTTTCAACGTCCTACCTGGATGACGCAGGTGGTTGACGCTGCCAGTTTGTCAGAATCGCTCTTGCATACGATATATTGTTCGCTCACCCAACGAAAACGACCTGCTACGTCAGCAGCGTGTAAACCAGCTTCTAGAAATCTCAATGCGATATTTCTGTCATTAATGGATAGGCCAGGACGGTGACCAAGGCTATCTACCAGAAATTTTACTGTGGTTCTTTCATTGTGGACAATACACTTTTAATGTCAAAAGAAATTTTCTAAAAAATTCCACGTCGGTTTTCAGCGGCACGTGCGTCTCGAGCATTTTGAATTTACACAGTCACGGTCTAATGAGGAAGATTTTTCGTAAACAAATCATCGTGTATCTGATATTAAGAGTTAGTATAACAAAGAAAAACATTATGAATACCTACTGGCATACAAAGTATTGGCAGTGTGACATAGTGACATGATTGTTTTAAGAAAGTTTAATTAAAAATATATTTGCAAAATTATTTTCTTGTTCCTTTTTTCATCTGTAAGTACTGTAAAAGTAGCAATTGATCAGGTAATAAAACAGTTATTTCATATTTGATTTGGCAACATTCAAAACAGTTGTCCCTCGGTGTGGGGGAAAGTGTTTTGAACTGTTGCCGACGGACTCTGGCAACAGTTCAAAACACTATCCCCTCCACCTCGGGCCAACAGTTTGACTGTTCCCAAATTAATATGAAAAAAACTGTATACTATGTAATCGTCTGCATCAAAAAACAAACTTAAGAAAGCTGATGCAGGGTCCATTTTGAAACTATTTCTCCAAAATCACGGTGGTTAAGCAATCCGGACTTGTTTTGATGAAATCTATTTATTAACAAATGGACACGGAGAAAGAAAACAACCACAAATCACCATACACTCGGGTAAGTTTGAAAATTGGGCACCACTACGGAATATAAAACTATACAAGCCGTGTATGTATATAAGCCATAATATGCCGTCTTAGCTCTGGCTTTCTGCAAAGCAAGCGGAGCTTGAATCTTATTGCAAACGTTTCTCCATATTTCACCACTTTGTATTTACACTATGTATGTGTTGAAGGGTTTGGCTATGTTTTTTTTTAAATACAAGCACAAATGGTAAATTACTCTGCTTTAGAAGCAGTTTCAACTCCTTTTTTGAAAAAAAGATTAATACATCGCCCATTTGTTTGTTCTGGAAAAAGACTGTTTATGATTACATATTTTAATGCAAAGTGACTTTCCGTCCTGAAACAGCAAATAACTCTTAAGAGGTTTTTGGAGCATAACTGTCACAAATAATGTCTCAAAATCACAAATAGTCCTTCTCTTGATCATAACTAGTTCGGGGAACGCAGATTTGTTAAAAAACGTCCGAGTAGCTTAACCACCGTGAAATTGTTTTAAAAGGGACAGACGACACGCCTCTTAACAAATCGAGATTTTATAAGGAACATTACCGGAAGAGTATACTTACCAGATGCTTGCACTAGCAACGTAATCGCAAATGTAAAGACGAGCTTGATTGGTCTTCTTTGATAGCGGATAATTATCTTATTGGTTTACTAAATCTATCAGTCTCCCGATAGCAACGCTATAACTACCGGCGTCGATTTTACTCTGGGCTGAATTATCACACTTCCACCAATGTTAATATAGCAATTTCTATTTGTGATGGCACATACGTATGGAAAGCCAGAGTACACCCCTGAAGTTATTACTAATTTTCCTATACAATTCAGTTAACTCCAATACTAACGTAAAAGTGACGATTCAAGCTATTTATGAATTATATCGTCGGAAGTAAATAATTTCGCATCTAAAAGCCTGCTAATATTACATGTAACAACGTCTTTTAGTAATTTACTTACTCCGGGATTTATTAACTTCGGGGAAATTTCACCCCGGAGTTTATAATTTACTCACTCCGGGATTTACTAATCCCGGGGAAATTTCACCACGGTGTCAATAATTTACCAACTCCGGGATGTCCTAGTACCGATTTAGCGTGTTATTTTAGTTGCAAAATTATTAACTACGGGCGACTTACCGCGTTAGCGCTACCGTTGCTGATGTTGTTACACTGCATTAGCGGATTGTAGTTGCAAAAGTATTAACTACGTGCGACTATCCGCTGAACCCGCTACTGTAGTTGTTGCTAATAACAGCGGGTTTTAGTTGCAAAATTAGAGAGGTTGAGATTTAAGACGTGTATGTGTACGGGTACGTGTAAGCTACAAGTTCACGTACACGACATTGTTTTATGAATGTCGTTTGAGAGACAAATATTTGTAAAAGTACGTGTACTTGTAATTTTCCCAAGTGAGATATAATGCGTTTCGGTTAACTTATATAAAAGCCCTAAAAATAAAGTACGTTATCGACACATTCACAGTAACTTGACAGACACAAATTTTTAAATGTTATTTCTCAGCAAAAAGTTTTCGCAATGTTGCATTGATAACTGGAAAATATTGAATTCGCATCTTCAAGACATAACATCATTCCTAGTTACATTTATAGAATAACAGTTTTCTCATTAGCTTGAATTAACGTGTCTTACCATATGCAAAATAAAGATATAACAGTAAAACTCGTTTGTGCAAAGTTTCATTGAACAGTATTTTGCCGTTATTGAGATTTTTATAATTTTCTTTGTATCGATGAAAGTGATGGGGAGGAGTGTGGTAAGCCCTTAACAACCCGGACGTTTAAGAACTTGATACAACACGAATAATTGTTTAATTTTCTCAGTTTAACTAGGTTTTTATTGAAAACATGGAAATTCTTCTCTAAAATCAGCTAAATGTGGATAAGACAGTGAAAATGGAAAATGCACCAATTTTTTTTTTACATAAGACGTTCTTTTGAATCAGTTTTGCCAAGATACATTCTTTAGAAAAGTGAGACCTGCAGTAATTATAAGGGTACAATACGTTAAAAAGTGCATTTGGATTCCCAGGTAGCATAATTTCTTAGCCAGTTCATCATCATGGCGATATATTAGACAGAGAAATTATAAGACAGTGATTTCCTTGAGCTTTATTTTATGAAAGGCGACAATGTAATGGCCGACAATGGTTTTGACATTCAAGAACGTTTGGGAAATAAATCAATGAGACTAAGGGACTAAATATTACATATTTCTTAGGACATAGTACATGTATATCCAAATAACCGATAACGATGGAAACAAATAAAAACAAAATATTTTGAGCAGATCATTCCAGTGTCTCTTTTTGAAAAATATATTTCAACTATGGACTGTCTGGGCCTTGCTCACACTGTTCCAGTAGTACTGAAAAGCTGTAATACAATCCCACAATGAAGACCCCAACATGACTCCAATTGTTAAATGGTCGAATATATTGTTAATACATGTATAATTTTTAATATATATTGTTAGTAATAATTTTGTTTATATAGTATTTAAGAAGATTCTATAAAGATAAATTATTTCACGTAATCTGACATAATGTTTAATTTTTTTCTAGTTGAAAACTGCTAGACATGGAGCCTTGAGTATTGCTTTGACATTGTTGAGTTTATCAGAAACTGTTATAGATTTATGCGTGAATGTTGAAGCAAGATATGATTGGTTAAAAGTAATTATAGTACGATTACTGTATGTTAGAAATTCAGTCTGGTTTCAATCATGCATTAACGTTTGTTTCCAACATGCGGAAAAGCAAAACTTATATAAAGTCCACGTGAAATACATTGCTTCCAGAATTAATGTCCAACAATGTTGACCTGGCACTCTTGCATTTGACACGTAGTCTGTACTTTTTGTAAAATTTTACGATCTAATTTTAAATCGATATGAATGTGCAAACGCAAATTTCAACGGGCTCAGTTAAGACGCCCGCTAAGCGCAGTCGGTCAATGTGTTTCAATTCAAGAATATAGACGAAAACTCGAGAGTTCGAAAAAATGTTTCTGTCACTTTCAATTTTTTTCTATTTTAATTTCAAAACTGACAATTTTTCACAACTCGGATACACCTTTTTTCCGTTTTAACTATTTGTGCAGTATTTTATACCAGTCCTGTTTATATAGCCGTGTATGCGCCAAAGCAAAATCCATTTTATATCCTATAAGCAAAATCCATTTTATATCCTATACGGTTGCAAAATGTCACAAATAAAACTTTAGGAAAAACCACTAGTTAAAAGCTATTCTAAAACCAGATAAAGTAAAACGATTTCAAAGGAATTATTACAAATAAATTCCAAAAATGTGTATTTTCATTCAGTTATGTTTGTTAGGGTTCGAACCAGAGACCTTTAGATCGGTAGTCCGACACATTTACAAAGTACCAATACACCACAACTCACTGAGTATGGAATGAACAAATTTATCAATTATTTGCTGGTTATGTGGCAGTTATTTTCCAATTATCTTTACAAATATAATGAGGTGCCAGGCCACTATTGTTGGATAATGTTACAAAGGATGAAACATGTTGGTAAATAAAACTGAAAACAACCTTGGTTTGTTCCGGCTAGCTCAGTCGGTAGCTTTGTCGGAATTGCATGGCTAGGGCTGTCGCTTGTTCGCTTCCAGGTAGATGCAATATCATTCCAATCATTTTACAAAGTGTAGAATGTGAAGCTATGAAATAGATGAAAAGGGAACTTTGAAAGCCACCGAACACGACAAATATGAAAATACTGCAGGCTCGGTTTGATTGAGCCTGTTCATGGGCAGTAATGAAAGACAACATAATCTTGGATAAGCATGACACATGCAATGATGAGATCAGTTTGAAGAGTATTATTGTAGGAGGTGAGTTGTTTATTAACTCGAAGAAAATGACATTACTTTCCCGGAGATTACTTCTTTTTGCACAACACCTGACACAAACAATGATGTGAAAATTACTATTCGCGTTAACATTGATTATAAAAAAAACAACGTTTATTTCATAAACTCCGTTGCAGCTGTGTTCATGTTCTGAACAATTAGACCAAACATTCTTAGAGCAGTTCTGGATGAGCTTGACATTAAATTGTATTTGAAGAAAATTTGAAAAGCAGCTGCGCGACTTGAAATCTTGACATAGATTTTACTTGCACGTTAAAAGCACAGCAGATACAGTCAACAAGGATGAAATAATAAGTGTTGAAAGTGTTAAAAAGTGTTTGCATTCAACATGAATGCAAACATTACTTTATGTGAAGTAGAGTCATTGTCAATGTTGAAAAGAGAAGTCTTACAACTGAGCTGAGTACTTAATTAGTGTTCGCGCTTTCATGTTTACATGTGTATACGCATAGAATGTATGGAATAGCACTTCACGGAAATAAAATTATTGAATGCGGACATTGACACGCTCGAGGACCACTTAAACGGATCTATGAAATGACGACCTTATGCGCCAGTTTTGAAATAGAATTAGATATTGTTTTAATCTACAAACAATTTAATCAGTTTGATCCGATGTTGATACTTCGTGTGTTTGACTCTATTAATATCACCGGAAAATTAAAAAAGTGAAAACATAGATTGAAGAAAATATGGATAACGATCAAGGGTTATAGGAAACTAACTCAGTACCTCGCATTTCAATTTATTAAGATGACTGTGATAGTTTCAATTCATTTAACGTTTTTACATAGTTACGTGTGTTAACAATTTGTGAATCTGCTGAGGCCACCGTTAACGTGCTTCGTTTTTTAAATATAATATAGTATTCATGTAATTGAGATATGCATTGATTCTTATGGGTAAAACTATAAAGCTTAGCAGGAAAAGGTTGCTGTTTACTTATCCCAGCTGTTCAGTTCATCACCTAAGCTATTCTTAATATTTTGGATTTAAATCTAATTTGCATATATGGACACAAGTGTATTGTTTATTACAAGCAGTTAACATTTTAATGAACATGTGATGTATGCACATCAGGAATATCCGCATTCAGAAAACACAGCCTCCCCATACGGCCGGAACGTTGGGAGAAAAGTAGTCTTTTTTATCAATAGATCAGACAAAACAGAGTTGTTTACACGTATACGACAGTCTATTTATTATATCTTTATTCAATTTACAAACAAAGCGCGATGTTAAAAGTTCAAAACGACGACAGTGGTTAATATCGAATTAACATTTAAATGATTTAAACTTAGATTCAAGAAATATGGGATGAATTCCAAGTGATATGGGAATGAACCCAGCAGTTCTTATTATTGAAGCATTGTTTACTCTCCATTTCCATGTAATTTTTTTCCTTTCTTTACACATTTTATATAGTCGCAGTTATCATATATTTCTAAATCTATCTGCCGAAAGTACCGCTTACTTGTTTTTTTAATACATTATAGTACAAAATATTAACTTTATTAAGTTTTAAAGTCAACCATAGATGTCTGTTTGTCCTTGAATTGCCGCATGGATCTCATCGTAATTGCAGCTCGTGAAATAAAGCGTATATACAGCGGTTTTAAGTTGCAGCGACCTCACTCTTGCCTGCAGTAGTTATTTGGTGAACAAACAAGTACAAATCTTTACAAATCTTCTCCAAAGTATACTATATATAGGTATTTTTCACAATTATAGCAAAAAATGATAGATTTGTTTGTTCTTTATATAACTTACGTAACACATTGCATTTAACATTCACACATTGTAAAATATAAATCTTATGCGTTCTAATTGTTTAGTATGGAATCCATTTACGTGGATAGTAGTCATCTCGGTTCAAGTTTATATCCAATGTGCTGTCAGGACGAGGGAATCCTTCAAAATATAAAGTAGTGCCAACGGATAGCCAAGCTCCCCACCACCCAAATGTTCCCGACGTTACAATCACATGATCACACTGCGCCATGAGCGCCATGTCATCCCCAGGGTCAGTGAATGGACTGAACGCAACGTTGCCTTTAATTGTACGATTACACCACGCCATGTCATCACTCAAAACAATAAATATTACTTGTCGAAAATTTTCAATGTAATACTGTTGTGC
Organism: Corbicula japonica; assembly: GCA_038501625.1. NCBI lineage: Eukaryota > Metazoa > Mollusca > Bivalvia > Venerida > Cyrenidae > Corbicula > Corbicula japonica. Next base: position 2,832,705 of record JAZAYU010000054.1, read on the forward strand.
TCTTTGGATATCAGTCGCGCTAACAACTTCACGACCCAGCTCTTGTTGCACACGATTAAGCGCGTCTCCTCTTCGTACATGTATACACACACTGGTACTTGTGTTAAGCAACAGCTCTTTTAAAAATGTCCTTGCGTTGTTCATGTATTCTTCTTTGAGTTGAAATATCCGTCGTATAACGTGCTTGCATTTATGGAAATACTTCCAAGACTGCAAATACTTGTCTTTGATAATCATTACGACATGTTGATATGTATTGTTAAGTTCCTGTAAACAGTTGTAATGTACGGCATACTTGTCTGCGATGCATTTGACTTCCCGGCTGCAAGAACGGATTTTAGTCTCATCTACCATATTTGGAATGTCAAAGTACTTCTTAATAAAAGTTTGAGATGTGGGAATTATTGGAATATAATCGAATTCGCATGCAAGTCCAAACAAAGATGCCAACTGAAACATTTGATTTCCCATCCGACCGAATGTACTATTTATAGTCAAAAATCTAAAGCATTTACCAGTACCATTTTGGTAGACATCCTTGGACGAGCGCAGTTCTTCATTAAACTGTAGTGAATTATTCCAATATAATCTAAAACATGTCTTGTTTTCATCTAACAAAGGAGGATTTAAAATTCCAAAATGACGTGAAGAATCACACACTTTAAGTTGTGTTCGTGTTAAACGTGGTATACATGACATCAAAACAAAACTTGTTATAATGCCAAAAACAATACGAAAACGTATGTTTTTCTTCCTTCCAACAAGCATAGCTGAAGAACACAGTACAAAATAAACTGCTAAATGTACCTACACAAAACAATCATTGGTTCGATTCGGATCGCGGTTACCTTATAATAGCCCATTGATATGCGTAATTTGAGTAGCAAAACCAGTCAACAAATCGTTTTATAAAACGAAATAGGCATGGTTTATAATAAGAATATTAACAAGTATTGGTCGAACAAGCGATGTTTACAATTATTTATAGAATGTAAACACGAGTTCAGGTAAATGTACGCGTTAAAATTGCTATTTTTGCCTGTTTATATTTCATCATCTCGATAGGCCAGAGGCTTTCGCGGTCTGGCATAGGCGTTACTTTTTTCGACACTAGTTCGATTCACACTGACACATGGCTATTAAGGAAATATTTTAGATTTATATTTTTAAAGTTTTGTTTCAGTCATTTCGAAGTATTGTATGCATGTTATTTTAATAATTATTGTGTTGAAACAAAATTTAAAAAAATGTAAAAAAACAACAACAAAATATAGTTCAAACCTACAACCTATTACACCGTTTCTATCATTGCATTACAAAGTATTTTTAATGACGGCGTCTTAGACCACTCGGCTAATGGCACACGTATTGGGGGCTTTTCCTGTTTACGCTTTGTATAAAACAAAGATTAAAATACTTATTCATTGTTTACATGTAAAGTCATTACAAACACGCCAATGTAAACATTGCCAAATTACCGTTGTCTAATAATGATGTTTAAAAATGAAATATGCGTATCAGGAGTTGCTAGGTAAACGTTGAATCTAAATGTATAAGAATGTATGCTCATTTAGACCATTTTTTAAATATTCAAAAAAGTAATATATGCATATATATCAGGAATCGCCACACTCACATAACACAGCCTCCCCACGCAGCGAAAATCATAAAATTGTTTTCATAAATTGTATGCTGTAAGATATATAAATAGCAAGCATGAAAATTTGAAGAAATGGGGGTAAGCGTGGATTTTTTTGAGGTTTTTAAATATTAAACACACCACCTAAATTAAACAAAGGACAGAAATAAAAATATGAAACAATTGGGGTGACATAAAATAATTTGTTGAAGCCAATCAACGCTCTATTTACCAATCACATACATGTGCTATAGCAACAAAATACCCCTCTGCATCTGAACTCTTAAATTCCCCACACATGCACCAGGTCAATTCTAATCTTTAATACCTTTACTATACCTTACGTGGTGAAACTATTGTCGTTTTCTTTTTAGAGAAATCCGAGAAAGTCTCGATTCGTTCCAGCTTTTAGTTAGAATGAAAAACTATTTCGGTATATTTCTGAATAGAGTACTGTTCAGTGTCAGCTAAATGTTTTTGATGAAATGCCGTTTACCGAGGTTGTATTTACGTTTGCTTGTGCATTTCAAAGGAAAAGGTGCACTTTATTGTAGCTATTAGTTTCAACCACCTCCCTTAATGATAATATTCTAATTTCAAACCATGAAGAATGCCAATGTTTGTGGTTTTCAGTATAAAGGCATACCTGAACAACCCATTATACAGGATACGGTTGGTATGAACCCTTCGGCCTTTTGCATGGTTATCTAGGCGCTGCCGCCTTATTTGTATGGCTTTGGGCTGTCACTATATTCATCATGTATAACTATTGTTCTGAGTCCTGGTGCAAACAATTGTTCCCTTTTTTGAATGTGTTGGTAATTAGACAAATGAAATGGCTTTCACAGTTCCCTTTTCATCTATTTCAACATAACTTATTTATGTTGGTGATAGAGATGCGTCGATAATAAAGAGGTTGAGTATATAGTTATTGATTAGCTTAATTTCTGTTATGTAAATAAATAGCAACTTAGATTAATTCATTAAAAGATTTTGGATTTTTTAATAGATCTGTTTTAAGAAAATAACAATTCTAATTACTTTACAGCAATAATTAAATATTAAATAATATTAATTTTAGGTAAAGATGATAATTGAATTGTTTTGCAATATATTCACAAATACAATCATGATGCTGTGAGAGACAGATTTATTATTTTTAATAGTTCTTTACATGGGTTCATCATGGGATTTCGGCTCTGATCATACAGTTTACATGTGTAATGCCGGAGAAACTTGGAGTTGACTCGATGCATATTAGTCATATTTGCATTTCATAAACATTACTACTTCAATGTTTGTCAGTTAACACCGTTAAGGTTTAAACACTCCCCTCTAAGAGCCAATAAAATTGGTGCGAAAAATGCTGGTTGAACCATGGAACAAATTTCTTTCTTAAGGCTACTTGCAAGCTACTTTTTCGATATTCATATCCAAACTACAGTAATAACATTTTAGAAGACCAGTAGGTGTGAAATGTATGTGCATCAGTATCAGATTCATCTCTAAATTGCACTTATTTCTCTTAGATGTGAAATGTATAACGGTAGGTGATAATAGCTACGGCGCAATAACCTGTCTTTTGTCAATATATTATAGCTATGTTTATGACAGCAAAATGCTACATGTAATTGAAATTAATATACAATTATTTTGCACTTTTTAAAATTTTAATAAATTGATTACAAGTAAAATACCTGAATTTTGTCAGTCATAAATTATGTTCAATTAATTATAATTTATTAAATTATGATGGTTATTGGACCCAGGTCTGTCCCTTAAACAAGAGTTTTTTATCAAGTAAATGCAGGACAGGACTTCTTACATATTCACAGACATTTTTGTATTAATTTTGTGCACTGCATCATATAAAACTTGATAGTCATTACATTGCACTTCATGCTGTTGGACTGATGTAGATGAACAGGGCATACAGTGAAAAATAAGACAAATTGATGATAAAGTACTGTATTGTACTGTACTGTACTGTACTGTACTGTACTGTACTGTACTGTACTGTACTGTACTATATATTCTACTATCCTATACTCTCTATCCTATCCTATCCTACCATACCATACCATACCATACCATACCATACTTTACTATATACTTTACTGAACCAAAAAAGAAACTTTCGCCAAGTTTGTTTGTAAATATGTTAGTACAGTTGCAATCTTTTTGGCTGAAAGCTGACATTTTTGTGAAATTAATGTATTGTGGTTCTTTTAAAATCGTCATTTTGGAGGAAAGGATCTGATTGATTGTTGAATTTTAAATAAAAGTAAGGTAGGGGTCGTTTCTAAAGTTAACAATCAGTAGCGTGTGTGACCGCCTGACAGTGACGTCGCATTGAGAACACAAGTTTGTTAATGTCAGCCTGTGGAAAATTATTCCATTCTTCAAGCAATGCTGCTCGAAGGTCGTTGGCGTTTTTTGGAGGGTTCGGACGTCGACGTACGCGTCTATTCAGATTGTCCCAAAGATGTTCAATTGGGTTTAAATCAGGACTTTTTGAGGGCCAGTCGTCGATGAAATCAACGTTATGATTTTGTAAATACTATATATTGACACGAGCAACATGGGATGCATGTGTGTACATCTAAGTGGTACCCTCGAACAACTGGCACATACTTTGCGAAAATTTCTTTTTTGGTTCAGTATATATACTATAATATTTACTATACAACACTACACTATTCAGCGCAGATCCAGATTAGATAGCGAGTTGTGCGGTCTGATCTGAATTTACACTGGGTGCACATGCAAAAATGCGTATATGTATGAGAAAAGGTTAAAATTTTATGTTTTTTTATGTTAGATTAAGCTCAAAGCACTCCAGCATTTGTCAAAATAGATGAAAAGGGAACTTCGAAAGCCATCGAACACGACAAATATGAAAATATTGTAGGCTTGGTTTCATTGAGCCTGTTCATGGACAGTAATGGAAATGTGTATTACTGCCCAGGGCGCCGGGTTGAGCAAAACTTAATATTAACAACAAAAAACAGTACAATTTTGACCATCCCAAATGATGGTGTGCATATGGCGGTGGACATGGAACCTTCAATGCGGTATTATCAGATTAATACCGTTCTACGTTCAGCGGCGTATGGTCCCCAGATTAAAGAATGGGTTCTTCAAAAACAAGAAAACAATGGGCGGAACTAAACAAAATAGTTTTTGGGACGGGATCTTAGAATATCACAGACATCGCCAAATGCAAAATTTTAAAAAACAGAAAAAAATATATCCTTGGGGGTGATTGAACAATATCAAAATCTATATTGGCTGGGCAATTGAAACAAACCCATCTCAAAATTGGCCGAAATATTATAAAAGGTAATTTTAGAGGTACTATTAACATATTAACATTTCGCAATAACTTGTATTGTTTATTCAATCATGATAATTGTAACGTTACTGACTAAATGAACTATACATAGTGTCAGTAAGTTTATTGACAGATTGTAAGTCAATGGGTTAAAAGCCTAAATGACTGAAATTTCAGGGTTTAGAAATGTTGAGTACAAAAAATATTATCAGTTATTAGTTCATTTCACTAAATTCAGATCTTACACAATATTTATAATTTAGATCTGATGACGGCCCGTATACACCGTTCAAAAGCTATAGCGGTTTTCCCCGGTTACTCTTTTTAGAAATTGTCTACACATGAAGTATGATTTATAACGCTCTCAAAATGAGCTGAAGATGTCGTTACATTTAAAATAAATACAATACTACATAAACACATATATCCACAATAATATAGGTCTGACGCATGCTGTCAACATTTTCCATGGTTTAAAATAATATGTTTACTTTCACTTTTGCGAATGTGAAGGCAAAAATCTAAATGGTTTAAATGGTTAGTGATAAAAGCACGTTCTAATTACTCTTCGTCAGATCCTGATAGCGTAGAGGTTTTCAGGATATGATTTTAGTCAGATTGTTATTAGTATGGACCAAACATTTAAACCAGAAAGCAGACTTGATGTACCATGAAAAGCATCATATCTTATATTATTTCAGTAGTGCCATCAGTTAAATAACCCGTAACCGATGTCATGCAGTGATTGCTACGTATATCAGGGCTATCCGATCAACCTTTTTTGGGGGTTGTCCAGGTTAGCTCAATTGGTTGCGTCGTAGGAATTGCAGGGCTAGGCGCTCTCAGCTACAACAAATAAATAGCATTTTTTTCATTTTGAGAATTTAAATCTCCTAAGTTGCATTAATACTTAATATATGTACAATGAATTTTTGTTTTGAATTTTTATGTTTCAGCGATTATAACAGCAGAAAAATTTACATTTTTAATATATACAGTAAAACTTCGAAAACTCGAACAGCGAAAACGCGAGCACTCGGCAAAACTCGAAGTAGTTTTGCTGGTCCCGGCAATTTTCTTATATATTCTATATGAAAATACCATGGAAAACTCGAACTTCAAAAACTCAAATTCTCGAACACAGGTGTCGTTCCCTTGAAGCATATTTCTTCTTTGTTTGAATTGGAAAACTCGAGTAATAAACGACTGATAAAATTTTTGCACCTCGCGTGAGTAATTGGTAAAGGGTGACGCGTGGTTTTCACACATTGTGACGGGTTATAATTGGCAGTTTATTGTCAATCGCCAGCGTCTATTGTGTTTTAATTGATCTGATTAAAGCAGGTTACGATGAAAGAAAATGATTTAATGATCACTCGGTAGGCGGCTGCGTTGAGACGATAATCACGAGAATTTAATTACGAGAAGATAATAATAAGTATGAGAACTATCTCAAACATATAAACTTCAGGTTTTACTTAACATTTCATTCGTTTGCTAATTGTTTACTCTGAGCAATCCAGTGATTTAGTATACAAGTTTTAGCTCAAATAAAAAAATATGAAACGAGCTTGTTTGTTGTTTTTTATGTTGACGGGACCTAGTAAATTTTACACGCGTATAAAAAAAACGACGCACCGTTTGTAAAGTATAATAGTTCTCGGACAATGTCAACACGAAAGGTTTAAAAAGCAGTTTTCTTGAACAAATACCTCAAAAATGTTTTCCAACAAATATACAGGTTAAAAGAAAATACAATCTGAAATGAATCCTTTATTAATTTAGCTGATATTCAGATAACGTACTCAACAACAATGTAACATACATGTGTTTATACAACTTGACTTAAAAATCAGACCTCATAAAGTGAAGCTTCGAAAACTCGAGCGCCATGGAAAACTCGAACATTTTCATAATCCCCCTGAGTATTCGAGTTTTCGAAGTTTTACTGTAATACCTTTTTAAGAGAAATCTACATATTTTACAGAAGTTCTGCCTACATTTCTGCAAATTGAAAATATAAAATCTATAAAAAACCATTTGTAATAAATTCAGAATTTGAAATTCATATTCCAGTCTATAAATCACATGCATAAAATACACAGTAAACAGAGATCCAAAAGTGGTAACTGATAATGGCATTTTATTTGCAATCATTTATTGCCAAATGATTACAAGTTTTCTAATCTGAGTTATTTTAACATATGTATCGTACATTTAAAAAATGAACAAACAACATTGATGCATGATTTGATTGGCAACCACAATTCACTCGGTAATGAAAATAAATGAACAGGAGTATTTTCTTTTCAAATCGGTTACTAACACATGTAAAGAAGTGTTACAGATGGATGATTAGTCTACATGTTTATGTTAATTTATTGAGATTATTTCATCTATATACCAATAACAGAAATATTATTCAACTTTAATGACTAACTCTATCATGCAAATTCAAGTAAATTTGGTCAAACATGTACCTTATTACCATTTGCACACATCATCTATAGTTTCAAGATCACTGTTACAAATGACTACAAATTCCTATGACATTGTAATGCCTGGAGATGTGTTCAAATGTTTGCACAACTATTCCCAAAATGTTGATAAAGAATCACACTACATGCATAAGTCAAAATGTGATGTCAATGCAAAGTACGTTTAAATGCAAAGAGTACTTATAAGGTCTAGATTATATTTTTTTGCATTTACATGCATATACATTTTTGAAAAGCTCATTATGGCATAATTTTCTGTGCAAATGAAAGTTACAAATTCAAGTGTAATAAAGGTAGCATACATAAATAATAAAATTTAGTGTTTTTTTTATAGAATATGAATTAGTATGCGGAATGTGACATAATTATTAAAAAATAAACGTATCAATTAAAAAAAAGATTTATTAATATTCAGTAAAGCGTTAACTGAGATAATGAAAAACTACTGGGTTGTAAAATTTAAGCACGAATCGTTAAGTTTTAGTTTTAAACATTACAAAACACCCAAATGATTTTCATAACATATTAAGGTTAAATTATTTCCGAAAATCATAAACTAAATGGACACAATTTGTTTTAAATAGTTTGGCATAATACATGACATGATTAATCATTATCCGAGATTATTTAAGCTAGAGCTCGATAAGAGGCAGTACCTTAGTTCATATTAACTTTTAATATACATTGTCATTCTTTATATTAAATGATTTTGGCTGTTCGAGAAGGCTTTATATCTTCGTTGTGGCCATTCCTGTAATGCACATTTCGCCTTTTTATAAGTTTTGAGCATCACCAATTCGTATATGAACTAGATATGACAACGAGTAGCAAAATAATCTTCCAATGGAGTACTCGAAAAACTACCGATGTTGGAAGAGCGAATTCGTTTTAATTTTCCGTTCGTAATCTTTCATCCCCAAGTTTCTCTGTATGAACGACATACTACATATAAATTATGATAAATAAAAAAGAAAAATGATGTTTATGCACCCGAGAAGTAGAAAGCATACAACTGTATATAGTTCCACGTCCGTACGTCGGTCCCTCCCTACGCACAACCCACCAGCCCCCATTGTGACGTCAACCCCTCATTGACTATTAGGCGGATTCCTTTTCAACCTGCACAGATGATCAAGAAGGATGCGTAGATGATCGTAATGAACGATTTTTTCCTCCGATCATTTTACCAGGAGAGTTATAGCCGTTTGTTATCAATGTTGTTGTAGCCGTTGGGGAATCAGTGTCCCGAGGGCTGTTTAGTTTTGTTTGAATGTGTTTTTTAATATTATTTTCACTACAATTTAAAAGCACTGAACAAAAGTAAACAAGTAACATCACACACTTGCAAGAAAAAACGTGTATAAATATATTTCCGAAAAAGTGAAAATGAAAGTTATGACGTCAAAACTGAAAGTTATGGCGTCAGTATGCCTGTACAGGATGGTTTTAAAATACATGTTTCATCGAAATGTTAAATGGGCGATATTGTTTTTCTACGGGAGACTTTAGTTGTCAAAAAGAATTAAAACGAACTAAGTTTAATGTTGTTGACGCTTTTCCTAATTTATTTGTACAAATAAATAATGCATCACACACTCGCTCTGTTGATGACATAACCATTTCTATGTGCAAAGCCGATTCTTAAATGCAGTACAGCAGGGTCGTTACTCTGCCCTGAAACAAACAGTTGATAGGATAGTTTTCATATACAGTACTGAAAATTATGACACGGTCAGCTTCCGAACCTCATGATTGTCACCTATAAGCGATTCACGCCAAAGTGTAGCACGTTGAATGTACACGACATTATTTCTTCTTTTGTGTAAGGTAATTTATAACGTATTTTTGTGTTGATTAACGCTTAGAAGGCACTTTATACAAAAGGTTTAAGAAATTATTTTTAATAATATTATGTGTGGGAATGACAAACACAACGTTTTCTATTATAAGTCTTCAGTTTATCGACAGAAATATCGTTGAATTAGTTTTGTATTGCTATTGTTTGATAGCAGAAAACGCAATTAATTATTGTCGAAAATTGCTTGTTTAAAGTCGTAAAAAGAATCGGTAGAAGCGATTCGGATCTCTATTATACATAACTGATAGCCTATAAATAGAAGCGATCCGATCCGGTCAAAACGGGTCTGTCTTTTCACTCCAAGCGATCCAAACGCTCAAAGCGATATGATCAGGAAATAAACGCTCCGGTCTTTTCACTCCAACCGATCTAATCGCTCAAAGCGATTCGTTTCGATTCCATTCCATTTCCAGTTCGATTGCGCTTCCATTGCGCTCCTGACAGGATCGGTTTGCAGTCCGCTTCCGATCCGCTTCCGATCCGATTGTCAATTTCGTGATTTTCAGTATTGTACGTAGTCATCACTGCACGACATCAGTAACGGGTTATTTTAACAAAAAGGCTCAACGTACTATTAGATACCAGTAGCACAACTATACTCTATTCTAAACGAAAGTGTAAACTTTGTTTTCGGTGATTTTTCGATTACTGCTTTTCTTTATGCCTAAATATTTTGTATCAAAATTGAGAATATGGCATGATGTTGATATGATTGGATTATTCGATGTTTACTATATATAAATATTTTTAATGAATATCAACGCCGTTTTTTCACTTCATTCGTATTCATAGGTTGGTTCATGTTATTTACTGGTCAAAATGTCAAGATTTAAGTACACGTTAATTAATCGATGATTTTTGTGATTTGTCCAGAATTTGTTTTAAGTAGCGTCAAAATAATTGGCAAACAATATATCTGTGCTATCAAAAACACACATTTAAGGAATGACTCCTATTTTGGTGCGGTTCATGCAGATTGAACGTGCACGCGAGAGCTGGCAAATCTGAACCATTACTTATATTTACATTTTATTCATGTTTTTCTTTAAATAAACTTAAGTCGAACGCTTTCAAAAATTTGTATTAAGTAAAAAGGGGGAGTAATACGTGGGAGTTTTCAATAGTAACAGCCATGACGTTACTGACGTCATTACGGGTCATGCGGTTCATGCAAAATGAACCGATTTTTTTAAAGGAAGAAATCAATAGGAATGTAAATATAGCTGACATAAGTGATTAGAGCTAATTGGGACCCTGATTTGATATTTTGAAATCTCACACCAATTTCAAAGCGTTCATTGCGTCACTTGTGGGATTAAATGTATCGCATATTGTGACTAATCGGTGCTTGCATTTTTAAGACCTTGTTCTTTTTTAAATAAAACATATCTTCAAATACTCGAATAGTAGATTTGGTATTCGATACTCGGACGATCGATGGAGTACTCGGTACTCGAATACTCGTTGTCACCCCTTATATACTATTATTCTGAATTGTATACGATTGATTAAAACAGCATTGGGCAAAGGGAATCAAGTACGTTCCCGTTTCAATTCATCAGGTTGGCTTTTACCTACCCTACTCTGTTCTCAAATCACATATTTCAATTATTGTCTATTAATTACTTCTTTTTTTCTAAATATATCTTCGTTACCAGGTAGTTCTAAAATTACCGATATTGGTCGATTAGTTGTATTCAACCATTCTTTAGATCCTGTCCTACTATGTCATTTGAGTGCGATTAAATACTGTAATACAAAACTACTTCTGTTTTCTAGGGTAGTGAAGTCCTAGTATGAAAATGTAAATAAACAAAAGGAGACTTCAAAAGGAAACGGCTAATTTAAAATCAGAGCGGCATTTTTACAAACGTGCTTGAATATTATGTGTTTGTTGTTTTTATAAGCTTTATTGCCCATGCAAGTTTTAACAATTTGTGCGTATAGAATTCGCATCACCGCTTTATACGGAATTGACCCTACGAAGCGCGTCGAATTCGATTACGGTATTACGCATGAGCAAAATGCAGTACCTTGAAACTTTGAAAACCGTGTTTTCCGGTTTGCAAATAAGGCTTTCTGACTTTCATCCGGTTGCAATAGTCCAGATTGCTTGCTTCCGGATTTTAAAAACTGAAAAGCCGCCATTTGTTTCTCAATCACATTTTCAGGAGTAACTGTTGTCCTTCCATATGTTAGATAACAATTAAGATTTAACTCGCCAAACAATTAAGGCAAATAAGTTTCTAGATTGATTATAACCTAATATTGTCACAGAGTTAGGGTATAACAGTAGACTCCACCGTGCGTTTTACTGTAGTTTTTACGTTTTGGGTAATTAAAATACAGAGTGAAAAAAGGGACATTTACACCGGTTTTCCAGCATTCTAAATATTGGAAATTTACGACGTTTTTTTTTTTTTATATTTCTTACTGCAATTATCAACACGAACAGTAAGTTTAGCATTGCAGTTTAGATAACATTATCGATTGCTTTCGTTTTAATTTGGTGTGGGAAAGCGATTAGGTATTGCATTGAATTAACTCTGGAAACTGTAGACTCGGCAGAACTGTTCAAATGAAAACTGATCAGCTAATGCCATTGAAGATGTGTATTCTTAATCAGGACACGAACCCAAGACTCTCAGATATACCATACAGCTACTGTGCCAATATAAGTTGAAATTTGAGGCATGGCACAGCCATGTTTACCAAATGCTATCTGAATAATGCTTCATTTGCAACAAATAAAAAGTATTACATTTCATTAAAAAATGTGGTATAGTGTAGAATGATTTATGAATAGGAAGCACGGCAAAGCCGTGTTTATCACTAAATATTTATTTCAGATTTTAGGACTAAGTGCTCTGTCAAACAAGTAACTGTAACAAGTGCAAATGTGTTGCATTGTGAAGCCGTGTTGACCATTAATAAATTGGTATTTGAAAATTTATTTATTTTTCACAGTCCAATAATTTGTGTCGAGCTTTGTTATCTGATTCAAAGTTCGTCACTGTGTCTTAATGCGATATGGTCACAACGACTTTGAAAAGTTACATATTCTTTTTATTTGCCTATTTGTATAAATTATATTAAACAGATAGACGTATTATGATATAATTTTAACACATGGACGTGAAGATTGACAATTTCATAAATTTAAGAGTTTAAAAGATTCGGCATCTCTTATCCGTTACTACAACACACCATCTAAACTGAGCCAAAATGAAAACTTGACACAAATAACATGGAAAACTCCTATTACATTAATGATGAAAGTGAATGCATGTATCTGAAGGATTTCGATCACCAATATGTTTATCTTGGTAGGGAGCAGGAATCTTTATCAAAGGGATTAGAAACTATAGTGATAAGCGTTAAAATACTGAAATATGATGTCGTGCTATCGATTTTCTTACGACGGCCTACCTGTACAAACGCGCTGTTTAAGTTAACCGAGCGCATAGCGAAGATAGTAAGAATTCGAAGTACCCCAGTCATATAATTTAATTGATAGCGTCAACAATAATTTCTCGATTTTCTTCAAATTTTCATGAAATCATCAAGAACTCTTTCTTGTTTCTAGTGATGTAAAATTTATTTGGAAAACCGACATTAAATACGAAAAGTTTCGAGTTAAACACGGACATTATACTTTTTTCGGCTTTAAATTGTAGCAGCGGATATTTGTTCACCAACACCACGATGCCTTATTTCATTTCAAAACCCTCTTCATAAATGATGATTAACACACTTGAAAATAATACCTACCCCTTCGGGGAGAATCACTCTATTCAATTCGACTATTGTCAATGCAAATGCAACCTTAGGTGTAGTGCAATTTCCGAACAAACGACGACAATTTTTTTTCTACACCTGACGCCATTTGCAAATAATATAAAATATAGACGAATTTCAGAACTCAAATTTACTGTCTAGCATTCGAAAATGAATGCACTATTATGATTTACCTCATCAACAGACTGTATTTAACAAGATTGTTTGTAAATTGATCTCTTTTATCTTAATTAGTTGTTAAAAATCCAACATTGAAAGGCATCACTCGGCTCGTTGACGAACAAAAGAATCAAAAAGGTGTAACAAATAAATATTAAAATAACCGCTAAATATGCATTATTGCGTACAAATAAAGTAAAAATATGATAAAATGACACTTAACTTATAACTAAATCAACATGTTAACTCATAATTATCATGAAAAACAAAGATGCAGAGAGATTTTCCAACAACCGATTATTCCACTGGCTTCCATGCAAAACAAGATGGCGGACGGAAGGGGGTGTTCATATTCGATAAATTCCGGGCGTCCAATCCCTTTGATAAAGATTCCTGTAGGGAGGTAGGTAATTTGCAGTATCGGATATTTTAGTAACTGTGTCTTATTTCTTTGATTCAGTGGGCTTTAAAGAGTGTGTTTTAATTTCCTTCTTTACATGCCATAAACTTCTAAATTCGACTGTCAAATAATCTGTTCTGCACTTTTATTATAGTGTTAAAAATTATCGATCTCAACATGATTTAGAAAAGAGGAGATAACGTCGAGCCCTGTGAAAACATAACATTATCTTACCACGTTTTCAAATGTCTAGATATGTACACATACTACAAATTAAATGAAAGATAAAATATTGAATCAATGAACAAAAGTTTTAAACACAGATTACAGAACAGCGGTGTAGACATAAACAAACCATGAAATGGACTGGCGTATTTCGTGTTTTACTTCTGTTTTCCACTGGAAGTTTTGTGTTCATTCAAGCCCCGAAAGAAGAAACTCAGAAACCTAGAGAAGTAACTTATACAATAAACATTCATTACATCAAAACATCGTCGAATCCTTGCCATTTTCACTGTATTGGAACCAGAAACACCTTGTTGAATAGTGACAATAAAATCGAACCTAGGCAAAATGGCATTCTGATTATTACAACCCAAAACCAGAACAGCCCTCAATTTGTCTTGTTCTACCACATTTGGAACACTCGCCGTGTGAAATCGAAGGCAATAAACCTACGAGCAGGCGTTAAAATCTTCCTACTGATTTTATCAGGAGATATTGCACTAAACCCAGGCCCAACAAAATTCCCATGTGGCACATGCTCTAAACCTGTTGCTAAAAACCACAGAGCTGTACTGTGCGAGGTCTGCAACTACTGGAGTCATATTAAATGTGCAGGGATACTCCCTAAAGAATATGAACTACTCCAAAGCAGCACGGATGCCTGGATATGTGAAACCTGCAAAAACTGGCACTTTACTGACTCTTATTTTTTAACATCTCCAGATAGCAGCACTTTAAATTTAGATTCCTCCTTATCGTCGACAGAAACAGAATTTTCAAATTTTGAAGAACTAAAAATCTTAAGAAGAAAACAACCAAATAAATTTCTCATAGCCCATTTGAACATTAACAGCTTAAAAGGAAAATTTATTGAAATCTCAGAAATTCTTACAAATAGACTAGTAGACCTTCTTTTTATTTCAGAAACAAAACTCGATTCTACATACCGGGACAGTCTGTATGAAGTACCGGGTTATAAACTGGAACGAAGGGATAGGGATGCTAATGGGGGTGGTGTAGCATCATATATAAGGACAGAAATTCCAGCCAGAAGACGCAAAGATCTAGAGACTGAGAGCATTGAAAACATTTCTTATGAGGTAACACTAAGTAAGAATAAATGGCTAATTATGTGTATGTATAAACCACCAAAAATATCTGATAGTGATTTTTCAAAATCTTTTACCCTTTTGGTTGACAAATGTATAACATACTATGACCACTACTTAATTTCTGGGGATCTGAATTTTGACTTATTAAATGAACAAAAAAGCAAATGTTTAACAGAATTAATGGACATTTTTGACCTTGCTAATCTTATTGAAACACCAACATGCTTTATGAAAAACTCTAAACCTTCTCTACTTGATGTTTTCCTGACAAACTCCAGACAGAAATGTATAAATACATTAAACATACCTACTGGAATAAGTGATTGTCATAATATGATATGTACAACTATAAACAGTTCAACACCTAAAAATGAAAAACAAAAAATTGTAAACAGAAGTTACAAAAACTTGGATTTGGTTTCCCTACATGAAGATCTTAGAAAAATAGAAATATGTAAACAATCAAACGTGACTATAAACGAACAATACAGAACTTTTGAAAGTGATGTCACTGAAATATTTAATAAATATGCTCCATTAAAAGAGATGTATAGGAAAAATGAACAATTACCATGTATGAATAGAGCATTAAGAAAGGAAAAATGCTTTTACACAAATTTCAAAAATATAGTACTTCTAAAAATTGGGAAAAATACAGGCAGCAAAGAAATCTAGTTAACAAATTAAAAATTAAATCACATAATAATTATTTTCAAGAAAGATGTGTGGGTGGGGCTAAAACTGCAGATTTTTGGGACACTGTCAAGCCATATTTATCAAACAAAAACAAAACCGCAATGTCAAAAATTATTTTAAATGAAAATGAAAACATTATATCTGAAAATGAAAATGTAGCTGAAATCTTTAATAACTTTTTCACCAATGTTGCTGAAAATATTGGGAAAGATCATTTTTTGATCCTAGAAATCATCCAAGCTTGACAGAAATAGGTAAACTTCAGATTGCTAAAGATACTTTTGCATTCCAGAATACCAATACAGAAACAGTGTCCAAAATTATTACAAAATTTAATGCCAAAAAGGCAACTGGAGCTGATAACATCTCGGTAAAACTTTTAAAATTTAGTCAGCCTGCCCTCCTACAACCAATAACAGATCTAATAAATATTTCTATTGAGTCTGGTATTTTTCCAGACCAGCTTAAGCAAGCACAAGTCACACCCATATATAAGAAAAATGATCCAATGGATAAATCCAACTACAGACCAGTTAGTATCCTACCAATTCCCTCAAAAATATTTGAAAAAGTTCTGTCTGGACAGCTATCCAAGTATTTTGATAGGATTTTTAATAATTTCCTATGTGCTTTTCGCAAGGGCCATGGCTGTCAAACAACCCTTTTAAGATTACTGGAAGATTGGAAATATGCACTTGACAAAAATGAATATGTTGCTGCTATTCTAATGGATCTGTCCAAGGCGTTTGACTGCCTCCCACATGACATACTTCTTGCAAAATTACATGCATATGGTCTTTCTGAAAAGGCAGTCTCTCTTCTAAAATCATACCTTACAGATAGGAAACAACAAATAAAAATTGGGAATGTAGTAAGTAAATGGGACAGCATTAAAAAGGGGGTACCTCAAGGGTCTATTCTTGGCCCTCTTCTCTTTAATGTCTTTATAAATGATATATTCTGTTTTGTTAAGAAAGGTAACCTTTATAACTATGCTGATGACAACACGCTTTCATTTCACTCACCAAATTACAACGAACTTATATCCGTACTAGAAGAAGAAAGCAAAATTCAAATTGATTGGTTCAGTTTTAACTGTATGCAGGCAAATCCTGATAAATTCCAAGCTATAGCTGTCGGAAGAAAAACTCATGATAAGAAACCTGAATTCAATATTGGTCAATCAAAACTGTCATGTGATGATGTTGTAAAACTGTTAGGTATAGATATTGATTACAACTTAAACTTTGATGTTCATATAAGTAATCTATGCAGAAAGGCAGGTAGACAACTAAATATTATGAAAAGAATTGGGCAAAACTTGTGTAAACTTAACAGGTTAACTATATTTCACACCTTTATACTGTCAAATTTTAACTTCTGTCCAATGGCATGGCATTTTTGTTCTACAACAAATACAATGAAGATGGAGAAATTACAAGAAAGAGCACTTCGATTTGTATATTCAGACTATATATCAACCTATGACCAACTTCTCGCTAAGATCAATCTCCCAAGCCTACACATTAGACGCATGCGAACAATGGCGTTAGAAACTTTTAAAATTTTAAATGGTCTAGCTCCAGTTGTCTTGGAAAATATTGTTAAAAAAAAGAATGTCAGCTACAGCTTCAGATACTCTAACATCCTACAAATTCCAAGCGTTAAATCTACCAAATTCGGTAAAAACTCATTTAGGTTTGCTGCTCCTGTGCTTTGGAACTCTTTACCAGAAGAATACAGAAACACCACAAACTTCAGTCAATTCAAAAATCTTATAGCATCTTGGAATGGTAAAGACTGCATGTGTATTGCATGTAAACTGTAAATTAGTAAAAATAACGATTGCACCATATCAACTTTATTAATGTGCAAAGTCTTGTCAACTTCCTTTTCAATGGTAATTGTTCACCATGCTACTATGGTCACTTATAACATATGACTTAATATTTGTGAAACTGACTATTACAATTTGTAAAACTATGCTTGTATATTTACGACTGTTTTGTTCTTGATGTCTGGAATTTGTTAAGAGTGCTCTCAGGCTCTAGGACTAGCGCGTGAAACAAAAGTGTAATAATTATTATGATATGTTCTAAATAAAAATTATAGTTATACTAAGATGCAAGCTGAAATGTATAAACTGTAGGCTAGTCATAAAAATCTTTTAATGAGTCACTATTATTTATTATCTTATTTATTATATCAAAACGTGACTGGGTGGCAGATACTCGATGCGCTCCGTCACCCTCTGTTGTCAGGTGGTACGTCTAACCCCCTGGACAGGGGTGACTTAAATGGAGTAGCGATACTTTCAGGCGGATGTTTTGACCTCCTGGGTAGAACTGGTATTCAAACACCGGCACGAGTGAAGCCAACCTCCTCATGTGTGATAAAATTTTAAATAAATCTTAGTAAAACTTCTGTGATAAATGAAACTTTTATTAACTATTAATGCATGTCACATTTTAGAAATCCTATATATATATAATGAATGTATTATCTTAACTATTTAATGTTCATTAGCTTTTAACTGTCAGAATTTAACTTAAAATGTGTTGTTTTTTTTTATACTATGGCACACTGTTTAACATTTAACTATGCTTTTATTACAGCCTCTTTACACTTGTTTTTACCCTGTTTACATTTGTTATTATAGTCGGTTAAAAAGCTCCTGAGAGCTTATGTTATTCTATTGTACTTGTCTTGCCGACTCAAAATAAATCTTATTGTATTGTATTGTATTGTAAAAAAACGGGTAAGTTTTCATTTTGGTTCTGTATATACAAACATTTGTAAAAGTGTATTTGACGTGTAAGGTAACAGAGGGTAATCTCTTTATAATTGAAACTTCTTTCAAAATGACATTGATGTGTCTTTTAGTGTTTATTTTTATACGTACAATAGGGATTAAAGGCGTTTGTAGGTCTAGCTATATTTCGTTACTGTCCTAACTTTTCCAAATAAAGATACATTCCCGTTATGTTTATTTTTTTTATGACAGTTTAATGACGACTGCAGATGGCCCTTAATAATTGTTGAAACGTTATATTTGTAATATTACCTGGTTTATCAGTCATTGAATAGAGTATTTAAATAAATTTTGTATACAATAGAGCCAATGCGCTTAAAATAGAAGGGGCGTATTTGGAAATATGATCGGCTTCGCAATTCAATAAGTTCATCTAGTCAGAAGATTGGCAAATCAGTAAGCAGAAATAGGAATTAATGGTTCACAAAACGGTAAGGAGATATTTTGATTTGTGCTATATTTTATTAATATGTTGTTTGGTTTTCTCGTCACCTAGAGGACATATTGAGATCATCGTTTATGAACGATATTGCTTTAGATGTAAAACATAATTATAATGCTTAGTAAGTATGCATATAAGTACTGCCTCCGCACGTTAACATTGCAATCGCACGGAGATGTCACGTTCGAAGCACGTTGTCAGCACGTACAACTCACTTACCATCTACGCAACGTACGGCGCATGCAACCACTTACTCCTACGACGTGGTGTGCGGGCCACGTACCTACACCTAGCGAAACCGTGAGTGTGACGTGCTTCCTATCTCCTCTTGCCAAACATCCTCAACCCCAAATCGCCGCTAACGCGACCTCCGAAAAACATGTACGGACATAAAAGACGCACCGTAAACTGGTTTTTAATAGTGTTCACTAAATTGTTAAATAAAGTACGGCTAGTAATTGGTACCGTTGTGTGTGTTACATGTGATACTGCTGATGATAAGTTTGATCAATCGTTTTTGTTTTTTTGAAAATTATAAAAGTATATTTTACACGGTATTTTATTTTGCTAAAGAGCGCACCAGAATGAAGTTGTATTGATTGATCTCCGATGTATTGATCTGTTTGTTCTATTAGTTTTATCACTGCCTCAAAAGTTACCAAGTATTTCAGAAAACTAGTGTTGTTGAAAAACAAGCATTATGTTATTGAGTGCCTATGTAAACGATTACAAATAATCACAGTTTTAATTGAAAACCCTCTTTTTTAATAGCCAAATGGTAAAAAATTAACAAAACTTTCAAACAAGAATTTGAAGAAACTGGATATTTTAAATATTTATTGCTGCCAGATTTCAATGAGGGGTATAATATATTTGATGCTCTAGTTAATATTGAATGCTCAGCCCAGAAAATTCATTCTCTAATTACCAATCATATAAGAACAAAAGGCAAATATTGCCTTCTCACTTCTTATAAAAATCCACAAATTTTAACAAATCAAGGCATGATATTATAGATTTGGTTTTACTGTATATATGTATAAAATTCATAATATCGCAGGGTCTAAATAAAACGATACTTTTAAATAAAACGATTTTTTTTTTCAGAAATCAGACTAAACATGATAACATGGCCACTTTTGAAGACATTTCTTTACTGAAATTATAACTTTTAAATTTTAATGCAGCGTATCCCTTTGGCGAAAATGAAGGCTTTTAACAATGCAATTATATCTGTGCATCATTACGGTAGGTCTGTCAATGAACGAAAAAATGTTCATATACAATGTACTTGTACGAAAAGATAATGATTCGTTTTAAGCCATCAAGATTAATTATCGTGCAGTAAACACGGATTAAATTACATCTAGTTAAAATAAGGATTGAATGCGACCTGTACTTATAATGAATGTAAATACTCTTTTAAATCGGTCTCTGTTTGGTAAAATCTTGCAAACCGTAGTGACGTTATGAATCATGTGAAATTTAACATCTGTTTTAATATACGTCCCTTGTCATCTAGTATTATAATTGTGAGATTTATGATTTCTATTTAATGGAATAAATATAAAATGACACCAAGGTTTTTTGTTTATTTTCCTTTTTTGTATTTAAAGAGTGATACGAGACGAGATGGCTTTGAATGCGTACAAGTCGACATATGCCTGACATATTCAAACAATTTATCATCTTTACTTCTATAATCCTACAAAATAAGAACGAAAATATCGCTACTCATTGTGTACTTTCCACGGTATTGATAAAATGTTTTAGTTCTTCTTGGTTGATCTCGTTCAGCTAAAGTTTCTACTAAATTTGGTATGCAAATTTGTAAGCAAACATAGATCTACTTAATAGTCATTATGCCAAATTTTTGCAAGTTGTGTTATTCACAATCATTTCAAACAATTTCTAAACAAGCCACAAGTAAAATAAATGATAACAATCGTTGTTTATTTGGCGTAAACAGTCATGGTCCGACTTCTAAAAATATCCCCGCTGCCAAGCGATTCTCAAATTACAAATATCGATCTTTTATTTTCATTGAACAGTTATTTGAGCTCCACTCCAAAGCATTGTGTCAACTAAATGTGGATAAATATTGTAATACAAATAAATTACTGCTTTACGAGACACTGTAGTCAACTTGAAATATAATAAAGATTCGTGTTCGAATGAAGCCAGCCTAAGCGGACGAAAATAAAATTTAGACATTTCACTTTAGGAACACAAACCTAGAGTTCATTCGTTTTTTTTTTTCAAAAAACAGCAAGAAACCTTGTATTAAAACGGGCTGATACAAGAAGTTGAAAGGACTATATTCGTTCTTTTTATACCGACATCGTTTAGTAAAATGCAATGCAGTGAACAATGATTACACTCTCAATACAAAGAGGGGTGAATTATCTCCATGTATTACATACTTGAGAATGATGCCTTAGGTTGCATTTAACATGACTGTTTACTATAATAAGAAACTTAAGCAACGAAGTCATGACAGGTAAATAGTAACGTGTCATCGTAATGGTTTGAGAAGAGGAAAGAGTCCGAAAATAAAGCAAGATACGTTTGAGGTGAATCGTTAAACTTTGCAATTGTTCAGTTGAAGGTAAATCCGTGTGTGCGGGTGTGTCTTTAGCACCACGAAGAGCTATTCAATCAATCAATCAATCAATCAATCATCAAATATTCAATCAACCAATCATCAATCAATTATTTATTTTATTTTAAGAAAGTGAAATTATTTTTTGTACAAGAAAGAACACTGAAAATGCAACATATTTTGAAATCGTTTCCAAAATAGAAAATTTATAATTGGAATCATATATTGAACTTAAGAGATATGATTTTTCCGACAAGTTGTAGTACCATACAAACAGTTTACTATTAGTTAAAATGACAGAAGTTAATTGTGTTTTCAAAAGATCAACGTTTTCTTTCGGGTAGTGATATCTCACGTGCAACATCTTACGGGTTTTATTTATTCATAGCGTGTTCGCTTTTTATTCGAATTTTTATTAAACTAAACACATTATAAACTCATTAAAAGTCATAAAACAGTAGCAGCTGTTCCAAACCCTAAGAAAGCCACTTTACAGGTTTAATCACCGTTACCCAGATACAACATACGACTGCACTTTGAAATCACTTCTGCAACAATACATTTCTTAAATACTGTTTGAATTATTTATAAATTAAAAACAATGTTCATTCATTTCTAATCTTTATTTTAAATGTTTTTATTTCTTTTAATTTTCACTGTATCTAACTTTTCAAACGTAGCAAAATAAACATACTCGTATTTTTGGTTTTAGATAACAAGTTGTTCCTGTTTTTATACATGTGATTATATTCATATTTATTGGTGTCCTGTGAAAATAAAATGCATGATATAATCGATGTGATTCGAGAATCGTTCATGAATACTGCATCGTCCTACCGAAGCAACAACTATACCACAGTAGCGGCAACTCATTTTAATAACTAAGCTTAAGGTGAATGGACACGTTCCTCATAAAGTTTTGCCCTTAAATTTGATACTCTGTGATAAGCAGTCAAACCTGTCTTTAGCAGCCACTCAAGGGAGTGGCAAAAAGTGTCTGCTGACGTCAGGTGGCTGTTAAAGACATGCAAAAAATCAGAACAAAATGTCAGTTAAGGTCCTATTCAAACTGACTGTTTAATACATGTGGTTGCTATTCCCAGATGGCTGCTAAGGAAGGTACCGATTTTTTAACATTTAGTTTGTAATAGGAGCGTTGCAGTAACCAAGCCACTGAAGAGCATTGTTTTATGTTTTATCACTTGCATTAGGGTTCCTTACAAGTATTGCACATCCCATTTTGATTTGTGAACTCAATTTTAGATACTTAATATGTATCTTTTTTAAACTGTCGAATATATTCCTCTTCATTTCTGCCAGGTATCTCATACATTTTGCCATCGCTGATATTTAGGAAAAGTGTGAGGTATCTTTGAACGACTCGATGGAAAAAAACACCATAATTATTCGCACCACGCACAGCAGCAACAGTAGTAAGTAGTGAAAGAAATTCTCTGTCACATAGTCTTCACACAATGAATTTTCAAAGCTAAGATAAAATCTATATTTCATGTTAAGGTGGGTATCTTAATCTGCCGGCGGTCTTTTTCCACAAATAGCAAATAAACCAACATCAATCTCCTTTTGTAAGATGTTCACATGATCGTCGCGTTAGTTTGTTTGGGTTAGGCTATTACTGACAAACCATGCTACTGTTTTTCTTTTCGTTCTAAAAATGCAACTATAATCTATGTTTTCGCAAGATTGCTACTGTATTTAGACATTCCCTTTTAAAGACATTAAAATTCAAAGTTTAAGTTTAATACTTCAATAAAGCCTGTAGACGTACATGCAGTTGCTGTCCTTGAACTGTTGATTTTTCAACTTTATATACTTCTCTTCCTCACATTTTAATAAAAGACAAACTTACCAGTCTCATTGAAAAAACCTTTGCTAGAGAAAATAAAACATTTATAGCTCCCAGCTAGAGACACTATCATTTGTAATGAACATAGAGCATTTTTTACAGATGGTTCTTATGATAATTATATTTTCATGGACATGTCAAGACCTTATCCAGGCGCTCTCATTTCTACTGGATAATATTTATTTGAGATTTGGTACCTCTCCTTATAAACAAGTTATAGGCATTCCAATGGGAACTAATTGTGCACCCCTTGTTGCTGATCTGTTTTTATACTGTTATGAAAGAGACTTTATGTTATCTCTTTCTACCGAACATCAATATGATATTATTACAGCTTTTAACAACACATCTAGGTACCTTGATGATTTATTAAATATAGATAATAACCACATTCCATCACTGGTTAATAAGATTTATCCTAAAGAACTACAGCTGAATGAAGCGAATACTTCACAAAAGCAAGCAAACGTTCTTGATCTAAATCTGTCCATTGAAAATTGTAACGTTACTGCTAAAATATATGATAAAAGAGATTATTTTAATTTTAATATAGTAAATTTTCCGTTGTTAGACGGCGATGTTCCTCGTACAACATCTTACGGGGTTTATATCTCACAGCTTGTTCGCTTTTCAAGAGCTTGCAACGATGTGAATGATTTCGACGAACGTAATCTCATTACAGAAAAAAATTAAAACAATGTTATCGGTATCACAAATTAAGGAAAACCTTTTGCAAGTTTTATCGCCGATACCCAGATACCCAGAATACAGATTTTTTAAACACTTTGTTCCAATGAATTCAATTTTTTCTAAAACAAGCTTTAAACTTTTTACTCTCATATTTACTGAACTAACAGGTTTCTAACAAATATTTGTGAATTGTTTTAACCTGTCAGATACAAATAAAAATATTTTTAACACAAGAATTTATATCTTACTAAAGTTTTTTGAGGAAAATACATATTTTATATGGTTTTTGTGTGTTTTTGGCTTTATTTTTGCAAACTGTACCTCAAAAAGTTTTTATTATGTAAATGTTAGTGCAGATGCATTTACAAGCCCATTAGTTAACAAAATATAGATGTTTATGAGAAACTATACCAATTCTTTTAAGTTTTAAAGTAATTTTAGGCGACTTGTTAATGCCATAAAAACTGATATATTTTTCACAGTTACTGTTAAACTCGGGACATATTTATTTATGTATACATACTATAAATACATAGAAAACATGGTATTAAAATATATTCTATGCTTGCCGTATGAAATACAAAGAAAATTTGCTTTTATGGAATATTTTAGTTATATTATATATAATAAATTTGCGAGAAACTTTACATAAATAATAATAAATTGAACTGCAATGTTTTAAATCGAACATACGTTACACAAAAATTATGTAAGACTGTGTTTTGAAATTTCTGTATTGGAACAGAATGTACAATGAACATAACATACAAACTATTTAAAACATGTTTAAACATATGTTTTATAAAATATGAGTTATTATTTTAGCCACAGAAAGTGTTACACTTGGTACATATTCATTATACCATTATAATGAAAATTGTTATTTAACAATTCACTTCAACAACGAGCATGAATATAAACAAAATTAAAATTTTACAATAATGGAAAAAATGTGTAGTCAGTTTGATCCATTCATAATTGGATTTATAAGAAATAGTGTGCTTGTATGTTCTGTTTCATTCAAACAAACTGGCAAAGAACTCTATTTGTACTGGCCCTCCTTAAGACAGGTGTGCATTGTGTGATGTAGCTGCAATTGCTCAATACACTACTGGGATCTTTAGTCTAAATATGGGGCATGTTTAATTTCAACGTTGGTCAGTTCTACACCCATCGACGCTTCCTTTAAAAGTATGTGTGTTGTTGTTATATAACTTTTGCTTTAGCCTAAAAAATAAGTAAAACAAAAAATAATAATTAAAAATTTAGGGAAGGGGAGGGTAACCCGGATAGTTTCCAATCCCACCACCTAAAATTTTAATTTGAGTTTTGAAAGAAATATTCCAAAAAGTAAAAATAAAATCGGTTAAAGAGAGCATGGCGGGACGGTGAATACCATAAATTACCGCTCATCCTCCCCAAACAACCCAAACAGTTTGTTGGTTTGAATAAAATGAAAAATTAAGTTTGCGTGTGTGTGTGTTTTTTGTAAGTACCCACCAAGAACCCTCCTGTGACCCCGTCTCCGTTAACCATCTGGCACTTCTTATCAAAGTATGTGTCACAGGTTATTTTTTATTTAACTTGTTTTATAGCGTTATCAACCTTATCAACAAAAAACAACAACAAATAAATAAAAAAAAATGGAGGCGGTGGGGGGGATTACCCCTGATCCTAAAATATTTCTATAGTTGTGTGTTTCGAAAGACAGACAAGAACAGACAGATTTTTTAAAGAGCGGGGGTAGAGGTTATGGATAGGTGCTTGTATAACTTCCTTCTTTTTCATATAATGTGAAATCTAAGCCTGTATGCCACCGTAATAAAATTTTACATTCAAAATTTGTGTTTTGGTGCTAATGAATTTGTTGTAAACTTTCAACTTTACTGTGTGTTCCACTGATTTTTTATGTATGTAAATGTTTCTGTCTTTAGATCCTGTGAAATAAATCAAATTTGTTCAGTTAATGCATAATTAATATTTTATGTCCCGAGTGTAACTTTTTATACTACTACATTTGAAGGTAGTATAATTTAGATAAAGTATCACTAATATAAATAAATTTCGCCCTACTGTCATTTCGGAAACTGTCGTAAATGAATTCAAGTTGGAGCTTTTTAGTTATCCTAAAATATTGAAATATACCGCTTTTTATATCTGAATGATGCTGTTTTCTAGAATATTAATTGATTTTACAAACAAAAACATGTTCAATTGCGCTGTATCAGGAATAAAAGTATTAATACAAGTCATACTGGTAATAAAACCGTAACCAGAAACAATTTTTCTATTTAAAGTATCATTGACCTTGACATTGAACCCACAGGCCCCAAAGTCGAACTCGACCTGTATCTTCTGATGTTACACCTATTTACCAAAAAAAGGATTTAATCTGTGAAGTGTTTCATGAGTTATCATCCAGAAACCATTTTTCTATTTTTAGTAATACTGACCTTGACCTTGACCCCACCTGTCCCTAAGTCGAACTTTACCTGTATGTTGTAATGTTATACCTGTGTACCATAATTTTTTAAAATAGTAGATGCCTTTCAGGAGTTATCTTCCGGAAAGCATTTTTCTATTTTTCGTAACAGTGACCCTGACACTGACCCAACCAGCCCCAAAATCGAACTTGACCTGTATCTTATGACGATATACCTATGTACCAAACATTATTTAGTTCTGTCAAGCCTTTCATGAGTTATCATCCGGAAACGAAGAATCCGACCGACCGACCGACAGGCTCACTCCTATATACCCCCTCAAACTTCGTTCGTGGGGGTATAAATAAAAAGCGCTAAGGACAGTTATTCAGTAAGTTACATGTCTGATTTAAACTAGGTGAAACAGGTGTTACACTCGGGACAACACATTTGACCATGTAGACAAAATAATAGCTGTTCTACATGACAACTTTTATTTCTGTTGTACAACTTATAATCTGTGAGTTTGAAAAATACAAGAAAATCACATAATTTGCAAAGAATTTGTTTTTCATTCATATGAAAAGACAAAATGTTACACTCGGGACATTTCCGATCGGCTTCAGTTATACACGGATATTTTTGAACGATAAGTTTTTACTTGAATCAAATTTTCCAATGCAAAATAGACACATGTATTTATGTAATTATAAAACTTTTTTTATTGTTTAAGAATCTATTTACGTACAGCACCAGCTTAAATTAAACTTTTCCGTTTTTTAAAAAAAAGAACATTTTTCTGTACGGGTGCTCTTATCAAGTTGAAACTATGCAAAAAATATAGCAAAACAAAAACACTACTTTTGAATGTAAAATTTTATTCTTATGTCCTATAGCGTTCACATTATATGAAAAAGAAGGAATGTTTCATTATTTTGAAACCCACCCATGCCGTTTCTAGAAATATTCTGCTCTTACTGCGCTTCTACCAAGATCGATTTTAGATCCGTTCCGCTCCGCTCTCAATCCGGTTGTGGATGTTATAAATTCTATGAATTTAATTACGCACTTTGAATATGGTAAGTTGTGTTTGACAGAATATAATAATGAATGAATGTTAAAATAAAAGTTAATAAATAATTGTTGTACATGAAGGTACGTACAACAATAACAGAATTAACAAAATTACAGTAAAGCCAGCGGTTTGATTCCCCTCTTGTGCTTGAAAATCCATGCGTCGAACCAAAAATCGATCACCCAACGTAACGTGAAGCGTGTAGCGTGTACCGTGATGCGATAGAGCATGCACACCGTCAAATAATCCATGTTATTCGCATGCGCACCGTGAACAGTGAGGTCGAAATAGGAATGCGCACCGGAAACCGTGAATTCATTAAAAAACACTTAGGGCATTTCTCGAATATTTCCGATAAATGATAATTTTTCAATGTATTTTTGCTGTTGTCTGTCAGCTCTACTATGAAAACAGATACAAGTCCTCGAAAATCAAAGGCGCAAAACAGACGTTCGGATTTATCTTTTATTTTGGATGAATTCGGTGGAGAATTTGCACATTAGGGTCTGTTGGACACATCCTACACCAGTCGCTTGGTGCCTCGTTGTGCGAATTGCTTTCCGTGATGGCTTATACAAAACCACCTTGGAATTATTTGACCTGAAATTGCTTGCGCAACAACAAATAACATCGAACAAGTTCCTTTACATTGAGATTTTTTCTACTCGCATTGTATAAAAGATTGTTTCGAATGTGATCACTTTGTTTGTAAGGTACTGCATCATGGAAAGCAATTCGCACAACGAGGCACCAAGCCACTTTTGTAGGATGTTTCCAATAGATGTTTATTATTAATGTATGTGTGTAGTTTTTTTTTGTTGTTGTTGTCGGTTAAACTTATGTTTGTTAGTTCACGACGTTTGCGCTGAAAAAAATTATCGAAAACCTTCTCAGTTTGCTTTCAGACCTGGGTTCAAGTATTTTGAAAAGTTATTTAATTAATTTTAATTATAATTTTAATCATAAATTGTTCAATTGGTTCAATTAAGACAGATGAAAAGGGAACTTTGAAGACCCTCGAACACGACAAATGTGAAAATATTGCAAGCTCGGTTTGATTGAGCCTGATAATTGACAGTAATTGAAATACTTCGTACTACCGACGCCGCCTAGCCCCGGGTGGAGCGCAACTCAATATTTACACCAATAAACAGTACAATTTTAATCCATCCCAAACGATGGTATGCATGTGGCGGGGAACATGGAACCATCAATGCGGTATTTTCAGATTAATAACATTCCATGTTCAGAGGCGTATGGGCCCCAGATAAAAGATTGGGTTTGTCCTAAACGAGAAAACAATAGGCAGAACTAAATAGAAAAGAATTTTGAGATGGGATCTTAAAATTTAAATCCTGCATATCACAGACAACGCCAAAGGCAAATTTAAAAAGCAGGAAGTATATCCTTGGGGGTGATTGAACAATATCCAAATTTATTTTCGCTGGGATATTGAAACCACCCATCTTTAAACTGGCCGAAATATCAAAAAAAAAAGTAAATTTAGAAGTACTATTAACGTAGTGCATAAATATCGTGCTCGACGACCTTCAATAATAAAAAAATATTAAAACAAATAAATAAATAATATAAATAAATATTATTTAAAACAATTATAAATATTTTTTTACAAAATTATAAATTAATTACTATTTTATTGTAAATATCTAATTATAATTGAATTGTATGGCAATATTTTAACAATTAAAATAATCAAGCTATGACTGCTAGATTTATGATTAATATAATGTTTTTCTTGTGTGTGTCTTCTTGTGTATATAACATACCGCCAGCATGAAATTTTGGCTCTGAACATTGCCAATGAAACTTTGACTAGACTTGATGCAGATATTGAGTGATACATGTATTTGCTTTCAAAGGCACTAATTTTCTAATCCAATGAAATTATCTGTTAGTCAAATCCATTCAGGTCTTAACACTTTTTCAGCTATTGAGAGAAGTCTAAACTGTTACAGAAAATGTTTGTAGAGCCAACAGACCAATATTAAAGAGGATGTAAATGATAAATTAAAACATTGTTAAGTTCTTTCTTTAGGCTTCTTGTGGGACTAGTTATTTCAACTCAATCATGCGCCGCTAAACATGGAATTGTATTAATCTGAAAATAACGCATTGAAGGTTCCATGTTCACCGCCATATGCAGTCCATAGTTGGGGGGATTGATCAAAATTTTACTGTTTATTGGTGTAAATATTGAGTTGCGCTAGGCCGGGGCTAGGCGGCGTGGGCAGTAATATGCATTCCCATTACTGCCCATAATCAGATCTTTCAATCAAACCAAGCGTGCAATATTGTCATATTTGTCGTGTTCGGTGGCTTCCAAAGTTCCATTTTCATCTTTATCAATATCTTAATATTCAATTCTTTAAATTTAATAATTAAACCGTTGTGTAGCAGTTGTGAAATTCATAGATTCAACAGTTTAAGAGTCATTCCCAAATTACAGTTTAAGCTCTAAGATGACCAACAGGTTTCAAAGTTTTAACGTTAGGCAATAACATCATATTGTAACATTGTCATATAATATGTAACCGCATATTTGTGACATTTTGCTACTGTAACATGTAATTAGGAGTAATTGAATTTAATTGACAATTATTTAGCATTTGTTTTTTTGCATTTTAATTAATTAATTACAATTAAAATGATGTTAATATTAATATTAAACTATGCGTTGTCTGTGATATGCAGGATTTACACTCACCTAAACTTTTTTGTACTTTATCATTAGAAAGGCATTGACTGAACTTTTTATTTGTGATCAGTTGCCAGCAACAGTCGTCAATTTAGGCTTTAATGTTACAAAAATTGATAGAGACACCGTTCAGCGAGAGTTATCCTAAATTTTGATAAAAATATAGTTTATGCAATTAAAGGTCAAGCAACCTGAAAATTGCTCTCAATTGCTTGTTGCTTTTTTATAGAACCTGTCGTTAGTAGGAAAAACATTAATCCTGGTTTATAAGCAGCACTCTTTTTAAATAATTTCACTTCAAAGTACCTGATTTTATCATTACCTCCCTTTCCATTAAAGACTGTTTTAATTTTGACCATGCAGTGTAAGAAAATGGAATTGGATTCATTTACGAAAACAATCAATAGAGATTTAAACGATATTAAAAACGTAATTGATTTCAAGACAAACCAGAATTTTTCACAACCTCTCTTGACATAGGGAAGTGAAGAAACTAGCGTACATTGTAAACAAACGCAATTGTTAACCAATTAGTTCCTTGGGTGAGTGTATATTCTCAAATACCCAGTCAAAATTATATAATGTTTATGTTTTCTCGTTTAAGGCAAACCCATTCTTTTATCTGGAGACCATACACCGCTGAACATGGTATTAATCTGAACGTTCATCGCAATATGCATACCATTGTTAGGGACCTATTGAAATTGTACTATTTACCTTAAAGTTTCCAAAATAACTTTAGTAGCTCATTTCAATGTTCATGTCAATAAGAAATATATCTGTATTCATCTTCTGTAAAGGAACAGATTTAAAGGACTGCAATGTTGCATCTGGAGTTTTTTTTATTTCTTCAGGTAAGTTGTTGTAGTTTTGTACTGTAGGCGGCAAAAAGGACTTGGAATAAAGTGTTGTTTTGCATTGAATAAGTGCGTGGTTTGAGCTGTTACGAAGCGTGGAGGTTGATCTTGTTTCATTTCGATCCGGGACTAGAGACTGAAGGTAATCTGGACTTACGTTGTGGGTCATTTAACCTCGTTAATTGATGTTGGTTACGTCGGACAAAAGGTTTCTACTATTTTATATCATCATAACGTTTATTAATTTCGCATAGTTTGGAGGCACCAGTAACGATTCTGGCGGCTTCTATTTGGATTGCTTCGACGAGGTTTGATCGTTCGATGGTACAATTGGACCAGACACATTCGCCGCATTCTTAAAGAGGCCTTGTGAAATTAAAATACATTTTCTCAAGTGATTTCCTATCAACAACTTGAAGAAATTTAAACTGCCTGAGGGTTGCAATACGTGTCCATGCCTTTTCTGTTATGAATTTTATACACTTAACCAATGTTCTAACTACAACGATCAAATTTGAATATAAATTTCTCAGCAAGGATTCGGGATTTACATTGCAAACTTGAAATTTTATAAGATATATCAGTTTTACTTTTTTAAATGAAAAATTCTTCACGCGTTTAGAAACGACTAACAATTAATCAAGGTATGGGTTAAATAAATAATTGTGGGTAGCGGGTACATTCTCCATAAACAAAAAAATCATGTCTAATTCTTTAAATATACACATTTAAGTAACTTTAAACAAGTCTATGCAATTCTACAATAATTCGATTGCTTTTTTCGGCTCAGTTGTAGACATGTTAAATGCAAATCAAAGCAGTGGCGTCTTTTAGGAACATGTCCGAGATAGAACCTATAGCAATACTTTCTTTTCACTATACTTTTTAATAGAAGTTACTAAGACATATGGCATTTTATTAGTTAAATATACTTAATAAAGGCGTTTCTAGTTTGTTTTTAATTTCTGAAGTATGTTATTGTTTTAATTTCAGTGGTACATGAAATGAAAGCGAATTGGAGAGAACTACGCTGCATTAAGGGTAAGATGTTCTTGTCGTCTCGCCAGATATTTGTATCATAAATACAAGAATTGCTTACACTTCTAAATTTACAACACACAGGCATACACCAAATACTACTAAATTATCATTATCATTGGTAAACAACACCAAGCTGCAACCATTGTTGCTCAATTTTTGAAACCATAAAGCACAGATAAACGGTGCCAATCTAACAGTCCAAGATAAATTTACCAAATTAACACACGAAACGGTTACAAAGGTTTAAATGGCAAAAGATAGAAGGATTTAAACCGTTATAATAGCAAGTTTATATCAAGGAAAAAACAACAAAGCATCTTCCTAATTCACAAACGTAAGACGACAACATAAATCTGATACTATATAGGAAAGATTGTTGTGTAATATTTATACTAAACCCTCTCGCGTGTACTTTGTGTTCCAATGATATTTACTTTATTCTAAGTCAATATGATAGACATGTTCTGACTTCTATCTCTTTGTCATATCTACCACTCTACATATTATAAGATCGTGCTTAGAAGTCAGTAAAGCCTAGGATAACAAGTCCTTTAAGAAAATCAATTAAAATCAATTAAAATATCACAGCTGATCCGGGGATAATACTAATACGCGTAATGCTGTCACACCTGAATCTCGGAGCGGTTCAGATTCGAACCTTTGCTGCGCATAATAATGATATTAAGAAGCTGCTTTGCTTGAATAACTCTGAGCACCTTTTCCTGTTGTTCTTACATTCTTGGAATTAACACTGTCATATTTTGTTATGCTGGAATACTAGTGGTTCAATTGTTAGGCTGATGAACCTTAAAATCCTACTTACAGATTGATTATACAACTAATATTCGAAGCCACCAATCTCAGGAGGCTATGCGAGTAGTTGTCCGATTTTGACTTTTCCTGTTTATTTCTGTATTCTGCAGACGAATATGTTTCGTTATCTAATTTTCATACACAGCTTTATCAAATGTTATTAAATCTTTCTGGAAATGATCCGCAAAATAACCACCTTGTATTACGTTTTTCCCCATTTTTGTTACGTTCCCACTATGAAATTAAACTATTGATTCCAAGTCGATCACGAGAGCCATAATTGACTGCTGAAACATTGTTAGTTTTCTATTTTTTCTACATTTTTGAAAGATAGGGTCCTGCTTATAGTAAGCATAGACTTTTTATCAAATATGTATGCTTCATTCAATGAGTTTTCAAAACATTTTGCGTAATTATTTGTAAGATGAATTATGGCATAACAAGCAACAATGTGTTTTAAAAAGAACTTATTCAATACAAAATATTTGTATACTAAACATTATTTAATAAACTGTTTATAGAAGTTCTTTTCTGACAATGCAAAAATTCAACGCATCTTATTTTAAAACTGTATTTTATTACTGGTAATTTATTTTTCAGTCTGTGTACCAAGAAAACGGCTGTGGTTCCCGATATCATGCTTGTTTCTTATAATAATACTTATTCTTTATTGTAAGTATACATGTATATATAAATATAATTCGGAAATCTATACTTGAAGTTCTGAAACATATCTTTTCCTGTGAGCGATCTGTTATCAACAAGTTAACTTTTTTTAACAATGTATTGTTTGTATTAGTCTCAGGCGATAAAATCTAGTGTAAATTATTAATAAGTGAGTGTTCATTGCAGTTGTTGGCATATTAATATCATCGTTCTCGGTTGCAACACATTGTTGAAATAATTTACTGTTTTAATAATTTATACTGACACCAAAAAGAAACTGTGTATTTTTTTTACTTTTTATGTACGTAAGCTAGGTCTGCAAAACTTACACATCTTTGTACATATGTACTCAGGAGTGCATTGCTTTGCACTAATCTGTCTAA
Source organism: Corbicula japonica (assembly GCA_038501625.1). Lineage (NCBI taxonomy): Eukaryota > Metazoa > Mollusca > Bivalvia > Venerida > Cyrenidae > Corbicula > Corbicula japonica. Next base: position 2,866,811 of record JAZAYU010000054.1, read on the forward strand.
TATTTTACCATTCGCTTGTCCTTTAAAGTTGCCGAATGGTGTTACTCAACATTTTGCACGTGCGTGCTGTGCGTCATGATTTTCAAGATTTGTTTGTTATTGACCGATTGGGTGAACGTTTACACAGTATTAAAATCACTTTAGATTTTGATCCTGACTCTTTTACAAGTAGCCTCGTCTTAGAGAAAACAAGAAAATTCAAGCACTCGTACTGCCTGCCTCTGACGTCAGCGTTGCAACGCAGTTTAATTGTCACCGATACACAATTTATTATTTTCCCATTACTGATTTTAGCATAGTGCAGCGTTAATCCGCAAAATTGATACAACTCGTCAGATAAGTAATTCCGTATTGGACACTGTCCAATTATCCTATTCCGTATTTGTGTAGCTTCCGGTAGTTTGATTTCACGGCCTGTACAAATACAAATAATATGAAATCGCCAAAAAATGTGAAAGAAAGTTAAATTCATAGATAGTCATTGCGGATATAAATAGAGCAAGCAAACAGGCAAAAGCCTACCTTTTCCATGAGCGAAGACATACCGTTCAACTATTCAAATTTAAATATCCATTTGCAATCCTTCCTATTTTCTGTTTAAAGTCTGACCCTATGATTTGATGTAAAAAAAGCTCGTTGCTGTGGTATAAGAATGAAACACTTTCAAATCCTAGTCGTTACATGTCGAATACCACTGTAAACACTTCCAACATCTTCTGGTCTTGTCCAAACTTTGCTGCTATTATTTGTCGTCGTTCAAAGATTTTAAAGTTAAATAATTCTTTATCTGACAGAATCGATCATGGCGCTTGAAAATGTAAACATCTGTTTGATGACGTAGAGTTATGGTTTATTGTGACGTAATTGCTAGCATCACATTTGATTATTGATTTAGTGATCATTTAATTGGAAGTGAAATAAGGGTAACTATATAATAAAAGGAACATTATACCAGTATACAATCTATATGTTTATATGATTTCTCGGTATCGCTTGATATTGTTTACATACCTAATTCGATAAATACAAATCTACAGATTGCATACTGGTATAATATTCCATATATTATAACTTGCGTCAACGTTTCGTTCAAACTGGCAAAGTTGGAGACGGCGCGGACAAGGCAGGCCGAGCTTAACGATGGTCCGTCAAGACCGCTATATGACGCTGACGCATTTACGTCGGCGGTTCAAAACTGCAACAGAAACGGCATAAGAGAATGTTATCTCTAGGCAAACGGAATTGAACCTATTTATCATAGAAGTTGTACTAAATGAAAAGAGTAAACGAAATATGACAATATGTATTATAGACTCGTTATTATTGAGCCCGTTTATGCCTTTTAATAGAAATGCGATTCGCCGTCTAAATCCGTGTTGAGTGCAACTCAGTATAACAACAGTAAACGATAGTGTCTATATGATTGTTGAGATTGAAACTTAAATGCGATATATTCAGAATAATACCAATAGAATTGAGTTATGATTATTTCGCTTATTCAGTCAGATGTGTCGTGTTAGAATTGAAATCATCAATTCCAGTGAATTATCGCAGGATAATTCGTCGTTCAGTTGCGTACATATATATATCAATCGGGGATACGCCCCTGTGATATATTCTTACGCATCTGAACTCCACCCTGTGAAGTATCCTGCGATAATTCACAGTATGCTATTGATTATTTCTTAATTATAGAACAACAAAGTTGTCAGAATATAAGTTATCAAAAACAGTCGTCGTCTATTCAATTTTTGAAAAGCCCATTATGTTATCAATTTCTATATATTAGTGTAGAACAGGCACGATGGACTTAACGGAAACAATCAATCACTGAATCAACAATTTTTATTTATCATATGATCCCAATATACCTTTTGATACCGAACAGTATGTATACAAATTAGAAATAACAAAAGGTATAGACCTTTTCGGGTTCAATCGGTTCCTTAACAACGGAAGCTAATTGGGCGCATGCGCGCTGTGCGTAGGGCAAAAGCGGCACACAGCAAACAACAATTCTGCGATAAATTATATTAAAATAAATTAAATTAAAATGAGTAATAATGCTAATACTTTACTACCAGATACCAAAAAGTGTACATTGAGAAGCTTAGTTGTCTCGATTTTCATGAAGACGACATCGATGATCCGTATATTGGCCTTGAAAAAGACCTACCTTAAAATATCCATGCGAAGATTAAGATTTCTTATCAGGCCGACACAATGGAAAATACGTTTATTAAAAACAATATTACATCTTTAGACTAATTATTTTCTTCATTGTTTATTTCAAGCTTGGAGAAGTATTTTCTCGTGTTGCAGATCAACTTATTTAATTCGAACTTCGATAATTTGAACACCGTATATATTTCAAACTGTATTCTCTCTTCCTGCAAAGCGCCTATAATATTCTATGTACATTTACCTAAATTCTGATAATTCAAACACCCGCTATTGCGAATTTCGAAATCAAAGCCAGTCCCGCCGTAAATTTTTCATTAATTCCTACCCCGATATTTCGAACTCCATTAAAATAATATTATATATCACTCAACATTATAGCCAGAAAAAACTTTAGCATTTTGGTCGAATAAATATATCGGCGCCGTAAAATTTTATTCTATTAATATGTCACCAGCGTTTTCAACAACAACTTGTATGGAAATTAATCCATTGATTATTAATTCAACCTCTTGTCGAGGAGAGCTAAATATTTTAACATGGACCTACGATTAGCGCACGTGATAATATACGGATATCGCGATTCGTGAAACAAACTAATAAATTAAATCTGGTCCCGTGATTATAAAACTTTTTTTCATCCTCAGCTCAGTTCTTTGCTCATACTTATAATTTCTAGAACATGTATAAGTTTCATAAAAGGGAACTACTGTTTGTTCTACTGTTGTCATTGATATAGTTGTTGTCGAGATATGTACAGTCATATTTTCAGGTCAAACTGTTTAAAATTTATTTTTAATAATAAAAGGAAAGGAAGCCTTCAGATTTCATGTTCAAATTATGTTGAGCATGAAATAAGTTTAATTATCGCGGTGATTTTGCTTTGATAAATCTGTCAAACACGCCGATATTCCTTTGTTTTGGCTGCTTTGTTATTTATTTTTTGCCCTACGCAATTTGCGCATGCGCGTAATTTTTACGGCTTCCGGGATAAATGCAGGGCAACCGATAGCGTCCCGAAAAGGTCTATACTGTTTCCCTTCTTGTTTGGTCGCCATCTTAAGAATTGCCACAGGGCACTTTACATTTGGTTCAGAGGAGCTGTTACCACCGTCAATAAAAAAATCATAGCATGTGTAAGCTTTCTCTGAGCATGCGCGCTAAGATGTGGAGAACATATTTTTGTTAGTAGATGATAGTAAGTAAATGATTGATTTCGTTTTTCTTTACGTCAAACAATATATATTTTTATTCCAAAAATCAGCAAAGTGTTTTGAAACACAAATAAATATGTTCTAAATTCCTTATCGTGTTATAAAATTTTTGTATTTGAAATAATCTTGTTTACAAAACTTCAGATGAGACAACGAATGAAAGTGATGAGATGTCTACTGACTTCCTTGAAAATTGTACAGAGTGGTTTGAAGACACGTTTGAGGATAACCTGAAAGTAATTTCAAAATATCCACGAGGGAATGCTGAATTATACTTTAAGCATATAAACGGTGACTTACTAAAGCCACTTACGATGAGGACATCTTTTCCGGTAATTATTTCGGCTGCTAATGAGGCATATTATGGTGTGATCCAAGGTCTTATAAAAACTGTGCATGAACTTGTACTTCCAAAGTATAAAGACATCAAGATGATTGTATACGACTTGGGTTTTACTGAAGCACAACTAGATACCGTAAGTAAATACCTTTCTGGCGTTTAACAATTTTATAAACATTATATTGAAACTTATTAATAATAAAATAACTTAATTATACCTTAGAAGAAACCAACGTGTTTTGTCAAACTGATGGATTACGACATGGTGGAGCAATGGTTGCCCGGTGGTATCATGCTTATAACATTTATTAATAATAACATTCTTCTTAAAATAAATAAACAACATTCTTAGCTGTAAACCTAATTTTATAATAATTTAATGTGTCACAAAAAAGCAACATATGCATATCAGGAATCGCCACACTCAAAAAACACAGCCTCCCCACGCAGCGAAAAAGAAGAGAGGAAGAGAGAGAGAGCGCATGTTTTATATATGTATGTCAATTCAAATAGGACGCCACAAACAATTAATAAACAAGAGAACCTTTGGGGATACCGCCTTGGAACGGTCAGTGGCAAAACAAAACAAGAAAATTTTGTTTTAAACTTCATACTTTCTGTGACATATTTTGAATATAACATAAAATCAGGACATAAATCGACATTTTACTCATATGTCAGAAGTGCATCACAAAAGGCAAACCCTTTATCATCAATTTTGTAATAATTGATCAGAGATAACTGAGTTGCTATTCGTGATTAGCAACCTGGGTTTCCTATATCAACGAAGTGTTTACTAACAGTGACGCCGCCAACGTGAAGGTAAAGTTATTCAAGCGGTCACTTATCGATGTTACCGCTAACGTCCACCAATCTCATGTCTTCTAAACAATTGGATAAACATATATATAGATACAGGTTTGACTTTAACTTGGACAACAAATTACGAATCGCAAATGACAATTCCTGAAAATGTTCGAACCTGTGACCCTTTAAAGCTGACTTCACCACGGGAATAACTCTTGAAAGTCCACGGGGCCAGGCCACGTGAATACGCAGGTTGCACTTCAAATGATGTTCTATCTGCAGGTCAAAAATGTTTGCAGAACAATGCCTGTGATTTGTTTCTGGTTCAAAAAAGCACGGCCAGGTCTCGTCAGCGGTAATAGTATGAACAAGAAACTCTACACCCTTCCGTAAAACCGACTCCCGAGTGAATGCATAGCGCTTCTGTTAATTTTCTTCAATAAGGAGACATGGAATCTAGCGAGAGCTGTCCTTTTTCATGATCAGTTGCTCTGTGAAACGCGATTCACGGTACCGTCACTATATCATGTGTCATTAAAAATAGCAAGAATTGTGACGCATATGTCCCTGCTTACTACGTCCTTCACCGTTGTTACGAACGTCGCCTCCAATGATGACCGTCGACCAAACCCGCTGTAGTCTTCACAAGGTTCGCGCCATTATCAGGAATCTACGATGCCACTTAATAACCTGTGTCTGCGACATTGCTTTTCCGTCCATAATTTCGTCATCAGTCATAGGTTTACTTCGGAGACGATTGCGCGTGGTTCGAATTTCTCAAATAACTCCATTGACGACATTTACATGTAACAGAGAAATAATTATTGTAAACAAAGGCATAACATATTTGAGACAAACTTGACGATACACATTATAAATGTAACTTGCAAAAAGTCATGTTTGCGTTTTACTTAGTACACTGTTAAATCATTTTATTTCGCGCGGGTTTAATTATCGCGTAATTCGCGGTACGGCAAATGCAACCCCAGCCAATTCAAACCATTTAGCAGTGTTTCGTTTGAGGAAAACACATATATCCGCGAATTTATTTGGGTGTTTGCGCGAAAATTCGTCCCCGCGAAATAAAATTATACTACAGTATTGTTTAGCCAGAATTCTTAGTATTTCGTGTACAAATAAGACTTGCCCCTGTAATATGTACACTCGTCGCTATTGCAGCATGTAATTAGAAATCGTCTTGTTTACAAAACATTCTAACTTGTTTCCATCATGGCAACGAGATAAAGGGCTCGTTTCGCATAACTTACTTTCTCGTGTCTGGTACTAATAATCGCATGGACACGAGATAGTTTTAAGGAGTTGCGCCTTTTGCCATTGCTATGCTATGCTGTAGCTAAAAAGAAAAAACAAGAAAAATCTCTCCAACAGCACAATGCAGTTCCAGAAAAACTTTGCACAAACCAGTGTTATCAATATATGTTAAATTTACATATGAAAAGAAAAGTTGGAACAGTAAAGAATCAAAGTACTGAAAGTACAGAAAACCAGCGAAGCGATTTTGCTTATTGAGAATAACCAGTGCCATGATTCTCATACATGTATCCATTAACGAAAAAGCAAAGAACTTCCTCTTATCTAAATGATAGTGGAAATAAGGGTTTCCATGTATTATCTGGATGAAGGCTTCTGTTAACCCTTTACTCCATAGATATACCTTCATAGCTTGTGCGAACAGTTTAGATCCATATCAGCTGGCACATGTGTGCGATCTGATTAGGATTTAAACTGTTCGCTTTTATGATCATTTTTTCTGACCAGTAATCACAAATTTTAGATCCAGATCAGATGGCACTATTGTGCCAGCTGATCGGGACCTGAACTGGTAACCTATGTGATGATCTCTGTGAAGCACACAACTGATAGAGTGTAAAGTGTTATTTACTTTCATGATACCTTCATTCGCTATATTGTCCGCATTTTTCACACTCCTTTTTTGTCGTCCGCACTTTTCAACGATATTCTATATCGTCCGCTAATTGGACCGCATTTTAGTGCGACCCATATTCCATACCTCCGTGTCCGTTCCACGTCGGACGGACACGGAGGTATAGAATATACCCAACGATATCTTGGTGAGTGAAAAATCGCGGACACGGACAATGTTTGACCATTGTTGCACCGCACCGATCAAGTCCTAGAAATATGAACCGCACCGATTTTACATTTAATCAAACTGTTGTACAGATGAATTTGACCATTGATGCACCGCACAGGTTTTGTCCTATGAACATGACGTAGTTAATACCAACTTTAACATGTAGCAGAAAACTTGGGGACTACTTTACTTGCTCTGATTTCTCTGAAATGCGTAAATCGCCGTTTGCAAGTTGGTTTGATACCAATTTCAGAATTGTGATTAGTAAAACCAGCTTCGCTGGTTAAACATAATAAGACCCCAAAATCCTAAAATTCTATTTGCAATTTATCCCAAAAACGAAGCACTACTAAACAACAATTTAAATTCTTGATGAGTAATGAGTTACTGACAATGATACCTGAGGTCATTTGGTCTAAAAAATGTATGCAATCGGAGTTATTTGAAAAAGTGTGTTTGACCTTCAGTTTTCTGGTCGCTAAAACGAATGACAAAAATAACAATAATGCTTTCTCTCTTCACAATTGAAAGTTCTTTTCAAGGACCTTAGATAATGTTGTCAGTATCATATTTCAGTTCCAATGGTAGTTATATTCGTCAAAAAAACTTCCGGCTTTGTTGGATCAATGTAGGATAAAATGCTATCATTCTTATAGATAAAAATGCAAGATAGTTATTTTAGGAAGATGTATAGTTTTCATATACAATGTACAACAATCCAAAGTTTAAATTGCTCACCAAGTGTTTTTTGCAATGAATACGTTAATTTATAAATGCCAGTATATTGATTGTTTTCTTTAAAAATCAATTAAATACTATTTTCTTAGACCATATGGTAAAAATTAGAACAGTCATACATTGAAAGGGCAGTAACTATTAATTTAACACTCTAAAACAGATTTACCTGAAGAAACATGCTGTTGATTTATGATTAATATACCGAAAAACAATGAAACCTAAACCGTTTTAAAATTGTTAAGTGATGATAAAGATTATCTTTCATTTAATTTGTGATATTTGCACGTATCTGAACATTTGATAAAGCTGGAAGATGATGTTATGTTTTCACAGAGGTCAGGGTTATCTCCACTTTTCTAAATAATGACGAGACCGACAATTTTTAACAATAAGGTATTAAGCAGATGATTTGACTGTCTAATTAAGAAGTTTCTGACATGTACAAAAGGAAAAATACAATCTTTAAAGCCCATTTGTAAAAAGAAGAAAGATTCAGTTACTTAAATATCCGTTCTCGCATATAACCTCCCTTAATATTAAACATAGAACAAAATTCAACGCTTAATATTCATCAACTATGCAATTTTTTTCTTCTTTCTGTTTTTTTTAAACTGATTCTGAATCGACAACTTCCAAGATAAACATATTGGTGATCAAATTCCTACAGATATAAGCAGTCACTGACGTAATAGGAGAATTACATGTTATTTGTGTCACGTTTTCATTTTGGCTCAGTATATTTTTATGTTTTCCTTCATACTATGTGTTCCTGTTGAAACAAGATCTGTAATTAAGAGAAATTTATTTGGTGCTTGATTTAAAACTGCATACATTTTGCAAAAATACATTTATTGTAAAATAAGGAATAACTTGTTAAAGATGTAATTTATAAAGCTGAAAAAGAAGATTTACAATTGAAAACATACAAAGGGTTTAGTCAATGATTTTTTCTAAATAAAATAGAGACAATATGCGACCAATAAGCACTTTCGGTAAATGCATATATAATTTTACATATGACCTGATTTTTAGATGAAAACCTTCTGCCGATGTGAAGTGAGGCAGTTCCCATTTCATCTGTTTCCTCCACATGTACAAGAGTTACGCATCTATGCATGGAAACCACTTTTGGTAAAAGTAAGTAGTCGTATTTCTTACAAAGTATTCTGTGATATGACAATAATTTGGACAACATAATTTCGAGAAATCAATAACTCTTTCCTTAAAGCTGATTAAAATTATATAGTAGATGCGATACATGTATGAGATTTATTAAGTCAAGTAGTCGTCATGTATAATTGTTCCCTAGCGTGACTTGTAGCTCAATTTATATTTATGAAACGACGATCCCTGAAGATGACAAAAGCAACGACAAAAAATGTCTTTAAAAGAATGAACATAAAATCGAAATAACTGGCATACCTAGTAATCATCGTACTAAATGTTTACGTTATATGTCCCGTAATTCCGTTGAACAGCCAGTGTTGGGTAAGTTTAGATCGAAAGAACTTTCACTTGCCGGTGAATTGTTTGTATAAAAATGTGCATATCAGGAATCGCGACACTCAGGAAATACTGCCTCACGCGAATCAAAAACAAAATTAAGAGGATAGCATAGATTTATCAAAATATAACTTTCAAAGAAGATAACACAAGTAATTTACGAACAAGAGAACCATTGGGGTTACCGCCTTGGAACTGTCAGTTGCAAAACAATTTTCAACTGAGGGTTTAAACCAGGTTCTATGTTGCACCAACCTCCCAGTTGCAGACTCGGTTTTATTGAGCCTGTTCATGGACAGTTATGGAAATGCATATTACTGCCCACGCCGCCTAGCCCCGGGTTGAGCGCAATTCAATATTTACACCAATAAACAGTACAATTTAGACCATCCCAAACGATGGTGTACATATGGCGGTGGACATGGCAGATAAGAAGCTAAGAGCAGTGTAAATTGAATTGGCGGGTACTCAGTAAGCTTAGAGACCAGCGCCCATACTTTGAGTTAAAACAGCACGAACATAATGACAGGGATTAAAGAAACAAATCGAGCTTGCTTCTATGTTCTTTTACAAGATTTCCCTGTAAACCTTCATTAACCATTAAGCCTCTGCCACCTTCTTGCAACAAAAGTGGTTATCATAACGATCAACTGTCGATGGATTAATCACCATGCATGCAGAGCACTGTAGAATATCATGCTGGTTATTTGTCAGTTAACACATGATTAATACGTACATCGTAGAGAAATTAACATTGTATTTTATTTTCTTAAGTTTATAAATTGATTTTTCATAAAATGTGAGTGTTAAAACCTGTGTTGCAAAAAGGTGAAATCGACATAAGGAATTGCCGCATTCAGAAAAACAGCCTCCCACAAAGTTAAAAAGAATAGATGAAAAGAGAAATTTGAAAGCCATCGAACATGACAAATATGCAAATATTGCAGGCTCGATTTGATTGAGCCTGTTCATGGGCAGTAATGGAAATTCATGTTATCGCCCAAGCGGTCTAGCCCCGGGTCGAGCGCAACTCAATATTTACACCAATAAACAGTACAATTTTAATCCATCCAAAACGATGGAATGCATATGACGGTGAAGAAGAAGAAGAAAAAGAGAGAGAGAGAGAGAGAGAGAGAGAGAGAGAGAGAGAGAGAGAGCATGGTTAGTAAAATGATTATTTTCAAAAAAGACACCACAAACAACTAACAAAAACAAGAACCCTAGGGGTTACTGCCCTTGAACGGTCAGTGTCAAATCAAAATGCAACTGGGGGTTTCAAACCAGGTTCTAGCATGTGAGGTTGGTGAACCCTAGAAATTTGTTTAAATCCCCAGTGTCAATTTGATTTTCCACTGACCGTTCCAGGGCAGTTACCATAGGTCCTCATTTTTTGTTAATTGTTTGTGGTGTCTATCTTGAAATTGATCATTTTAAACGTGCTGTTTCATCTGTTTCTTTTTCGTTTGCTTTGCAGACTGTTTTGATGGAATTTGGCTGGATTTGGTATATGGATAGTTCAACTAGGATCACTACAGATAATCTCGACGATGCATTGCGATACAGCAAGGAGAACTCAATTTTATTTTTTAGCAATCCGCTATATTATAATACTGCTTTTCACACAGACGTTGCTACAATGGAATATTTTGGGGAAGACCCTTGTAAATACAGACATTTTGGAGAAATTGAAGCCGGTTTTGACTTGTATTACTTTGACCTAGTTACGAATATTACAGTCAACCAATGGGCAGCATGTGCTCTTAACAAGGATTGCATTGCTCCAAAAGGAAGTGAGAACAAGCTGATTTGCGATATAAAAAAGAAAATTGACGGTCGGTGTCACAGATATGACCAATCGGTTTTTAGTATAATTCTCAGAAGGCTTTTTCACGAAAGAAACGATTATCCGTTAGTTCCCATGAAAATCCGTAAGTTTAAAAGAGGGGAACATGTAAACTATTTTAAAGCGCCACTGAAACGTTAGGCATCTGGCATAAACGAAATAGCTATAATTTTGGACAGAATTGTTGGACGCGCACTCGATGTAATAATGTGAAAGTGTACTGTTTACTTGTATAAATATTGAGTTTAGCTAAACCCGGGGCTAGACAACGTGGTCAGTACGTAATTTGCATTTCAATTACTGTCCATGAACAGGCTCTATGTAAATTAGCATGTAATATTTATAAATTGGTCATGTTCAGTGGTTTGAAAGTTCTCTTTTTATCTTATACACATATTTGGTAAGAGTTTAGTTTTAGATAAACAGTTTGAAATATACAAATTGTGTGCCTGGTTTATATACAAAATAAAAATAAAAAAAGAAATGCGAAAAGGGTATTAATTGCATTCATTAAAACTTTTATTTAGCCAGTCGTCTACGTTGCTTTTCTCAGTACAATGTAAATTAGCTTTGTCTGGATTTTTGGTTTTACACGATATATGTATTTTTTTTTGTTTTATAGTGTGTTTTAAGTTAAATGTGACAATAAATCTAAATTGTCACCCTCCATATCTTTTTAAATATCGCATCAGTAAGGTTACGTCACGTTTGTGTGTCACAGACTCTGCCAGACATTTTGATGAAGAGGTTTTGTGGGTGCGGATTCAAAGTTGATTTCATATGATTCTTAACTGTGTCTAAACTGTGTTTATGCCATTTTGTCATATATATACATGAACTGGCTGTAAACACACAGACGTGTAGCAACTATGTAGACATTTAGTTAAATAGTTCAGATGATGCCTTCAAGATCAATTACAATGAGGCAGTTTACAATGACAAATCGTATTATGAAATACATATTATATAAATTAAACACACAAAAAATAAGTTTTCAAAACGTACACTTAACAAATTTCTGCTCTTGGCTGATCGTTTTTAAAACATAATTAAATTTGTAAGGAGTAATTTGTATTTTTTTTACATTGTTTATATGTTTTATTATGTTTCATAGAACTGTGTGGGGAGGCTGTTTTTTTTAATGTGGCGATTCCTGATATGCATATTTCACCTTTTTATAGAAGTAACAAAAACTTGTAATACCGTAAATTGGGATATTTTGGCCTTGGTTAATAATCGGCTTAATTGGCCGCGCTAATGGAAAGGTCAAATTAAACACACCAAAATATGTCACAGGTATAAATTAAGCCCATTTAGTGCAAACACAACAACAATACATATTATTACACCTCACGTGATTAGTTTACTATATAGCCTAATGTGATGTCACAGGGAGATAATCGCTATTATTACACCTCACGTGATTAGTTTACTATATAGCGTAATGTGACGTCACATGCTGACAATCCGTAATGTTACCCTCTTGACATTACCTATGCGCCCGCTTGACATTACGAATCGGCCCTCGCGTGCGTTGAATGATTTTATTGACAGTTGAATTAATGTTTTATTGATCAAATTGACTTTTTATTTTGTGTTAATATCATTGTTGAATAACTTTGTAAAACTTTCCGAATTATTTTGTTCGGTATAATAAAATAAATATCACATCCTTCAGTGGGTCAACAGTTGTCCCTCGGTGTCGGGGATAGTGTTTCGAACTGTTGCCCTCGGCCGATGGCCTCGGGCAACAGTTCAAAACACTATCCCCTCCACCTCTGGCCAACAGTTTGACTGTTCCCAAATCACATATGAAATAACTGTATACTATTCCCCCATGCAAAGGCATGAACATGCAGAAAAGGGTTATAAAAGTATATTTCAAAATTTCAAAACAACAATTAATTATTACCGATTTGGTGGGCAGACATGGAAAAGAAGAGTAGTTGGAGTTTGTTTACCAGCTATCAGAATACAGAGTTTAACATATCATGCTATTTTCTTACTTTTTATCTTTTATGCCATCTCTGCAATTTATAAACATCCATTTATTTAAGAAATTTACATGACAAATTCTGCCAAAGAGTCACAGATTTTATAGTTTAAAAAGAGTTTTATTTTGTAAATAAAATGCTGAGAATTCAAACTACAAATTTTCTGCAAACTTGAGCTCATTAAAACATCAAAGATTATGTGACTTAATCCACCTCAACTGAAAAAATATCAAATTTTTCCTTAAATTATGTTTTATGATTCATGAAATTTAATTATCTTTCTTTTTTTTAAATGCCTAAAGATAATAACAAAAAAGGAAAATACATCATGGTTTGAACTCACAACCCCACAAAAAAGAGATGGAAGAGTAAGCCTCTTTCCAAGGTGTCAAAGATGCTGATGTAAAATTACATAATTATCTTTTAGTTTTTTTGCAACAGAAAATCATTTTGTTCTTTAACTTGTGGCATTGTTGCCTGAAGGATAATTAAGAGTTTATATTGCATAAATAAATTTACACTCTTTGCAAGATGCAACTTAATACATATATAACAAATATAATAATGGCAATATTTTCTTAACTTCTTGTTTTTATCATACATGTGATACAATGTACATGAGTTGTATGAAGGAATGGGATGAGTTAAGGTTATTTTAAGAGTATCGTAATGCCAACATGTCATTTTATGTCTTGTTTTCTTTTAAACAGAAAGAGAAGTTATTTTATTAGACAAATCAGAATACAGTCCTCATTAACCTTTTACTCCATGGGATATCACTGTTATCCGATTGGCAAACAGTGTAGATCCAGATCAGCCAGCACATTCATGCTGTCTGATCAGGATATACATTGTTCACTTTTAGATTCAGTAAGTTATGTTTGACCAAGAAGCCTATAGGAGCTTTATCAAGCGACAGGAATTTATAATATATGTAGTAAAGGGATAATTCTGATTGCTTTCAATTTTCTTTTTCATTCATTATTTTAAAAGAATATGTTTTTTCAAAGCTGTAAAAATCTAAATATAAAATTTACGTGATGTTCCACACAATGATCTCCAATAGCTTCCATAATAGTTTACTGTCTAGAAAAATAAATAATATTATTTGTGTTTATAAAATTTGATCATAAAATATATAACACAACATAACCTATTAATATTTTGTGATATTGTCAAAATTGATGGGTATGCAAAAGAATTTATTAAATCTAAAAGGCTTGATAAATATAAATTTGTCATTGAAATTCTAATACACTAAAGTGTACTCATAATTTCGAGAAAAAAAACACATTCCAAGTGAAAAGCTGAAAATGCACATTAAATATGTAATAGGATTAGTTATATTTCTAAAATAAATTGGAATTCATCTATCTTATCTTGATGAATTTGATAATTTTATAAATGATGTCCATATAAAGACTGAGTTACATCTCTATTCCACTTACAACTCATCAGTTAAGTGAATGTCTTTTTGTGCAACATGGATGTAACTTGAGTTACAACCGTATTGCACACAAAATTTATCCAATATGAGATACAACCTTTGGACAAATTTGCAATATTAAGTAATTTTTTTTCAAAAACTTTTTTTTCTTTAATTATATTATGTATTTATATAAAATGAGCCATATTATGCAAAAAAGTCATTTTCCAAAAAAAATGGACTTACAACCCTGTTGCGCTCAACCCACGATATGCGACAGCATCATGTCACCCTCGCGTGGGTCTAAAAATAAATGTCTTGGAAATCCGATTACAAATTAACTTCTACATGTTCTACGCATGCGTAATTGACCGAGGGAGATAAACGCATTTTGATCATTATTTGTAGCCGCTTATTGAGCATTATTGATTTTGGACTTCCGGCGCTTTAAAAACAAATGTTCGGTGTAATAAAATAAATATCACATCCCATTGGGGGAAACAGTACGAAATGTTAACCCTTGAAAAGGTAATGTCTAACCCTTGAAAAGGTAATGTCTAAAGGCTAACGCCTCGGTTGACATTACTTCTCTCGGGTTAACATTTCGTACTGTTTCCCCCAATGGGATGTGATATTTATATAATGTTACCCTCTTGACATTACCTATACGCCCGCTTGACATTACGAATCGGCCCTCGCGTGCGTTGAATGATTTTACTGAGAGTTGAATTAATGTTTTATTGATTAAATTGACTTTATTTTGTGTCAATATCATTGTTGAATAAATTTGTGAAAGTTTCCGAATTATTTTGTTCGGTATAATAAAATAAATATCACATCCATCAGTGGGTGATAGAACGTTATGTTCACCCTTGACAGGTAATGTCAACCTCGGCTAACGCCTCGGTTGACATTACCTGTCTCGGGTGAACATTCCGTTCTATAACCCACTGAAGGATGTGATATTTATATATTGTCTTGGTACTGAGTTCTAGATATTTAAGAATTGATGGAGTTTCTTCTATCATAGAAAATTGAGACAACATGCAAGTCATGATTCTGAATGTTTAGTTAATAACCTTAAGGTTCGGTAAATTCTATAAACACATATAAAAACTAAAGGATACACATCACAAACGTGACATCACAAAGGACCGGAACAAATTAATTATTATAAGCTACATAAGTGAAGTAATATATACACTTAGATACTACTTGAAACATGTTGACACATATGACATAAATAAAAGAAACATTTGAGCTGTAATAAAACATGAAGCAGCATAAAAACAGCAGTCATGCATAAGTAACTGCTATTTAAAGCAGCGAACAAACATATATGGCTAGGTGCTCTAACTACAGCATGAGCAAAAGCAAACTCTCCCCATTCCAACAGCTGACCAAACACTGAAACTGCTCGTAACTACTGCTTGTAACTTGTGTGGTCTCTATAATGCTGGGGGAAGGGGTTCCATAGCTGTGAAACGTAAGGAGTTGATGCCATAACTTGAAGTTCATACCTGTGAGACTTCTGCAGTGTTAGTATGCGTAAAATAATATGAGTTACATTTATCTTGACTAGAGCATTCAAGTAAGTAGGTGTTTCTTAATCATTGTTTTTGGTCTAAGTTAAAAGAAACCTATTGCTATAGCTTGAATTATTTCATGATTAGCATGCATCTTTTGGTCTAAAAACCATCTGATAAACGTCCGATTATCTTCCGGAAATGTTCTGAGCAGGAAAAGTGTTGTTATCTGCATAATTATATAATTTACTTTTAGAAATTTAATAAAATATAAAATAAATAATACAAAAATACACTATCACAAAACAATCCAAAAATTAAAGCCAACGATGTAATTAAACTTAAGAAAATGCTTAGTGAACAGTAGTTAATTTTTAAATCTATAAATTAAAAAATAAAGGTTAGGAACATTATATTTTACAGCGCTCTGCAGGCCTGGTGATTAACCCATCTACAGTTGATTATTATGCTTACCTCTTTGGTTGCACGACGGTGCCAGGAGTTTACGAGTTTATGAAAGTTTATGGGGAAATCTTTTCTTAAAAGAACCTAGAAGCTCGATTTGTTTCTTATCTTCTTGCTGATTTAACTCCAGGTGCTCTGGTCTCGGTAAGATAATTGAGTACCCGCCCTTTGGCTTTGCAATGTTATAAGCTTCTTATGTGTGTGCTTTTGCATGCAACATTGTTGAGCCGATGGGAGGGTTGTAGTTATTTCACCAAGACAACTTGTTCTTGTTTTGTGATATGTAGGTGCAATTTAATTTGCCACTGTCCTTTCCAAGGCGGCAACCCCTCGGGTTCTCAGTTTTGTTAATTGTTTGTGGTGTATTTTTTTGAAAATAATCATTTTATTAACCATGCTCACTTTCTCTCTCTCTCTCTCTCTCTCTCTCTCTCTCTCTCTCTCTCTCTCTCTCTCTCTCTCTCTTCTTCTTCTTCTTCTTCTTCTTCTTCTTAACCGCTATATGCATACCATCGTTTTGGATGGATCAAAATTGTACTGTTTATTGGTGTAAATATTGAGTTGCGCTCAACCCGGGGCTAGACGGCTTGGGCAATAACATGAATTTCCATTACTGCCCATGAACAGGCTCAATCAAATCGAGCCTGCAATATTTGCATATTTGTCGTGTTCGATGGCTTTCAGAGTTCTCTTTTCATCTATTCTTTTTAACTTTGTGGGAGGCTGTTTTTCTGAATGTAGCAATTCCTTATGTCGATTTTTCATAAAAATTGAGTGTTAAAACCTGTGTTGCAAAAATGTGAAATCGACATAAGGAATTGGCACATTCAGTTTTGTTAATATTTGTGGTGACTTTTTGAAAATGATTATTTTATTAACCATGCTTTCTCCCTCCTCTCTTCTTCTTGACTGTTTGAGGAGGCTGGTTTTGTCTGACTGTTAATTCCTGATATGCATTTTTCACCTTTTAATATTGTGACAATATTGGACAAGATAACTGTTCTAAGTAACTTTCTGCTCATTATCTAAATGTGGTGAACATATCTGTCAGGTGTTTTTGAAATCCTTCAAGGGGTTCAAGAGTTATAGAGTTATAGAACAAAAGTGAAACAAAGTCATATGAACTTTGACCCCTAAGTCTGACCTTGACCTTGCAGAGAACCATCCTTAACATGGCTTCTGCATATCGTCTTAATAAAGTAACAAGTTTTGGGATGTTACTTCGAAATCCTCTAAAGGGTTCAAAGCGGAAGGGAAATTGAGTGTTAGGACCTTTGACCCCTTACTTTGATCTTGACCTTGAAGCGGGCCATCCTGAATATGGCTCCTACACGTTGTCTCAATGTGGTTGACATTTGTGATAGGTTTCATTGAAATCATTCAAGGTGTTCAAGAGATAGAGTGCGAAAGGGAAACAAAGCCATATGACCTTTGACCGTTAAGTCTCACCTTGACCTTGAAGTGAGCCGTTCTGAACACGACTTCTGCACGTCGTTTCGTGTGTCAGGTTTCTTAGAAATCCTTCAAGCGGTTTAAGAGCGGAAGGGAAATTGTTAACGGACCTACAGAAAATAGGAAACCGAAGCAATATCCCTTAGGGTGTATAAAAACATGATGAATCAAAAAGCCAACAGTTTAGATCTGTTTAGAAGACATGTAGCTATCTGCCAGATAATCTGAATCTTAAGCTTTTTGCCCATATGATACAAGCCGAACTATGGAGTAAAGGGCTGATGTTATCACACACGTTTTCTGCTAGTGAATGCATGGATGGAAAGTATTGATTGCAAATTATTATTCTAAGTGTATTAAATATATTCAAAAGAACACAAATTATTATCAATATCATTTAACGTTTTTATGAATTTTAATGTCTGTGGTAATGCTTCATAGCGTATATTGTTTTATATCTTTCATTACAGTTAAACATTTTCTTTATCCTAAACACTTCTACAGATGACCATGCTATATACACTGGTGGAATATATTTCTATCTTACACTGATAGAAACATGTATCCTCTATTTTTCATAAAGTTAAAAGTCACCATTTAATAGCTTCTTAATAAAAAAACGTTCTTGTAACAACAATTGAAGAGAGAAACGTTATTACCAGGATTTCTCAAACACATAGAGGGTAACAATTGCTCATGTGACAACACGTTTCTTCAATTTCAATTTAATGGGATGAATGCAAAGAAGTAAAATGTCATGCTTTACTTTGTATTATTAAAATATAATAGTATTTTACCATGTAATAAAACTGAATAAATAAATAAAATAATCACAAAATATTCACTGTTTGTACTATGTACATCACGAACACTTAAATGCCACAACGTACTTGGTTTATTTAATTTTGTAAAACAAACACTCACAAACTCGTAGTTCATTTCACTAGCTAATATACAGTTATTCGGTTTCTTTCACTAGCTAATATACAGTTATTCGGTTTCTTGACAGAGGAGACAATACGCTCGACTATTCTATTCATTTGAAATAAATGCAATTTGTAGAATAAAAGAACAATAAAGTATAGCCAAACATTAATGTGCAAATGAAATAATGTTAAGAAGTGAATAGTAAGGGAGGAATTTGATATCAAAGAAGAGAATTAATTTCTTAATGTACCGTATCGAACTGAAATGTGGAACAACTATGATATATGGAACAGTTGGAAAACTTGTTGTACCCAACATTTTGTCATTGAGTACCCACCCATTTGGCTTTTCAATGCCATTAACTTCTTATGTTTAAAACGTTTGTGTACTTTTGCTTGCACGACTGTTAAGCTGATGGGTGGGTTTGAGTTATTTCACTAAGACAACTTGTGCTTGTTTTGTGATATGAGAACCTTATGGGGTAAGTGTGAGGTTGGCGCACCGTAGAACCTGGTTTTAACCCCTAGGGGCAATTTGTTTTGCCACTGACCATTCCAAGGCGATATCCCCAAAGGTTCTCTTTTTCGTTAATTGTTTGTGGCTTCTTATTTAAATTGACATGCTTCATGCTTACCTGCAAAATAATAATGCTCTCTCTCTCTCTCTCTCTCTCTCTCTCTCTCTCTCTCTCTCTCTCTTCTTTTTCTCTGGGAGGCTGGAGAGACAGTGTTTTGTAAGTATGGCC
The DNA here is from genome assembly GCA_038501625.1 of Corbicula japonica. Lineage (NCBI taxonomy): Eukaryota > Metazoa > Mollusca > Bivalvia > Venerida > Cyrenidae > Corbicula > Corbicula japonica. Next base: position 2,886,091 of record JAZAYU010000054.1, read on the forward strand.
ATTCCCGATATGCATATTTCATTTGTGGTTAGTAATTCATGATGAGGGACATTCATTTTAGCTTAATATCACTGAAGTAATGCTACAGAATTAAAATTTTAACACAAAATTGCAGTTAAAAGTGGTTTAAATGTGAAAATAGAGTAGGTCTTGATGAAAGTGATGTACATTATGATAGTGGAAAAGTATTTCAAGTTTGAAGTTGACATCTGTATTGACTAAAAAGATAAGTATCAAGTGCGTGAAAACGTTAACACAAAATCTAAGTGCAAAAGGAGCAATTTTTTATCATAAATGTAGCAGACTTATTACTCATGTTAGTTACGGTGAAGATTATGATAGTGACTATATATTCCAAGTTTCTGATCAATATCTCCTCTAGTTTCAAAGGTATGGACCAAGTGAAATCAACAAAAATATTTTTATAGCTTACTAATTATTTGTGTATTGAAGGCCATAACATTATTATTATTATTATTATTATTATTATTGCAAATATTCATAAAAATACCTTATACAAAAAAAATGAATCTATAACTCCTATTTGCGCACAACAACGAGATTGCCTATTCTCAAAACATCTTGACTTAAAGTGGAAATAGTTAGATAGTTGTAGAAACCACCGGTTAACATCTATAAATGTCTATTTTAAATCTTAATTTATGCTAAAGGACCTTAAAATTATGTCAACAAATATTCAAGTAGCCGGATATAATATCATTTTGATCATACTGTGTCTTTAAATATGTATAAACTAATGTTAACAGATGGAACGGAACATTGAAAGCAACCGAACACGACAAATATCAAAACATTGCTGCCGCGGTTTAATTCACGGGCAAAAAAACTCGGAGTCACTCACTTCTGTCAAATTCGCCCAGCCCCAAGCCGAGCTCTTTCCAACATGTGCATAAATACAGCCAAAATCCACCGTTAAAACAATGCAATATTCACACAAGACACTTATGGCATTGGCGAGAAAAATGGTAGGTACTCTCCAGTACAAGTAAATGCATATGTTTTCCTCGATTTCGTTCTTACATTCCTAAATCTACCAGGAAAAGTATAACACTGATGTGTTATATGTGGATGACATTTAATGGAAGTTTTTGTTGGGTGTAAGAGTTCGTGCAGGTGATGGATTGTTTTGTAAACAAACAAACAAAGACTTAAAGCTAAACTGACACGTGCCTAGTTTCAATTAAAAAACGTTCCAATATAAGTAATCATCTGTATCTTATACACATTTATCGAAATCACACAAAAACAACGCCATAAATTAAAATTAACAGCTACAGTTTAAGAGCTGTCAAAATCGGTAAAATTTCGGAGTGGGCGGAGCTTAATATCGATGACGTCATTGGATCTTTCACGCTTATAGTTAATAGGGCTAATTGTATAATTATTAGATGAGCGCAATAATGATAGGGTGATTATTTATAATAAAAATGGGTGTTTGTGCTGTTATTAATTGCAAAAACAATTAAAATCAAAAGGATATTATTTTCTTTCGATTTCCCGATAAAGAAAAAGACAGTAAAAGACATTAAATATGGGTTGATAGGTGTAAAAGGAAAGGACTATAACACAAAGACGTGGAGTGCTAAAGGTCCCCGGATTTGTGAGCATCATTTTTGATCGGCAGTCTATAGTTGTTAATCCTGTTACTGAACAATCAATGGGGTGAATTGTCGTAAACGTTTGAAAACAGACGCGGTGTCGACGATATTCAAATACAAAGGAAATGTAAATACGTCGCCAAGAAAGAACTACGACGTGACAAGACCCGTCCTTAGGAAACAAGAGCTCAACAAGGTTGGTTGAATAATAGCATTTATTTTATCATTTGACAACTCCCAAGAACTATTAACCTGTTAAAAGATTATCATTGTAACCAGGTTCCTCAAGAAAGCAATTATAATAACACAATTGGCAATAGTCAATTCTTTAACCCCCTATTTCCTGTATGTTTTTGAATAGATGAAATGTAGATATATGGTTGTCTAGAAAATTAAGATGACAAAAATCATGTTAAATGTAAATTTAATATTGAAAATTTAACATTGAGGTCTATGGGAATTGGATTTACCTTGGTTCAACCTTAATTAGCGCATCTGGTGACAAAATTTATCAAACGACTTGTGTTATATGCCGCTCATTCAGGACACTCAGGTCGAGTATATCACGTCTGGCCGGTATCTTGCACTGTAAGGCCTAAAATAAAATATCGTTTGTTTCCCCATACACGACCGACCTGAAAACATCGGCGCGTCCCGAAATATTTATCGCCGAAACCTAAATGATATTTTTTTATTTGGTACAAAAACCTGGAGTGGAAAAATGCATATATTTAGAATCAGTTTGATTACGAAACCGGACGACTAAGTCTTTTGCAGAAAGGCATTCATCTGCATATATATAGTGCATGTTAACTTGTTGCCTGTTTAAATATTCAGAGTTTTGATATTCTTGGAGCTGTTTCTAGAAAATTTATATGTGGATCATTATTCTGAAAATTTTAAGTAAAAAAAATATTTTGACCTACCGACCTAACCATTCTTTATCTGCTTTGGTCGGGATGGGGAAACAAAGAATATTTTAAGTGCGGCCTAAGGGTTAATTAATGAAAGTGTGTGCAGATCAATCTTTAAATTGTATCCGTTAAATTTATTTAGTAAATTTCTCTAATTATGAGCATTTTCTACACTCCTTCTTGCACCTTTATCGGTAAAAAAATTCAATAACAGCAAAATGCCTTTCAATGAAACATTGCACAAATGAATATTAATAGTGTTTGTGTTGTTCAGTTTTTGTAAATTTATGTTACATGTAATAGAAATGTTAAGACCTCGTCTTTATTGTTCTAACGTGTCTTACGTTCTAACGAGAAGTTTGAAATGAAATGTACAGGAAATGGTATGGCCTGGGGTTTATGTTAGACCTCGTCGTTATTGTTCTAACGTTACCAACATGATATTTTACAGCGCTCTGCAGGCCTGGTAATTAACCCATCTACAGTTGATCATTATGCTTACCTCTTTGGTTGCACGACGGTGGCAGGGGTGTAAGTATTGGGAAATCTTTTCTTAAAAGAACCTAGAAGAAGCTCGATTTGTTTCTTTTATCACTGTCATCGTGTTCTTGCTGATTTTACTCCAGGTGCTCTGGTCTCGGTAAGATCATTGAGTACCCGCCCTTTGGCTTTGCAATGCTATTAAATTCTTATGTTTATATGTTTGTATGCATTTGCATGCAACATTGTTGAGCTGATGGGTGGGTTGGAGTTATTTCACCAAGACAATTTGTACTTGTTTTGTGATACGAGAACCTGATGGGGCAGGTGTGAAGTTGGTGCACCCTAGAACCTGGTTAAAACCCCCAGTGGCAATTTTTTTTGCCACTGACCGTTCCAAGGCGGTATCCCCAAAAGGGTGTCTTCTTCGTTAATTGTTTGTGGCGTCCTATTTTAATTGACATACTTATATAAAACATGCGCTCCTTCTCTTCCTCTCTTCTTTTTCGCTGCGTGGGGAGGCTGTGTTTTTTGAGTGTGGCGATTCCTGATATGCATATATTGCTTTTTTAATATATTCAAAATAAAGATACACCAGAAACATTCATTTTTGTTGCTTCATTGAACGGCATTTTGCCGTTATTGAGACTTTGATAACTTTCTTTTTAATCGAAGTTCGAACAAGGAGGAGTGTATTGGATCGTTCGAATTTTCATAATCAAAATTTCGTAAATGTAACTGATTTTTCATTATTGTCATTGTACAATTTTATAGGTAGATAATCTACTGAGAGCTATTTCAGCCATTCCTCCTTGGAATATCGTTTTCCGAATATCAACAGCAGCTGAAGATAATGTTAGATCTTGCACTTTGTGGACAGTTACACCAAAATTTATTTTAACGAAGGAGTTGGTGGAAGTTGGAAATTATCATAGCACTTACCACACAACAATGAGTTTGATATTGAATAAACTCAACAATACCCTTTCAAAATTGTCCTACCACGTACATGGTAATTGTTTGGTACTTTCAGGATGAAACGCGCCAAAATCAAGTCACGTGATCGTTTATATTTGTAAACAAAACACAATCTTCAATTTTCCACCAAGAACAACTATCTGAACAATTTCTTTTACTGACTGTACACTCTTTCTATAACTGCTTACAACAATAAACTTTCAATTCGCATATATTTTGATTAAAAGCAAACACAAATTCACCGATCTCATTTATAACCTGGCGCACATTCCTGATCAACAGTGATCTGGAAAACGAAACTATGAAAAAAGGTCCATGCAGATAAATCCAATGCTGTCTAGTTTAGAGGCATCATTAAGAACAGTATTGCGATATTATATTTTTTCTGGGCGAATTTAAAATATAACTAAAAGTTACTGCAAATAATCCTATAATATATCCACTCGAAGTAAGTTAACAATATTTAATCACACATGCTTTGCGTGTTGAACGCCATCTTGGAAAACCAGCGAGTCATCATGCGAAATCCCTACGATGAATTATCTGACTAATCATACATGGAATTGCATCTTGGCTAAGTATTTTTTATTATATAAAAAGATACAATTATAGCATACATTTTCTAAGACATACTTCAATATTAAAAGTGCACCTACTCAAGCAACATAGAAAATACGTTGAAATCTTCCCTCTTGACTTGGTACTTAACGTTCGCTAACAACCTATTATATAAAGCCGGGCCGCATGATACTCAACATTCGCTGTAGACGTCTATTTGAAGCCGAGCACATTAATCTTTTGGGTCGGAATAGATGTACGTTGTAAAGGTCATCAAGCAATAATCAAATAGTACTAATAAGTTATGACCCATAATTCGCCCAGAAAAAATATGATATCGCAATATTGTTTTTAATGATGCCTCTTAACTAGACAGGTAGGACAGCTATGCATATAGTTTTCTATTTATAATATGAACGCGTCATTCAATCCGGATATAAAATTCAATACCAATGAATAACTTGTCGTTTGTTCGGTTGGTACAAATAGTATAATTTGGATATCTGTCGCAATCGTTGTAAGTACTTTGTTTATAATTTTAACATGACACTTTATATTGTGTTGTTATGTTTTAATTTTTAAACACCGCTGACTTAACTAATCAATGTAAGGGGACAGAAATTATAGCAGTCCTTTTTTTAATTTTTCAAATCATCGCAAACCTTTGAAGCGGGATATTCTCGGCTCCATATAATGTTAACTAGACCTAAAAATAAAAGAAATAACAATTTACAAGGGATCGAAGTATTGAACAGAATAGCTTTATACTAAAATAAATGTTTGTTTTTATGCGCGCTCCACAGGTAACCTTAATCTGCATTGCAATTCCTTTACAATTCAAATCAATCAAACATTTTGTTGCAGGTTATTTTCATTAAAGTGAATAAGGAATATGGTTTCGTGGTCTATGAAATGCAAACAAATATAATAGTTTGTGGATATAGTATGTTTGTGTGCTTTTGCATGCAACTTTGTCGAGTTGATGGGTGGGTTGGAGTTATTTCACCATGACAAATTGTAGTTATTTGTTCATATGAGAACCTGTTGGGGCAAGTGTGAGAGTGGTGCACACGAGAACTTTGTTTAAACCCCCCAGGGGCATTTGGTTTGTCACTGACCGTTACCACAACTCACTTTCGTTTATTGTTTGTGGCTTCTGTTTTGGAAAATGATTGTCTTATAACCATGTTTTCTCCTCTTTACCTTTTGGCGTTTTGGAACGGCTGTGTCTGCTCCATGTGGCCATACCCGATATGCCTATTTCTCTTTTGTTCAGCAATATTAAGCTGACAGATAAAAAAATAACGGTCGAGGACCAAAATTCGTCTGAATTTTGTATTTCCTATTAATCATCGGATAGCAAAAATATTGGTGCTAGGCGGCGCGGGCGGGAAATATGCATTTCCATTACTGCTCATGAACATGCTCAATCAAACCGAGCCTGCAATATTAAATATTTTCCGGGTTTGTTGGCTTTCAAAGTTCTGTTTCACGTATTTGATTGAATTTGATTTAGTAACGATGTAATATTGAACAATTCGTTGTAGACATTTTTAATTTTGACAATACAGTATAATCTTGCTTTTAAAGCCGTCTACAGTCCTCATTGAACCTTCGTCGATACAAGAAAATAATCGATACTGTTATGTTTTAGCATCGTAATATTACATGTATTGTGGTCATTTAATATAGTGTGTTGTGCTCTTTAAGACATGTAACATGTTTACGTGCATTTTTACTTGTCTGCATAATCTTTAGGAGAGTTTGATGTTTATTGTGTTTTCTTTTTTTAACAATGCAAATGAACTGATGAGTGTAGACAACCCTTAAAAATTATGGTATCTGTTTATTAACTAAATCTCAATAAACGGTTTTATTTAATCCTGTTTCAGGAGTAATTTTGGTTTCATTTAATTACATTTCTAAGTTAAGAAAAGTCCAATACTCGGCGTACAAAAATGTTATGTGTATTGAAATATTTTGTATTAAGAACTTTTTTACAAGTCGTAATGGAACGTTGACATGTTATGACCTCACCATCAACAAAGCAAAATTTTCTTCTTCGATCAAAATTATCATTGTTAAAATTAATTTTGGAAAAATTACTGTAATGCTTAAAATGTAATATATTCATATCAGGAATCGGTACACTCACAAAACACAGCCTCCCCAGGCGGCAGCGAAAATTACAGAGGAAGAGAGAGAAAGCATGTTTGTTATATATATGCTAATTCAAATAGGACGCCACAACTAACGATAAAGAGAACCTGTGTGGATAGCGCCTTGGAACGGTCAGTGGCAAAACTGCCATTGGGGGGTTTAAACCAGGTTCTAGGGTGCACCAACCTCACACTTGCCCCGACAGGTTCTCGTATCACAAAACAAGTACAAGTTGTCTTGGTGAAATAACTCCAACCCACCCATCACCTCAACAATGTTGCATGCATAAGCACATAAACATATAAAACATAAGAAGCTAATAGCATTGCAAAGCCAAAGGGCGGGTACTCAATAATCTTACTGAGACCAGAGCACCATAAACCTTTATAAACTCTTAAACCCCTGCAACCGTCGTGCAACCAAAGAGGTAAGCATAATGATTGACTGTAGATGGGTTAATCCCTAGGCCTGCAGAACGATGTAAAATATTATGTTAGTAACCTCTCTGTTTAAATTTACATATGTTTTTTTACGAATAACTGGGATAAATTAACCTTGCATTTTATCTTCTTAAGTTTATAAATTAAATCTCCAAGAAAACTGGCTGCGAAAAAACTTGTTGCAATATACAGATAAAATCTATGGCTTTTATATCCTACACTAAACTATCGATGCAGACGTATTACTTTTTCGAGATGACAGTCTCCAGGAGACCATATTGATACAGCGTATCGCCAAGGACTCGAATCGAAATATACCGGTAATACCGCCCACCAGTAGTCATCGCCTTGATCACATCTGGGTAGCAGTCCTGAGTAGTTTTCCAAAAAACCTACCCACACACAAAGTTTGGCGTAGGCCAAAGCAAATTCAAGTTATTGAGTAGACATCAGCCCGCCGAACCAAGATTATGATAAAAGGTTTTCGTTGAACACCGAGTTCAACGGCCTCTAATAGTGTAATTATAGAGAGAAGAGAGACCTTGAGTTTAAAGAGGATTATATTTGTAACGATAACATTTCACAATGACAAAAATACAACTTCAGTGTTGACGGCTGCATATAGGAACGTCCAGATAACATTTACAGATATACAATATGCCACATACAAATTGGTCATACAAAGAAAAAGAAATGAGTTCTACAGGGTAGTTGTTTGTATGGAAAGGTAGACCATACTGAGTCTCTTTTTCGACACTAATCCAACGGCTATACAAGGTACCCTCTTATAATCCGAGGGGCGGTACAGGGTACCAACAACAATTTGTTTGAATCGCAATTTCTAAAAAATTAAAACAATTATTCAGTTTAATAGTTATACCACAAGATAGGCAATTAGAGGCGCTTCAAAGGGATATCACATATTACGAGAACAACAAAGTTGCCATGGAATAAAAAGCCGAAATCAGTCGTAAGTCTGGCTTCAATTTTGAAATAGCCAATAAGTTCATTAATTTTGATCAATTACAGAATCAATCAGACACAGCGGTTATAAAGCAGGCAATCATTTAATCAATCAACAATCCTTTTTCATTATATGATCCAAGTATACAAGTCCATACCTAAAATATGTATACAAATTGGAAACAAAACAGCACATACATTTTCGTCGCTTAACTGGTCGCCATCTTGCGGACGGCCACAGGGTACTTACTATTTGGTACAGGGCAGCTGTTACATGACAGTGTTTTGTCGTGCGTGCATATCAGAATTACAATAAAAGGGTAACGATTTTGTTTGAGTGTGTTCTCGTAAAAAAGAACATTAATTTGTCAGAAATCAATATGCAAATGTTTAATCAGCCGCTGAAAAAAATATGCTTTTATTAAAATCTGACTGACGACTAGCATTTTCCCTAAATTAATTAAACCCATTTATCTGCTTTACAAGTGTCGTTTATCCTTAAAAATGTATGTGAAGTAATCACCTTGGCGAATAAGCCTTAGCCTTCTTGGAAACCATCAAATTTCTGTACTGTTAACTCTCAGCAGGTGATCATTAGCACTGGGGTTATCAAAATAATTTACGAGCATTAACTGCAGCTTGATACTCTCTGTCCAGATGTTTATCATTAGTGCAAGGAATAAATGAATTAACCTTGATCAATACAAATAACAAAAGACACTCAATTTTCACAGATTTATTTCTGTTTGATAATGATGCATGTTTATTATTGAGCACACAATAAGCTAGTGAAATGAATATTAGTTTTATTTCAAAAACACAGATATATTTTTAATGAAAATGTGTGAATTGCATCAATGTGTCCTCCCAGTCTTAATTAAATAAAATCATATTTAAAAACTACGGTAGTATAATAAGAAAACATCATTTAGAAACGTTGTGTGGTTTACATATTTAAGTCTTTAACCTAGGCATATACAATAATATAGAAGACTAGTCATAGAAAAAATGAATAAAGCAATAATATAGTAGACTAGTCATAGATAAATTAATAAACCAATAATATAGTAGACTAGTCATAGATAAAATTAATAAAACAATAATATAGTAGACTAGTCATAGATAAAATTAATAAAACAATAATATAGTAGACTAGCCATAGATAAAATTAATAAAACAATAATATAGTAGACTAGTTATAGATTAAATTAAAAAAAAACAATAATATAGTAGACTAGTCATAGATAAAACGAATAAAACAATAATATAGTAGACTAGTCATAGACAAAATGAATAAAACAATAATATAGTAGACTAGTCATAGATAAAATGAATAAAACAATAAAAAAGTAGACTAGTCATAGATAAAATGTATAAAACAATAATATAGTAGACTAGTCATAGATAAAATGTATAAAACAATAATATAGTAGACTAGTCATAGATAAAATGAATAAAACAATAACATAGTAGACTAGTCATAGATAAAATGAATAAAACAACAACATAGTAGACTAGTCATAGATGAATAAACTGTCTCAGATGTGTCATCTGATCAGGATCTGCACTGTTCTTATTTTGGTCAGAAATGACCTAATAAATCAAAAGGGGAACAGTGTAGATCCTGATCAGAAGCCACATATGCGACAGTTGATCTAGATCTACACTGTTCACCTATGCTATGTAGGCATATACATGTGGAGGAAGAGTTAAGCTTATTGGAAGATAATCCATTAAATATACCACGAAACTGCTTTTAAAATGCTCCGATCTTTCTAAAGCAATCTCACTCAAGTCAGATCTAAAAAAATGTAGTAGCATAGCAGTTTTCAGGAGGCCATTTAATCAGATTGTTTCAAAAGTTGAAGATCAGTTTGTTATTTGTTTACATAAATACAATACAATATTAAAATATTTTAAATCATAAGCATCTGATTTAGATATTTACACACTTTGGACAAAAATTGGTAACCTTTTTCTTCATGTATTTTGTCTTTGATTTCGGTGTCGAGGCTAAAATCTTCTTGCGGTTTGCACCTCGTTGCGGCGTGTCATCTAGTTGTCGCATTGTGGTTCTTGTTTGAACTTCAGGGAGATCAGCTAAACTAGTGAAATGACACTCTGGACAGAAATTATACTCAATTTATCCAGATTCATTTTTGATTATGCACCTGCAAGAAATGAAGTTTGGAATCTCAGCATCATGTTGTCCAATAGTCTGCACATAATCAAGCATGACTTGAACAAGGTCTGTTTAACGATCAATTGCAGACTGTGGCGGCAGCCATCTCCTTAGATCGTTAATTCTGTAACCATCTCTTTGTGTTTCATCATATACTTTGCCACTGGACATTGCTCGAACTGTTTCATATGGCATCGCGGCATCTTTCATTTTTTCATCTTTCATTTTTTGGGTAAGAATAGATTTTTCACAAAGTCAATATATACATCTTTGCAGAGATTAAGTTTCATACCATCATTCAAAAATAAATTCCGTCGGTACTTCTTATTTGCCATGAATAGTTTCAATACTGTGACATGGGAAATTTGATGAAATTTGGGTATAAAGTCATTTCCTCTAATATATAAACAGAATGTTATTTTTGTTCCAATTAACTGGTCTTCAAATACGTTTTAAAAGATTTCAAGCAAGGCAGTTACATTGTAAATGTCCATTTTGAAACCCTGCTTTCGTAAAATTACAAAGACTGGACTGCAGTACTTTCCGTCACTGCCTTTTTTCCAAAACTTGTTGACAGCATACAGGTGAAGATAGGCAGCATCTATGTCTCCAGATGTCACAAAACAGACAACTGATTCTCCTGGCTGAACTTCATTCTGTACATGTACTAACCAGTCACAAACAACCATTTCTGCCTCTCCCTTTGCTTGTTTTGCATTCTGAAGAAGTAATTCTTCTTGCAATAAATTGTCAGCATAACTGAACTGAAAGGGTGTTGAAACTTTCTTGCAAGTCTTTTTGAATACACCTTCGCATGAGCAGTAAGTGGTAAGGTGGTGTTCGCTGTCTACAATGATCATAGTGATATCTTTGGCCAGCTTTATCCCATCATGTTTTTGGAAAGGTACAGGCTAATTTCTTTTTTTCCCTCTTCTGTTTTTGTTAAAACATCTTTGTCAAATGAATTATTATTAAGATATCTGGTAATTGTTTTTAGATGACTCACATCGGAGGAAGAACTGGACTTTCTTTGATCTCTTGTGCAAGCTTTCAATTCATCAGTTGTAAATGAATACTTCTCTTCACTTATGATTACCTTAGACACATTACTGGTTTGATACAGTACGCTATTTAACATGTTTTGAATAAAACGGATATACCCCTTGGCAGATTTACATTTCCTGCTTTGAACTTTATCCCTGCAAACTCAAAAGTACAGATGGTGGCAGAATGTGTTACTTCCTCTGGAATTGTTGTAAGATTGAATTTCAAGAACTCTTCACTTGCATGATCATTAGGTGACAATTGTAGTGCCGGATGAAGTAATCCTTTTAAAGCTCTTTGCATCCCTGTTGACTTCATTACTTTAGGTTTCGAAATTTCTGCTTTTAATAATGCTTGGCTTTCTGTATCTGTATTAAGCAAACATTAAAATGTCTTATGATAAATTTATGAAATATTTTGAAATAAATGAACAGACTATTTTCAAGTTTAAATTGTTACTCGCACATAAAGAAGCAATGCATTTGCGTGTATGTTAATATTTTCAGCATTTGTGAAAAGACATCATGACATCATGACTTTGGTGTATCTTTCATAAAATAATAATCAGAGGTACAATCATTATTCTACTTTAAAATGTGATTGTGGTTTTTAATTAAGATAACCATTTATATTAGTTGTAATGTCGAAATATGGAATAATATTTGAGCGGTTTTAATTACAAAGTAAACATTGACTTACTGATACTGTGTCCTGATCATCATCGACTCCACTAGCACATGTTTCACTGTCATTTTGCATCAGTTCTTTCTCATCTTCCGCAATATTCTAAAATATTTCAGATGACTGAATTAATGTTTAATGTAGATAATGATTTCAAGTAAAAATAGTACTATCGCATTACAGTTTTAACTGAAATTTCTGTATTGTTACAAAACAGACACAGAAACATTTTTTATAGCATACCTACTAAGAATAAGTAACTTTGGGGAATTTATGCATGCACCAAAATCATGAAATTGCGAAATGTCAACCCTGGAAAGTTAAATGAATCCACAGCATTAAATAAAAAACATTGGATAGATTTATACTGCAAATATAACAAAGGCAGTTATGCTGTTCTACGAATTGCTTTATAGGTCCGCATTTTGTTATTAGACAAATTATTTTAACTGTTTAACAACTTAAAACAGAAAGAATATCTTAACTTTTTTAGAAACTTACCTTAATGCTATCCTTGTTGATATAGTCACTTTTTGTTCCAGATGTATCGATATGTCCCAGAATTTCATCTGAAAATAGGTGAAGTAATTTATAATTATGCAATAAGATTAATAATTTAAATGTGTCAGATATTTTTCATTGTATCCCTCCTGACATTATTGTTCAACAAAACACATTCGTGCATGCGTGAATGCACACACGCAAACACGCACGCATGCGAGCATGCACAAACATACACGCGCGCACACAGACATCTGCCTAGCCTGGATCATACGTACATATCTATATTTAACAACTTTAATAATTTCTTGTTATCAGCTAATTAATAACATGCTTTTTATTTTAAATACACATATCATGGCATAATGTCTGCCAGAGAGCAAGGTTTCCAAAAGTTTTTAAGCTGAAAAAACCTGGTTATACATGGGTTTCACGTATGTTGTTTCTCAGCAACACATCATCAATATCACTTTTGTATAGCTATTTGGCTTGTTTACAAACACAGTTGAAGGATCCATCACAGTCGGCATGGTGCCATTGCTCTGTAACTATACTGTCTTTGGTAAGCCTTGAAGGGTTATCGGCACAGATTTGTTTCGACCGATGTTGACCATGGTTGGGGTCAGCAACATATGTCAGTGTAACAAGATTGTCCAGCATGAGAATGGCATGGCATTCTCTTAGATTTACAGCTTTTTTTGATCTCCAGCAATAGTTTCATGACAAAGGTTGTGTGCTTTAAGATATCTGTTGTAATAACACAGATCATTGTTTGCATCCTTTTTAGCTTAATCTCTGCTTTTCTTAGGCTTGGTGTTGCACCTGCTGCAGCAGTGACGTCGAAGACCGTTTTTATGCTTTTATATTGTATGAGCAGTTCATTTGTGTTCGTTCTTCGTAAAACACCAGCACAGTTCTTGTTATATATATTAAGCAATGTGTCATAAGCACCATATAGCTTTCTCAAGTTTTGTTGAAATAATACATCGGGGTTACTGCTTTTATTTAAACTTCCTTTATTTATGATTTTTTCTAATAAAATCTGACTTTCAATGGGGGTTTCTAAATAGCTTTCTTGTAATATGTTAAAGGTATCATGAGCCAGTGGTTTTAATGTAGATGTGCTAGAGCATGCCACGCATATCTTTTCATCTGGTAAGCAAATACTATCGTCGGTTTAGATCTGTCCGGCGCACCAAGAGTAGTGTATATCACATATCTTCATTGTTTGGATGACATCCCGAATATGGAACCTGGGAAGGTGATTAATTTCCTCATTGTTTGGTATGAACTCCTTTATTAACTGTTTGCACGCAAGGTATATTTTTTCAAGATAAACACTATGTTTATGTTTTATTTCATGGAACACTATTTCACACAAGTCATGAAAATCAGACTAATGACTACCATCAGCCAAAACCACCAAGCACTGGATGCAGTTTATTTTGGAGGATTCATGTGTATCAAAACTTACAACATTTTCTAAATTAATTGGTAAGTTCTTTTCAAAAGCAGTCTGAATGTCAAAGTCGAGCGCAGATGGCACATTCTTTAGTTCAGCTGTTAAAAGGACTCCATTTTCTTGTTCAGCGGCTTTATATCGCAGTGTTTTTTCTTTGATTACATGCTGTGAAAGAGATAAAAGTATCTCAATGCAAGATTTAAATGACAATAGCGACCCATATTTATTATATTTAAGACTCAATATAGTCTCATAATCAAGCTCATTGTATTTTCTTGAACAGTCTTAAAAATGACTTTCAAACCAGGTTATTTCTTTTCATTCAGAGTGTGTAAACTCTTTAATTCATTTTTGAAATCTTTTAAGTATGTTTTGGCTATAAGTCGATTAAGCTCTAATGATGAGCTAATATATGAAGTGGTATCATTTGTTGTACCAAACAAAAGTTCTTGTTCAATATCCTTTGCTATTTAATGGCATATTTCAGATGAATCAGCTTGATTCACGCAATATCTAAGAGCACTTAAAACTGGAATTGCGTCTTTGTTTTGAAATGTTTTAACACCATCTGGATATTTTTTCAAGCTCCGACTAACATTGAATCGTTTCAGACGTTGGTTGTTTTCTTTTCAGCACAGTAGAGAGTGTGAAATCTACTTGCAATTTTTCTTTAAGGCGGACCTGTAAAGAAATTAATTGTTTTAATATTTTGAGGAGAGAGAGAGAGAGAGAAAGAGAGAGATCTGCGTACAATTATATTGAAACTTAAACGAAAAAAACAACAAAGTTTTATTCATGAATATAAATACTACATGAAAATGTATTGTATATATGGTCCATTCTTCCAGCTATGCTTACATTATTTATAAAATATAAACAACTCCAGCATTAATTACACAATGTACTAATAAATATAATAATTGATGACTTACCCATAGTCTTTTTCTGGTGAGCATCTTTATAGAATATAATAGCTTCATTCAAAACAAAAACAAACGTTTTACAAATTAATGATACTGCAAAGATTCACAATACTACATGCAGCACCTTACGCTTTGGGATCAGATCTGATCTCTGGATCACACACAAGGTCCTCCTGCTTCGTCGATTTCCTTTATTGATACTTCTGTTCACAATGTCCTCTGTAACATTCTATAATGTACAATTCTAATTTAATAGTTTATATTTCAATATGATTGTTTTAATGTAATTTCAGCGCTGTTTAAACTAAAGCGACCACTGAAAGACACTGACATGATTAACATCCGAGGGTTTAGAGGTACTGTTATTTGTATTTGATTTGATCATCTGCAGCAGCAACAACAACATTAGCAGGATCTAATTACCCATGGTTTAAAATTACTATCATTGCCGTAGTTCGTAATGAGGTCTATGTAGTCAAAAGTTAAAATTGTATTTGACTTCGTAGATTGCACATTCATATAAAGTCATGGTAGGTAAGTAGGTGGGTGGGTAGGTGGGTAAGAAGGTAGATAGATAGAAAGGTACCATTTGATCAGGTTCCACACTACTTGGTCAATATTATTGGTGGTTTAGCCAGTTTTGAAGTCAAAAATTAAACATCGTCCAAATCTTATGAAATGTGGTCAGAGTAATGTGCACTAAAAGGTCGTTTTATTAAAATATACCAAATATTTCTACGGTTATTGAAAAAACAACGCTATAATAACATATAAAAATAACGATAATTCACTGTCTGCTTCCGCTCTTATATTACGTCACAAAACGTTAGGGGTACGCTTTCAACTGATAAAAAAGCCCGCGTTAGGTTCATAATTATATTATCATATTTTTAACACACATAAAAAAGCTCGCGGTAGGTTCATAATTATATTATCATATTTTTAACACATATAACGTATCAATTCAAATATTTTACTAAAATCATAGCATACATTTTAGTACATCTTAAAGGAAAATGTCGTGTCATTTTGGCGTAAGCTGCAAAGTATAAGCCGCTAATTTCAGATGCTTGTATAAACTAAGGCACTGCCTTTTCGTGATCGACGAATTAAAAATGAATGATATAATTAGTCCAACAGTGAAATAAAGAAACAAGTCAACAGTTGTATTTGTTGTTTTACTTTTAACCAAAGCTTAACGTGTTTCTATGACACATTATTATATCTGAATGAGGCGAATACTTGAGTAAAGTTTCCTGCTAAATGGTACATTCTTATTGAAACAGCACAAACATTCGATCAAAATGTTAGGCTGAATGATGGTATTACAAATAAAGACACATTGATTCTTTTGAACAAGATAGTCTGTAAGATATAATAAGACACCGTCTTAAAATTCTGAGTTGAGATATGGTGACACCGATGACAGAAAAAGTAGTGAATATTCAAGCTTGGATTATAGATAGATAGATAGATTTGGATTCATCATATTGTTTGACTTTTGAGTCACATGATTTAAAATACTATTTTAAATGACACTAAAGTGATTTATTGGAGCAGAATAAAACATTATAACTAGTTATTGAGCAATGCATTATTTATGGTAACACTTTATGTTTTTTTTGTATAATTGTATTTGTTTGCCTTGGTCATTTCAACATGTATACCGACTCGTGACTTACTCAACGTTGAATACCTGTCTAAGAGTGCAAGAATTATCCATAACCATCTGGTTATTTTAGAACTTTCACTAACATACAAATTTAGTCAATTTTTAAAATAAAGTCTAACTTTTCAGGCCAATTTGTGTGAAACAAGATCCCATTTCTAATGGGAAAATATTGGTGGGTGAACATACCTTGAGATTCTGGTAATTTCCGAAATCATAATGTAAAAACGAAGCAGTCTGCGCTGTGTGTACTGTAAATGGTAAATTTGCAAATTAAATATAGTCTTCTTTTGCTCCTGTTTCATGCTAACTGAACCAGGAATGTCTCATTTCATTCAAATGACTATATCAAACTAAAATATAAATTAAAAAAAACAAATTTATAAACAATTTGTGCACAAGGCATGCGTATATTTTTCAATGTCTGTCAATTTTCTGTGTACAATCTGGATCGGAGAGCATTTGGTCTGAGGCATGTCTCAAAAGTGTTAAAAGGCAACAATTGGACAATATTTTATATTGTGAAATCGATGCGATTGCACGTTTTACCCACCAGTTATTGTGAAATTGATCCGTCTTTCGCTTGTCAGTAAAATGGCTGTTATACCAATAGCCGTTCAAAAATTTACCATGGCCTGTCACGTAAAGATCATAAATGAAAGTGTTAGACTTCGCAAAAAGCCACAAAATACGTCGGTCTTTCGGTCAGACAATCTACCGATTTTTGTCAGACTTAACGAAAATCGTTCGGTCTAAAAAATAAACAAATTTTGCAAAATGTTTCGTTTTATTTGTACGATTTCATGTAAAATTTAAAATACAAATTTTACCCAAAAAAACTTCTTCCTGATTGTGTTGAGAGGCAGTTTTTTCTGAGTGGGGCGATACCTGATATGCATATTTCACATTTTGTATTGTTTCAATAGGACCCCTCATTAGTATGAAAAACACAAACCTTATTAATCTAAACCACATTAAAATAAATCCCCTTCAAAGTATCCAATTTTCAAATTACCTCTCTTTGAGTTACTGTTCTAATTTTGACCGTGCGTTGTAGGTAAATTGTGTTGGATTCATTTAAGAAAACAATTTATAAAGATGAAAACGACATCGTACTTAAATCCCGCTAGTATGACCACTATTGGGGCAGCGAAAAAAGTGGTCATAATAGCGGGTTGTTCTTTTTATAGGGATAGAAAACAATGCAAAACTGTAAATTGGGACATCAGAAATGTGGTCATATTAGCGATGTGTTCCTAATTTGAGGTGGTCTTAATGAGGGGTTTTACTGTAATTGATTTCAAGACAAATCAGTTCTTTCTACAACCTCTCTTAACGTAGAGAAGAAACGAAACATATACAATTGATGACCAATTAGAAATTTGGTTGAGTGTATGTCAGGTATAACAACATTCAGAAGGCACAGCCTTTCACACAGCCAAGAAGAAGAGAAAGGGAAAGCATGTATATAAAATGATTACCATGTATACCATGCTATTTTATGAAAATAAATAATTATTTTAATGTAATTACGAGTATAATAAATAATTCTTTTTTTTATTTTCAGGTCTTCTTCACACAAAACGGTTATTAGTAATATTACTAGTACTTCTCATGATATCTTGGTCAATTCGTTGTAAGTTTAACTTTTTAACATCATCAAAAGCTATGTAATACTGTCATATGTTACGGTTGACACAATCTACACTTACTAAGATTCAGTCAAGCTATTGTTAGGATGATTTCAATTCAAATATTCTCAATTCAAGTCTCAATTTATTGAATAAAAAAAAACTTTATACGAGTATTCGTTTCATTGTTTACACATTTTTAAACAATGTTGGTATACAGGTGTTAATCACAAGATAATCAATAAATTCGTCTTTGACGATGTTGGCTTCAACGTCAAAGATACTGCTAATAACATTAGAAAACAATACGGATGTTTACTCATGAAATGCTTTATAATTTCTCTAAGGAAAACAGTAGTTAAAGAAACTGGCTTTATAAAACGCTACCTTGAAGGAATTTTTGGGTTTTAGGCAATAGCAACATTTGTATCACAAACTCAGATTGCTAGTGGTTAGCCACAACATCACTACCAAATGTCGTTCTTAGTCCTTAATTTCCTTATTTATAATGAAACGTGCAAAATGTAAATTAACACTGTACTACAAAGTCAAGTGGATACCAATTTATTAGTAATAAAGTGCTATTATGGAGATGTTGTTTATAGATGTCGCAAGATGAATATATGATGTGTTTTAAACTTAAAAATATGGTAATTATTTGCATTGGTTTATGTATGTTTTTTAATTATTCTTTGTAATGGATTAAGCTATATATTAAAAAAGTAGCAAGAACAATAACAAACGCAATTTGTCATTTGAGTTTTAATTGGTGTTTGTTACATTTTAGATGTCACACAGATTGCGAGTGAAAGTTCTGTGATAAGAAGACTAAATGATAACATGGTTTTGACTGCAAACTACTCAAATTTGACTGCCGATGTTCATATTAAAACGAACTCGACTCTGACAAAACCATCGATGACTCCATTATCAGGTTAGTCTGTACCAGGTGTTGTTCTGCAAGTCACCTCTATCGGTCCTATAAATAGGCTGTTCGTGCCGCCGTAGGGTGTGGCTGCTGTAAAAGTTGTCCGGCAGATTCATGATGTGCTGTTATCAGTTAGACGACGGCTCTAGGCGAATGCCTCATAAATATATTATCGGATGTTACTACTCAGCCTAGGCAGACAAGGACTGACACTAACTAAATAGTCCAAATGGTTTACCCCTTATCAAATGATGCCAGCTATGATTGCTAGACTATAGAAATATAAAAAGATAACTATAGTTTATATATTGGTTTTAAGTAGGCAAATTACAGATTAGTTACATCTAGTGATCAAATACATCTAAATTTCCATGAATTGTTATTCAAGCTCACACATTCAGGATAAAATCTAGTTCAGCGGACCCCGGATTTTCAAAACACAAAAAAGGTTAGAGCGAGAGAAGCGGGGATGTGGGGGTCATTTAAACTCGCTATTGCTGAAATTGTTTGGCACACAAATTATACGAATTTTCTCACAAGCAATTATCTTTACTAAATTATGTTGTGATGTTTGCGTCCACTAATCTAGATGTGTCCACAAATTCATTCTGGAAACGCCTGACATTATTTAAGAAATGATAAATAGTTTCCAGTGATTTATCGCAGGATATGTCAAAGGGCAGAGTTCAGATGCGTAAGGATATTTCACGAGGGGCGCAGCCCCGAGTGATAGATATCTACGCATCTGAACTACGAAATGATATTTATCATTTCAATTCTAACACGACATAACTGAGTGAACAATCGAAATAATTTTACCCTATTCTAGCGCGTTGTTATAAATGCAAATGGGTTATAAGGCCGGTTGTTAGTGTTTATTCCCTAAGCATTTTCATAATTCAAAAATAATAATTTAACGATTGAATAACAAACTTGAATACATGTCTATCCAACCGCGCTTCCAGCAAACTGTAGTCGTCGTTCGAGTCGTATTTGTCATTCCAACGGTTTAATGCATTCATCAGGGACTAACACGTAAACAACGAAAATATCTTGACGTCGTTAAACGGGTGCATTAATGTCACATTAACGTTGCTACAAAATAGAAATATAAAATTATTATAGTATTTTATTTAAATTTATAAAGTAAATATTATTCTATTACTGTGGTTTCATAATTTTACGCGCGGGTTAAAATTTCGCATATTATGTGCTGTCGTAAATGCGCAAAACTAAATCCCAGCGAAACATACAATTGTCACTTAATGATTTTATACCGACAGGTATTTACGGAATTGTCTTGCCCACGCGCGGTAATTTATTGTCTGATAGATCATAAACAAATCAATGGGAAACACGTCGAGTCGTGTAAGAATGGAAAATACGGCAATAATATCCGACATGTTACCACATTTCTTTTCTTTAGTCCCTTTTTCATGTCTGCAATAACACTGATTAAAAACCATAAGCTATTATGTTGTTTTCTGCTATAAATAATTATCGACTTATGATCTTATTATTATTTCTTGATCATTCTCACAAAATATTGTTTCTGTTAACACCACAAACAATAAACATGATAACACGAGGGGTTACCGCCTTGGAACTATCAGATAAACCATTGGGGGGAGGGGGGTAAACTAGGTTCTAGATAGCACCATTCTCACACTAGCCTCAAGAGGTTCTCATATTAATTAACACGTAAAAGTTGTCTTTGTTGTATAACTCCTGCCCACCCATCAACTAGACAACATTGCATGCAAAGCACACACACATACAAAACATATAAAACAAAGGAAGTTTATAGCAGTGTAAAGTAAAAGAGCGGGTATTTAATGATCTAACACAGACGAGAGGGTTTGGATTTAAATCAGGAAAAACGAGGTGACAGGGATAAAGTAACGAGATTGAGCTTCTACGTTCTTTTAAGTCATCCACTAAGATACATGTAACAAATACCTGATGACAAAACAGGCAGTAATTGAAAACCTCTGTCCCGCCTACTATGAAAATAAAAGAAAAAAGAAACAATCCATTTGAAACTATTGGACCACAACAAAAATACTCTTGGCTATCAATAAATGTATAACCGAGCAAGTGTTATTATACTGAGATTTTTTCGCGACATCAACGTTTTATGAACTAAGGCACTGCCTCTTATCGAGCTCTAGTTAAAATAATCTGGGATAATGATTAATCATGTCATGTATATGGCCAAACTATTTAAAAATGTGCTCGACATTTTTTATATGTTTGTGTGCTTTTGCATGCAATTGTTGAGCCGATTGGTAGGTTGGAGTTATTTCACCAAGACATCATGTACTTGTTTTGTGATACGAGAACATGCTGGGACAAGTGTGAGGTTGGTGCATCCTAGAACCTGGTTTATACGAGAACCTGTCGGGGCAAGTGCGAGGTTGATGCACCATAGAACCTGGCTTAAACCCCAGTGGCAAATTGTTTTGCCACTGACCATTCTTAGGCGTTAACCCCTCGTTTCTCACTTTCGTTAATTGTTTGTGGCGACCGTTTTGAAACTGATAATTGTAATACCATGCTCTTTTTTCCTCTCTACTGTTTGGTTCTGTGGGGAGGCTGTGTCTGCTGGATGTCGCCATTCCTGATATGCATATTTCACTTTCTTGCATTGGCACAGAATATTATGACGTGCTATTTAAAACGTATATGCATGTAAATGCATAAAATTATAGATTACTTGCATTTACATAACATTGAGACTTAAACATGTAGTGTGATTCATTATCTACATTTTGGGGCATATTTGCGCAAAATCATATGTCAATGAAAACATCACCAGGCATGACAATGTCATAGAATTATCGGTTATTTGTAACAGTGATCTTGAGATATATTGTGCAAACTATTGTGACAATATGGTACATGTTTGAGCAAAGTAACTTGAATTTGCATGATAGTGTTAGTCATTTAAATTTAATAATAGTTCTGTTAATGGGCCAAAACGGATGAAATAATCTTAATAAATTTAATATTAGTAGTATGATTATCCTTCTGTTAAAACTCCTAGGTAACTGATTTGAAAAGAAATCCTTTTAAAGTTTATATTTATTTTCATTACCAAATGTGGTTGCCAATCAAATCATGCATCAAACATGTTGTTTGTTCATTTTATAAAATGTATGATACCAATGTTAAAAGAACTCAAATTATTGTAGAAAACTTGAGATCAATTGTCAATAAATGATCTGTCTATAAACTTACAGAACTCTGTATAATTCATTTTGTCAGTAACTAACAATTATCATGAATCAAATTAAAAAAAAACAACGCAAGTTATTGTGAAAAGGGCTTTTTGTAAAATTGCATTTTATTATAAATTATAAGGTCACAAGAAAATGAAAAATGTATGTCTTCCAATACTCTGACTTAAAACTCTCAGTCCTGCTTGTAAACATGTATGTCATCGAACCATTGTTAATGTATCCTTACATAAACATGCTCAATAAACTTGCCCGTTTTACTGTACACCGTAAACATTTTTGTCATTAAATTACAGGTTTCAGTCAACATTTTCAGACCTAAACTTTATTAGTTATTTTTTCTTTTATTTTCATAATTTTTTAGTGATTATTTAATTTGAAGTTTTATAGTGATTTTTATGTATGGTAACACTAGAATAAAAATATCATCAAAAACTTATCAGCCATGGCCATGTGCTAATTCTGATGGAAGTTGGCAAGCAGAAATTAATTAATAAATACAAACCTGACAATTGCAGACTTTGACAAATGATTTAAATTAGTGTTTTGAGCTTAATCTAACATAAAAACGCGTACAAGTTTAACCATTTCCTCCATCTTTACGCATGTGCAACCAGTGTAGATCCAGATGATCCGGTACATCCATGCCATCTAATCAGGATCGGCACTAGTCGAATCCTAAAGTGGACTGTGCAGATCCTGATCAGACGGCATGGATGTGCCGGCTGATCTGGATCTACACTGTTCTCCCATGCTATACAGGTATAATGGAGGAAAGAGTTTAACAACTAAACTAATAAAAATAGGCAGAATAAATTACCCTATAATTAATATTATGTATTATCAATATAAATTAGCAGTTTCCTCTCGATTTATAGACATGGAATGAAAAATTTTGCAGCATAGGTAGCTCATTTGATAGGGCGTTGGCACAGTTAGCCTTAGGTCTATGTCATAGTTGAGGCTAAAGTGTGAGCTGCGTTGAGTGAAGCATTACCTGGGGTAGTCGACCCTAACCTTGGCAGTCCTTTTCGGAAATTTACCCAGTAAATTATGAAAGTCTCTTGTAAGTTCGGGAGAAATTTGGTAGAATTTATAAAAGAAATCTCACACCTCGTGCTCAGTTATCAGCTATTCACTCTCACAGACAATATCTCCAACTGCAATGTGCTCACATGTCGGCTTGTCAAACATGACCAGAGACCAAAAAACTCTCATGCAAAACTGTTTTGTGGAGCTGGTCTTGGTTAAGCTCAGCCGATGTCAGTGACGGAACATCGCGGGGCTCATTTCACAATTCAACTTCACATAAAAGTTGGTTCTCACCAGCCTTAATCTTCTTTTCAAGAAAAGCTTGACCATGCATCTGACTTTTCCGTCACAGGGCCTAATGCTCCATTGAAATTGAATGTCTAATAATCCACTGACAAGCTACCATTCAATAGTTTTCAACTTGATTTCCCGAGTCTAAAAATGGTAGATGTTTTTGTTTTTGTAGCTAAGTATTGCTATTGGTTACAAGGATCGACAATCTACTCTCTAAACTTTCTATTTGTTTTTAGCTTTCATAAATGCTAGACTAAACAGTAATGTATTGTTAGTGCTTAGAATAATAAGGATTAATTTTAAAAGATATTTTGCAATAAGCGATTAATAAAATTAAGGCAAAGTAACAAATCGTTAAAAACAATACATTGCAGTAAGTTTTTACCAGTCAGCTTTTTCCCGTGTTTATATTGCCTTATTATTTGTACAATATGTAACTAGCGCAAAAGTCGGGAACATCGTTTTTTAAGCCTTATTGAATGAACATTTCTGCGACCTTTTGACGAGCTTATTGTGACCCGAGCTAGAGCTCGATATTATATTAAATTTCATTTAACATATTCAAATGAAATTGTTCGGCAAATTAATGTTACAACAGTGTACATGTAAAAGTATGCATACATAAAACGACCAGTGATTAAACAGTGCGTTACAGGAGGACAATATTATATCACTTAATACAATCAGTAAAATCGGACAGAAAATAATACTCGAATTGTGCACAA
This sequence comes from Corbicula japonica, assembly GCA_038501625.1. NCBI lineage: Eukaryota > Metazoa > Mollusca > Bivalvia > Venerida > Cyrenidae > Corbicula > Corbicula japonica. The sequence goes on from JAZAYU010000054.1 coordinate 2,910,514, forward strand.
TGCTAAATAGGTTGGCTCTAGATCCTTTTTTAAATCAGTTCTTCTCGACGAAATGCCAAGAGCAGATTGGGATAGTGTTGATCTATTTTAAAAATAATATCACAATTTTAGAAAGTGTAATTATAACAAATATTGCCGATGAGACGTAGTGGAGTGACAAGGTTACTTAAACCCATGTTCATTCACATCATTGTTTATTTCTTAGTCCCAGACCAGGGATCGAACGGCTACCATCTTATCACATATACACATTCAACCGAACAAACAGTGACAATATATATTTTTAAACGCTCTTGATACAGTTATAATTACATGCATTATCTTTTTCAGCTCAACCGATGCAGAATAAAGAAAAACTAAATGTTGGAAAAACAACCACAAATTGTAGTGATTGGTTTGCGGAAACATTGGACGAGAATCTGAATGTGATTTTAAATTATCCACGTGGTAACGCTGACATATACTTGCAACACGTGAACTGGAATTTGACACAGCCAATTACAATGATGACGTCATTTCCTGTGATTGTCTCGGGTGCCGATCAGCATTTTTATGGTGTGTTGCAAGGCCTGTTACAGACTATCCATGAACTAATACTTCCAAAGTATAAAGATGTCAAAATGATAGTTTACGATTTGGGCTTTACACCAGAACAACTTACGAACGTAAGAATATTTCAGCGATTTAGTAAGAAGTTAAGAACATAACGTGAGAAAGTTTGAATTTTCATTAAAATAATTTTAACTGAATCAAACTATACTTTTAAAAGTAAAAAAGCAAAAAAAATGCAGTTGACCAGAATTTATATAGTACGAATGCTATAGTTTGTAATTTAAAAAAACAAAAACATTTAAAATAACATTTCAAAATGTGATCATTATAGATAAACATAATAACATAATAATTTTAGAACTTAAATCATAGACGTGTAGCTCTTGTAAAGAACATAATATTAAAAACTTAGTAAAAGTGAAATCAAATCTCCATTTATAACGGGCTGAGAAAAACTACCTTGAAATAGTTATTTTACAACAGCGCACTGCGTTATAAGTGCATTATCCATCTTCAGTTGATAACTTTGGTTCCCTCTGTACCTGTTTCTCAATAAAACTTGTAAATTCTTTCTTTCTATCTTCTCTGTGTATGAAGGCTGTCTTTTGGATATGCTATTTTTTAAAAATACGCGGTCCTTTTGTTCAGCTTCTGGACAAACATCAAAAACCAAATACGCGATCTATTAGGTCTACTTGTCTGGTGAACTAACAAGTGTATTAAAAGCTGTATTGATTATGTCATCATCATATGCCATGAAGTTACATTGATCAGTTAGTGTCTGCATTTTTATAAGAAAGCAACTGACCTCACTTTTCGTCTGTTATATGTATAATTTGTAAATATCAGCCTCGGATTGAATATTTAAACTTGTAACTGACTTAGAAACATTAAGGTGAGTTTGCTAAAACAATGTATTACTTGCAGTTGAAGATCAATCAGAAAATAAATGTAACTTACTTGCTCTGTTTTTTAAAGGAAAACTCGTTAGACTGAAATGAAAGAATTTTTTTTAATCTTATTATCCATGTAAAGTATCACATTTTACAATTACAGCCAACCCAGTTAAAGACTATTCTAATTTCTAATTTTCTGACCGTGGTCTGAATTAATCTTGAATTGATTCAAAATGTAAGATTTTAAAGACTCTGGATAATTGATTCATATACAACACAGTTTGTTATATTGCAACGCTTCATTAACAAAGGGAAAGACACAAAGTTACCATTCATTGTCAATACATACAATGACCAGTTAGAAATGTTGGCAAATGTATTTTCTTTACTTAACAATTAATATTTTATATTTTATTTCAAAGTGAAAAAGTGAAATATCAGGGATGGCCACATATGATGGTTCCTTGGCTGTAACCTAAGAACCTCAATCATTTTTGTGGTGTCTAATTTCGCTTATAACATTTCAATTGTCATATAACAAAAAATCTTTTCGAATACTTTGTTCATGTTGTTTGTTTCAAATTTATAATTGGTTTTAACTGTTTTATTTATATTAAGTTTCAATGATACTTTGCATACATATTATTTTTTGAAAACAAGTCTTTGTTTACAGGTAAAAACATACTGTAGATGTGAAGTTAGAACATTTCCATTTCACTTATTTCCGCCACATGTCAAAGTATTGAAGTTATACGCCTGGAAACCACTGGTTGTCAAAGTAAGTTAACATGACATGATATACTTCCCAAATGATACAACGTTTGCAAAAACTGCTACAGATGAACACATTGAAAAAAAAGTTGAATTGTATAGCAAAACTCGTAATTCGGATAAATTTAGTTATGGAAAAACACAATGTTTTGACTGCATTTCTGTTATAGTGTATATGACAGAACTTCGAATTCAGATTAGGATAAACTTTCATTATACAATAACTTGTGTATTTTTTTTCAAAGTTTCTAGTTTCTCTACACCACAGGTTTTGCTAAGCGAATACTTATATCTCTTGCTGAAAAGTGTTTGTTTATTTTCAGACTGTTTTGATGGAGTTCGGTTGGGTTTGGTGGATGGATAGCTCCACTCGGATCACAACAGGCGATTTAGACAGTGCATTACAGTACAGCAAAATCAATTCAATGTTATTTTATAGCAATCCGACTTACTGGAATACTGCATATCATACCGATTTAGCCACTTGGCAGTTTCTCAAAGAAGACCCGTGTAAATATCGCGAATTCGGAGAAATTGAAGCAGGTTTTAATATATATTACTTTGACAAAGTAACTAACATAACTGTCAATCAGTGGGTGATATGCGCCCTCAACAAGGATTGCATTGCACCAACAGGGACTGAGAAAAAATTGCTGTGTCATACAAACCAAAAATTTGATGGCCGATGTCACAGGTTCGACCAATCAATTTTAAGTATCATGTTGAGAAGACTTTATAATCAGAAAAATGACTATCCGTTAATTCCTTTAGATATACGTAAATTTAAAAGAGGGGAAAATGTGAACTATTTTAGAATTCTAGAACAACGCAAGGATGTCAATAAATCATGAATAATTTCCATCACTGGTATTCCCACCCGACTAAGACACATTGGCTTGACAAGTCTGTCAGAAAAATACAAAGTTAATTTAATAGTCTTGATTTCATTTATATGTATGCACTTTTCCAACATTATTCCGACTATATTACAAGGAGATGTCAGCACATTAAGTGATAATATTCAAGACGATTAGTTTTGTAAAACTTCTTAACACACGTTTCATAGGTTTGTGTACGTTTATTTAACTCCGAGAAAAAAATGTTATTAAATTAGATAATGCCACTGCGCTTATCGGGCGTGCGGGAGGGAGGGCGGGTTGGCGAACGGAAGTCGGTCGACATTTGGTAAATCTTTAATGTTTAATTTCATTTTTACTCAGTAACCTTTCAACGAAGAGCAGCTTTGAAACTTTACATAGGTGCTCTGAATTACAGAAACAACTAGATTTGTCAGGACATGTTTCATAAAACGTATGTTGTCAGTTATGCTTCTTTTCACTAGATGTTTTACTTTTTTGTTTTCATCTTTGTCTGTGAATCCGTTTTAGTTCTTTAAAATCATACAGCAACCATCAGGATACGATGTGTAAATCTTGATTAATATTGTCATGGTTATACCCCTTTTCTCAAAGCATTATGGTAAAGGTTTTGTTTATAAGGTTGGGCCGTGAACCATGACAAGTGTTTGACACATATATTCAAATATGATCAGAAAAAGGTTCGTATATGTGGTTTACATTTCGAACAATGTTGTGTCCCTTTTTCTATTATTATCTACCATTGTGTTTTATATTCTCAAAATCTCGTTTTAAAAGCGTAACTCAACAATCCCTTAAAGATTTTCAACCAAACTTCACACAAATCTTCAAATATTATACTTTGGAACGTAGCTGCTAAGATCGCAACGTACCTCAAAGGTCAAGGTCAAACATCGCTTTAAAAGGTCAAAATATGCCTCACACAAACCTGATCATAGTTCAGCAATTAAAGAATGTACTTCAGCTAAACTACACAAAATAATTTTCCTCTTAATTAAATAGATTGTCCCATCAACAAAATATTGTCCAACGCCTTGATTCGTTGAGATCTTAGCAGCTGTGCTCCGAAATATAATATTTGAACATTTGTGTGAAAAATTGGTTGAAAATTCTTCAGGGATTGTTAAATATAGATAACAACCATTTTATATTACTGGTTAATAAGATTTATCATAACGAACTACAACTCAATAATGCGAACACTTTAGAAAAAACTTTTCTAAATCTGCCCATTGAAAATGGTTATGTCACTACTAAAATATATCATAAAAGAGATGATTTTAATTTTAATATAGTAAATGTTCCGTTTTTAGACGGCGAAGCTCTTCGTCCAACTTCTTACGGGGTTAATATCTCACAGCTTGTTCGCTTTTCAAGAGCTTGAAACGATGTTAATAATTTCATTGAACGTAATCTTTGCAGAAAAACATTAAAAACAAAGTCATAGGTACCACAATTTACCACAAAATCGCCATAGAAAGCCGCAGTTTGCATATCAGGAATTGCCACATTCAGAAAAACAGCCTCCCACGCAGTCAAGAAGAAGAGAGAGGAAGAGAGCAGTTTCAAAAAGACACCACAAACAATTAACAAACATGAGAACCCGAGGGGTTTCCGCCTTGGAACGGTTAGTAGCAAATCAAATTGCCACTGGGAGTTTAAAGCAGGTTCTAGGGTGCACCAACCTCATACTTGCCCCAACAGGTTCTCATATCACAAAACAAGCACAAATGGTCTTTGTGAAATAACTCCAACCACCCAATCGGCTCAACAATGTTGCATGCAACATACATGTATAAAACATAAGAAGCTAATAGCATTGCAAAGCCAAAGGGTGGGTACTTTAGGATCTTTCCGAGACCAGAGCTCCTGGAGTACAATCAGCTAGAACACGATGACAAGGATAAAAGAAAAAAAAAACGAGCTTTTATGGTTTTTTAAGAAAAGATTTTCCCATAAACCATCATAAACTCTTAAGCATTTCCATTACTGCCCATGAACAGGCTCAATCAAACCGAGCCTGCAATACTTTCATATTTTCATATTTGTCGTGATCGAGGGTCTTCAAAGTTCGCTTTTCATCTATTTAAACCGTCGTGCAACCAAAGAAGTCAGCATAATGATCAACTGTAGATGGTTCACCAGGCCTGCATAGCGCTTTAAAATATCGTGTTGGTAACCTTTCTTTTTAAATTTACAGATTGTTTTTACGGATAACCGAGAGACATTTACATTGCCTTTTATCTTCTTAAGTTTAAAAGTTTAATCTTCGTAAAAAAACTGGCTGTGAAATACCTTGTTGCAATAGTGGTTTTAACCTGCACTCGTATTTATGAATTGGATCTGGGTATCGGCGATAAAATGGCGTGATACATGATGGGTAATGGTAGCACCTCCTAGCCAACCAACAATATATTTTATTTTTATTTTTTTCAATCACCATGTATCTTTATTGTTTGTAGAAAAATACTTAGAAGCGTTAATAAAATTTTCTGGTTGGGAAAAAGACTTCTGCAGGGTTGGCCTGAGTCGGGTTGGGAGGTTGTACATCTTCATTCCAATAAAAGTGTTTTTTTTTTACTTTTCTAATTATTGAATTAATAAATTACTAAACTCAAATCGTCGGATATTTCATAAGCCTGCTGAGGGTTGGGGTGGATTGTAGAATTCCCTAATCCCCACTAACCAACCAAAACATTATATAAACTATATTCAAGAGTTGGTAGTGTCCGAGTTTCCAACCAGATAATTTTATTACCACAATAGTGATTACTAATAATAACAAGAGCCATGTTACACATGGTAAACTCCCCCCCCCCCCCCCCCCCCCCCCCCCCCGCCGGAAAAAGTAACCTGAAGGTTGTACTTTCGTATAATTTACCTGGAGAGGAAATCCTTTTTTAAATTTGGAGTTAAAATATTTAAACAAAATTTATCAAGTAAATCTGATAAAGGGGAATAACTCTAAAAATAGGCAAGATAGTTATTGGACTTGCGCACGGCACTACCTACTGTGCTCTGACAGTATATGAAATTTGAATAAAATCCCTCAAGTAGTTTTTGAGTTATGCTCCGGACAAAATTGATTAGGTAATTCTGATAAAGAGGAATAACTCTAAAAAAGGCAAGGCAGAGTTATTGCACTTGCACACTGCACTACCTACCAATGTGCTCTGTCAGTGTATGAAGTTTGAATAAAATCCCTGGAATAGTTTTGGACTTATGCTCTGGACAAAATTTATCAAGTAAATATGATAAAGAGGAATAACTCTTAAAATAGGCAAGGTAGAGTTATTATTCTTGCACTCTGCACTACCTACCAATGTGCTCTGTCATTGTATGTAGATTGAATAAAATCCCTCAAGATGTTTTGGAGTTATGCTCCGGACAACACAATTTATTTAGTAAATATGATAAAGGGGAATAACTCTAAAAATAGGCAACGTAGATTTATTTTTCTTGCACACTACACTAACTACAAATTTGCTCTGTCAGTGTATGAAGTTTGAATAAAATCACTCCAGTAGTTTTGGACTTATGCTCCAGACAAAATATATGAAGAAAATATGATCAAGGGGAATAACTCTAAAAATAGGCAAGATAGAGTTATTCTTCTTGCACATTGGACTACCTACTAATCTACTCTGTCAGTGTATGGAGTTTGAATAAAATCCCTCCAGTAGTTTTGGACTTATGCTCCGGACAAAATTTATCAAGAAAATATGATAAAGGGGAATTACTCTTAAAATAGGCAAGATAGAGTTATTGTTCTTGCACACTGCACTACCTACTAATGAGCTCTGTCAGTGTATGAAGTTTGAATAAAATCGCTCCTGCAGTTTTGGACTTATGCTCCGGACAAAATTGTTTCGGACGGACGCACGGACGCACGGACGCACGGACGAAAGGCATTTCTAATATCCCCCTTGCCTTTTGGCGGGGGGGGGGGGATAATAAGCACCTATTACGTAGTACTAACATGTATTAACTATTCTTAGCATAAAACCTGGTTGCCTCGCATTTCTGTGATTCTTCTTGTTTGTTTAATATTTCCATAAATTTGTGCTGAATATGTGTATTCTAATACGAATTATATATACAAACATATAAATCTTGTTCATAGAGATTAAATTTTAATATTAAATATCTTTTTTTTTCTTGAAGGCCCGAATTGTTTTTGAATAAACACAATATTGTATGTGTTGTTGGTGTTGTTGTTGTTTTTGTAGAAAACAAGCACGTTTACCTATAGTACATTACTATATAACTATAGGTTGAAGACACATGTTCTAATATTTGGTTTATCAGCAAAAACATTTAAAAAAAATATGTCATCGCAATATTCTCTAAATAAGTATTAATAATTGTAACAATATTTAATCCAATTGCCATAAGTTACCTTTCTTCTGTATGAAAAAAATATATCACGTGACTGTCCTATCCATAATATTCAGTTTTCTTTAGGTTTATTTCAAACGCAATGTGCGATGTTACAGGGATCAACATTATAATTATACTGATTTAGAAAAGAAATTTAATTTCTAGATGAATATTTAATTTTTTGCATAAGTTTATTAAAACAAAAAGAGATAACATTCCAACTCGACATGATCTTTTATCAAGGGGATACCATCAAAGGCTATCTATCTGTCTGTCTGTCTGTCTGCCTGCCTGCCTGCCTGCCTGCCTGCCTGCCTGCCTGCCTGCCTGCCTGCCTGCCTGCCTGCCTGCCTGCCTGCCTGCCTGCCTCTGTCTGTCTGTCTGTCTGTCTGTCTGTCTGTCTGTCTGCCTGCTTGTCTGTCTGTCTGCCAACCCGTCCGTCCGTGCGTCCGTCCGTGCGTCCGTCCGTGCGTCCGTCCGTGCGTTCGTCCGAGTGTCCCTCCCTCTATTAAGTCATGGGGAGGTTTCGACAGCATTTTCCTCAAAAAAACTTATACACAAATGTTTTTTCATGCTCAGTTTCTTTCTGATGAGTGAATGCATTAACACATTTAAGGGTCATTGCACTCTTGTCGGTAAAAAAGAAAATCAAAATCATTTAACGGCAAAGTACAGTTCAATAAATTTGTTCAAATAAATTTTAGTAATGTAGATTTATTTTACGTACGATACGTAAAGTTGGAACATTAAAGGATTGCTAGATCTAAATGTCCCTAAAATTCTTTGTTCATCTGCCTGAATGAGTAGTATGATACTAGCAACAATGTGCGAGGTCCGTCTGTGTAAGAAATGAATACAACGTGAATTCGGTTAGGGCCTGATCGCGAATGTATAATATTATTTGAAACACGGAAACATGAAAACTCGAAAACACGATGACGAAAATTCGAAAACACGATGAGGAAAACAAGATGTCGAAAACGAGAAAACATTACCTTACGAAAACGCGAAGACACGAAATAAAGAAAACGAAAAACTACGATGACAAAAAAGTGAATACATGATGATGATAATGCGAACAATCTCGCGTTTTCGTCCTCGTAATTTCGGGTTTTAGACATCGTACTTCGGTGATTTCGCGTTTTCGTCTTCGTATCTCATTGTCTTCGTGTTTTCGCCTTCCGGCGCACATGAGTAAAATGATGGACTCGATTTACCCAATCTCATTGTATTCGAAAGCTAAAAACTACATTTTAAGTTAACAACATACCAACTATCATACACATAAGTAACCTATTATAAAATAGCTTAACTGATACACTCGTCACTGATTAGTAATTTGCATGCCTTAACTGTACGGCACAAACAATAAACAAACAATTGTGAAGAAGTCTTGACATTTTAAATGTTATTTAACTACTGTATTCAGAAAATTGCTGTACGCGCATGTGCTGTGTAAACAGGAAGGCGAAAATACGAATACACGAAGGTACGATGACGAAACGCGAGATAATTTCGCATTTATCACATCATGTTGTCGCGTTTCTGTCATCGTACTTTCGTGTTTCGTCATCGTAATTTCGTGAGTTCGTAATTTAGCGTTTCATATTCGTTTCTTCACCGAAGAAAATGGCGATGGCCATAACAGAATTCTGCAAAAATGAGATATGTGTGGTTGACCTTGAATTTACCGGTCGCTTTAACAAATGACAAAATAATAAAAATGTTTATTTTTCGCTTCATTATTTAAAGTTCTTTAAAGTGATCTAAATGCCATAGGATGGGACCGGCCACGAAATTTACCAAATGATGAACAACCAAAAACAACATTTTTCAGGCTATAGGTCGTACCACTGCATACATATGCAAATTATTTTGACTGTCGGTAACAAAGGTCGCATTCAACATAAAGAATTACGGTTTGTAGCACAATAAACTGATGTACAATAATATAATCTTATGACCCGAATTACCTGCTGTTTCCACGAAATTGAGTTAGATCAACTAGAAATATATTAAAAGTGATTTGCTTTTACTAAATGCTGCTCTGGCGCCAGTATCTCGAAAAAATGTTCGTATCGTAAGTTAAGGTATGCGTTACGAAATCGCTACGAATGCGCTAAGGTAACCTTACTCGGGTATCTCGAAACACCACTTAGCGTTCTCGTAACGCGTCCCGAAGTTACGAATTCGTTAGAATTACACAAGGCATATAATGACGTAATTGACATGTGAAATATCAACATAAAGTAAACCTTTCAGAGCAAAATGATTATTTATTCAAAGATCCTATACACTGAGCCAAAATTGTCTACTTTGTGGATTATTTGGGACCAGTGCAAACTACCTACTCTGTGCAAAATGTCGTTAATATTTTAAAATTATGGTGTATTGTCAGACATTGTCTGTTTCACATTCAATACATGAAAAATTTTAACAAATAAGGTGGACGTATTGCATAAAGACACTTATCATCTCTGAGACTAATTAAAAGCGATTAAAGATATATAAAAACGACCTTAAGTTAACATTTTGAGTCCCGTCGACGTTTAGATAGACATTCATGACAAAGGCAAACTTACTTAAAATAAACAAACACAATACAGTCTAACCTGTGCTAAAGACCACCTGTAAACAAAGACCAAATGTGGACCAGCGGCAATTTATTATTTGTATTCTAACAACAATCGTGAATTTAATCGCCGTTGCTTCAATCCATTATCTTTTGAGAATGTAAGAAACCATGATAATTTTGATTGAGATGTTTATCAACAGTTAAAAAAAAGAAAATTATCAATAACTGTCATAAAAACATTCATCACGAGTGCATATGATTACAGTTTTATTGTGTAAATCTAGGTTTTTTTAATTGTTAAAATCCTAATTTGTTGTTGTTGTTTTTCAATTGATAGCAATTATAATACAGAGGCAGCAATACAGACGACCATTATATTTACTAGTATTCTGTATAGTTTTGCACCGCACAAAGACCCTTTTTCGTAAAAAGTAGATATAACTTCTATCGTATGTCATAAACGTATATCGCTTATCGTGCATCTTCTACGTATCGTGCGTCCGTCTATCATCTATCGTGCGTCGTATATCACCTGTCGTGTGTATCTTTTGTAACTCTATACGTCCACGGTACTCTACCCGCTTCATATTAACCAAATGCATGACCCAATGCGTGTCGGTAATTAATAGCAGGTGAACCGGGATTTACCGGTTAGATTCGCGAAGCTTCGTGCAGATATAAAGCCCCGGTGAGTCCCGGTTTGTACACCGTGGCCAACAGGACCACGACCTCATCAACGCCGGGAAAACCCGCAACATTTCGGGATGAATGAATTTCAAATATAAAATCATGGTTTAAATACGACTTCCGTAGTTAAATCGGCATCCACCGGCTTTTAACGTAGCCATATCCAGACTCCACCGTCACTTTATCGGAATTTTCCTGTTGCTACCGTGCCAAACCGTAGTTCGACCAGCGGGAGTCACCGTATCTCCAACTTGGACAGAGGAAATAACGGTTTAATACAGTTTCATTCTGTGGACTTTGGGTGGAGATACGGATCATGCCGTAAGAGCTACGGTAATGCCCCGGATCTCCCCGAAATAAGCCGGCATTTGTTTTCGCTCCTGGGGAGTCCTGGTTGTACTAAAATTTTAAACAACTACCCGGTTATCGCCAGTTTAACACGGTTAATTCCGATTCAACACGAGTTTTACCTCTGTCGCTACGGTTGTTGTGCCGGTTGACCCCAACGTCTTAACCAGGACGCACCGGAGCTGTATAAAGGAACAGTGTTAACAGGCTATACGAGTACATTGGATATTGAGTTGTTCTCAACCCGTGGCTAGACAGCATGTACAGAAATATGCATTTCCATTACTGCCAATGACCTGGCTCAATCAAACCGAGTTAGCAATATATTCATATTTGTCGTATTTGGTGGCTTTCATATTTTTTATAAGGAACATTTAAAAAATAAATTCGTTTAAATAAATATTAGAAAGTACAAAAATTCAGACTACTATCCTGAGAATATGATGAATCTGCACAGTTTATAAAGTTACGAGAACGTTAAGGGGTCGATTTTTTACCGTAAGTTACGACCAAGTTTACGAATCTTCGCAATTTGCGAGTTCTTCGAGATAGAGGAAAATTTGGCTACGAATGTCGTAAGATGACGTTACGAACAATTTTACACTTACGATATCTTTGAGATACTGGCCCCTGGATACTTAGAAATATATAACTGTGTTTTGAAAAAAATGCAAACTATAGATTTTAAAAAATTCAGTTTCCCGAAAATGTAACCGGTCCTTTCTTTGTAAAATACATTTAAGATTATCTCATTTATTTTACCTTATCTCGGTGTCCAATCCCAATCACACTTACATTCGCAAATGCCTATTACAACATGTATTAACATGATAAACACGATATACATTTGTAGACTTGGGAAAAAAACATAATTAAAATGCATGTTTAATGATTATCCTTTTAAATCAATTGATTGTCTTACCATGTGATATATCCTTTTGTCATGGAATATTCCCTAATCTTTTGCTATTGTTCAAAATATCGTTTCAATATGTAAATGTCTTATTGAAAGTTAATTTTCCAGCCATATGTGTACTGCTACTTTATAAAGGACAAAGTTAAAAAGTTGTATAGAATCTTATGAACAACAAATAACTGGAGCAGAGGAATTGTTTGATAAAATGCTCTTTTGTGTTAATAATTTTGAATTTTGCCGGACAAAGAATTTAAAAATAAGAAATGGAATGTAACAATTATGTGTTAAAGCATGACGCAAATGGAAAAATCTTAATCTAGGTTCACTGCAGCTAATAGCTCGATTATTGACCACATATACTCAACCTTCCTTGAAAACATTAAAGAGGTTATTGTTTATATCAAAGTTTGAGCCATCTCTATCCTATATGTTTAAAAAAACAAATGCTTTCTGTTACTCACCAATTACACTTACTACGGTAAAATACAAATCATTAGCAAATTTAATGAAAACGAACTTAATACCAAGCTTTTAAACTAAGGCATCGATTATGTTAATTCAATACCGTGCCCTTCCGATGCGCTTGTTATGATTTACAGCAATTTCTATGATGTGTTAAATAATAAAGCACCAATCAAAGTTAACCGCATAAAGACGCACAATATCAACCCGACTGGTACTCGGAAGAAATTAGACATGCAAAAGAAATGTATTTTTATGCCAAAAAGGATTGGAATAACTACAGAGTTTAGCGTAATAAAACTACAAAACTTATTCCACAAGCTTGAATAAAATGTTACAATAATGCTTTTTAAGACAATTCGGATTCAAAATTTTTGTGGAAACATTTTTAACTATGTCTTCGGATGATATTCACAAACCATGACTGTTCATTGCCAACTGCACTGATTTGTCACGATAGCACTCGAAAGCACTTTAACTGAGGAACACGACATAATAAATGCTCTAAATCGTCATTGTATTTATACATATATCTGACTCACCCATCAATTCCAACTTATGTATAACAGATTTTAATGACTTAAAGATTTACTGGATAGCAGATACTGTTACTGAAAAGCTAGATTGGAGTGTCGGAGTGTATTCTTAGATCTAAGCAAAACAATCTACATGGTTAATCATGAAATTCTTTTACATTAACAAAACCTTCATCATTTTGATAACCAGGCGTTAGAATGTTTAAAATATTATTCAACAGATAGTCACCTATCGGTCAATGTAAATAGTATTGAGTCACAAAATCTCCGTACCATATCCGGGGTACCCCATGGCTCTATTCTATCTTAATCAGGTCCTTAGTTATTTTTGCTTTATGTCAATGACCTACCTTTATCGGAATCTTATTTAGACATGTACGCCGATGATCGACTTTACATTGTTATGCAAAAAAAACTTTTCTTATATTAAAAAAAAATTAACAAGAAATATCTTTAAAAAAAGATAAACGGCGTAGATTGTACATGTATATAAAATGATGCAGTTTGTAGCTGGTATTATTCACTTAATCTTGATTGACGAGTAAATTAAATAATTTCATTGTGAATCCTTCACAATGACTTTTCATTAAAATTACTTAGATTTGAATGTAAAATTATATCCCACACAAATTAAGGAACAGATAAATATATTTTAATTTTGTTTATAAATGTGAATCTAATAATTATGAAAAAACGGATTTTAAATGTCTTTGCTTTATTAATATCTAAACATAAAAAACAAGTTAGTAGTATTAATTACCAAGATAATAAGAAATTCAGAAAACATATTGAGACTTATTGTGAGCAATAAGTATTAATAAAGAGTTACAAGTGTTTTCTTCAAAACTTGAAGAGAATTTCCTAGGAATATGAAACAATTCTAGAATATACCACAACTTTCTACTCTTTGAAAACTGTATGCTTTAATTGCAATCTGATAAAAATCATCTACTGAAAACCGTTACGCTAACATGTTCTTAGATATGACTTGATTGCAATTGCTTTAATGGCGGACTCGAAGTTTTTTCGCGTCACATATTACACGTAGTTGATAGATTTAAGACAAGTAAGCACATTGTAAAATCCACAGTCGCGATAAAGAATGAGTTTTATAAAAGAAACGTATTGTAAAAGTCCTTGGTTGTGTTCATTCTTAAAACATAATGCATCAGATGATATAACAATTGCTGAAAGAATATAATTTATTAAGTGACACATAGCGAACTCATTGTTTATATCGCGTAGCATATTGTAATGCCCCAGTATTTACTAATGTCTTACCTTGGTCTACATTTTTGTATTTCTAATTTTATTTCAGATGCTTACTACTGGCAGTAAAATACAAATTAGGCCAGTGCTCTAGTTTAAAATGACAGAGCAACTAGTCCCCCTCATGTTTTGTAACCAGTGTTATACTCATATAAAGTTTAGGTTTCCGCCTGTGTTATCCATGACGAGCTCTGTCACCTGTTTCCGCGAGTTTTGTCTTTGGCAGTCTTGCTGTAATTTATTCGCGGTTTTATTCGCGGTTTTATCGAGTGATTACCAGCCATGATTATCCATCCATTGTTTACGAATATTTATGCCAGGTAATTATTTATTGTTCCTCGTAAAACTTGTGTTAATCCAATTCATTCCGTAAGCAAATTTGTCAGCCATTTTTGTTTCTACTGTGGGTTGTTAAGGACAACAGAAGTAAGATTGTTTTGTTGTGTCAATGACTAATCAAGAATTATTTAACATGTACCGTAGAACCTCTTCGAGCAGTACCTACAGGGTATTTATTGTTGAAATTGTTATAAAAAAGGTTTAATTATAGTCCTTTTACATTGCAAGGGAGTAAAACGGTATATTTTAATGTAAACTCCACAGAATTTGTGGTGGGGCGCTCAATGGCGAACGCGGTGGAGGCGCCACAAAAATTGTGGTGACGCGCTCCACTGCGTCGGTCGTGGACGCTCCACCAATTTCGTGGTAAAACCACATGTTTTGCGTAATTCACAACTGCGGTTGTGGAGAGTTCCTCTGGAGTATATAAGCCGAGTTTCCAGTCATTCTGGGACTCCAACACTTCCAAAAACCTGCATGCATTTATTTTGACCTAGGTTCTTAATCTTTGATTATTTTTCGCAGTTTGCATTTGACTGATAGTAATCAAAGCGCTGAAAGCGTTGAAAGACTGGCGCGCTGGTTGAATCGAACGTGCCCCGCACAGATATCATTACTGTAAACATATGAAACTATGTGTGATTTTTTCGTTAAACTTTGTGACAGTTACTATCATCAACATTGGCAAATAATTCTATATATTCAGGGATCTCAATAGATGCAGGTACTTGTATTTAGATGCAAGGAAATTAGGTTTTCCACTTTTTTTTCACCTGAATCTTAGGTGGGGGTCTTTTTGGTGCAGAAGCGTATGATTAGTGGTTAAATTTTGCTGGAATAACGATGATCAGGCTCCGCCACAACTGAGTATTGTCAACAATAAAATGCACAAGGCTCACGTACCTTAAGAGACTGAAACAGTTACAATCTTAATTTTTACGTCGATCGCAACAATGCATTAACAAAAATATTCGCCAACTTACTAACGGTCTCCCCAGGATTTTTGGAAGGGTTGTCGCTGGACAATTCGTGGATTTAAGCTCGCGAAACATTATTTTTTAACTATCATTTTATACAATTTTATATTTGTACCAAAGTTTACTGCAAAAACTGTATATAGTACATGTTGTTGATGTTTTTTTTTATCTCTTTAGAGCCAAGAAAGGTACAAAGTTAAAAAACATAAATAATGTGAAACAATGTGTAAACAGTATGTCAACATGTGTTTTATTAACATAAACTGATCTGATCTCATCAAGTTACAATGTCAACTATAAACTCTGTATAGTTAGTTTTTCACCTTCATTGTCCAAGATATCTCACACATATTAAACTTTCAGAAGCCTCTTTTTTTCGGCCCAAGTGCTGACTGCCTTATTATAATCAAACTTCAGTATATTAGGACCTTCCATGGATATCATTAACAATGAATTTAATGATGAATTGTTAAGCCTGCTTCCAAGCTTTTATTTCACTCTTGATAAGGTGGAAAAAACCCACTCACAATCTGAAATTAAATTAATTTACGATACCAGTAAACATATAGACAGCTTCACATATATAAAAATAATATCATAATAGGTATTCAGTTAACACAAGCAGGTATAATAAATTATGTAGTGCACCCCTAGAACCTGGTTTAAACCCCTAGTAGCAAATTATTTTGCTACTGACTGTTCCAAGGAGCTAACCCATACGGTTCCCCTTTTTTGTTAAACAATCAACAAACAAATCATTTATTTTCCTCTCTTCTTTTTGCTGCAGGGGAGGCTGTGTTTTATGAGTGTGGCGATTCCTGATATGCATATTTCCCTTTTTATATATAGTAGCATGAAATTGAGTTATTTTATTTATTTAATGCAAGTCACAAGATTAAGTAATTATATAAAAAAAAACATTGCCAACTTCTTGCAACCAGGTATAGACTTTCTTCCACTTAGGATCGACACCTGACTGGATCGAACTGGCTGTTCGAGGTAGCCGGCGTTGATTCAGTGTCTCGGCATGTTGGGGTACCGCGTCCGGCGTCGGAGTAATTTCACGACGTGAAGGGGTACTTGGCGTCGTCAGAGTCGCTCTTGAAGGGCTATCCGAATGATCTCGATCTCATTTCTAGAATTTTGAAGTTCAGAATGCCCGATGGAGTTGGCATCAGCCTCACAAGGCCGGTTTCTCTTGAAATAAGATAGAATTTACGAGTCGTCGTTCTTTCGCGCATGCATACTTGAAAATGTGTCCGATGAAAATGAACTGATCGTTACGATGATAGCGCAGTAAAATGCCACAGAATGTATTTCTTTTGCAATTTAAGTTCTAACTGCAACTTGCCAAAAGATTTGTTTAAAACAAATCCATTATCGCACAAATATTTTCATACGTGTATACAGTATACTTTTAGAAGTGTTTGTCTTCTAATCACAGAACTAAGAATAACCAAATAATTACTCATAATCGCATCTCATTAAAATCATTGAACAGTATGTCAAAAACACTGGGTTCCGCTATTAATTGAGAATATCAAGAGTCAACAGAGCCAAAATACGATCGAACGACACCGACAGACTTGTGAATTCGCCACGTGGGGAGGCGGAGTTATCCAGCTGATAGTAAAGAAATCGATTGTGATTGGTCAAATCGCCCATTGCTTAACCTTGAATGAGGTGTGTATTGAAAAGCGACCTGTGTTTACAATGCAAGAAACAGAAAAGTATGGCATTTCGATTTTGAATAAACGGATGTCGGCGAATTTAACACTTGTTGGAAATAGATCAAAGCTTGTTAACGGTTGTCTGGGGAGAACACTAGTACTGGGACCCGGCCCGGTCCTTGTTAGCCGAGCAAAATCTCGATCCACAACTGCTCCAACCTAACCAAAATGGCAACCCACGCTATCGCCCGCTTGTCACGTGACTGATTTGTTTTAATCGTTCTTTTAATATCCTTTCATAGTTGTTCGAACAACAACATTATATTGTTTTCTTGTTTTTATATGTAGCATTATCTTTCAAAGTTCGCATTCCTTCTCGAAATATTTGTATTTTCTTAAAATGCACTACTTTTTATGCCACACAACTACGAAATCTTTCAGGCGTAACTAAACTTCTCATTCATATCCAGTTGCTTGTTCTCTGCCGTAGCTGGTCATGATTTCAAACTACATTTGTTCGATGGAATTTTGGGCATGGATGCTCCAAAATTACACGGAAACTTACTATCAATCGCTCAGAATTCGTGGAATTGTGTGCTGCATTGTGCTTCACACCTGTGCAGAACATTTCGGCCTGCTCTCGCGGTGATCACTTACTTGATACGCTCTCGTGGTCGCAATGATACACCCGAAGTTAAGGACTGCGCGTCGCAGAGTTCACAGCATCGTTAGATAAGACTGGCGCATGCGCGCCAGTCAAAAACGATATTTAAAATCAAAAAGACAATTTGTTTGAATTAGTATCATTATCTATTAATTTATTAACGTTTGTAAATTTTTGTTATTTACGAAACTAGTGCCAGAGTAACTGGCGGCATTTCGGGTAGCGCACATTTTAGCTATAGGTACTTAGTAAATTTTAGATGTTATATGGTAACGAATTAAAGTAGCATAATATTGTTATAACTATTGAACGTATTTTGTTCGCTGAATAAAACAAGTTGAATTGAGGCAGGTCTTAAGTTTTTAATTAGTTATTTAGTTTATCCTTAAGCTTAGTTTAAGTTGGAGTCCAGCCCAGTCCCCCTTCCCCTTTTCCAACACATTTTCCCCGAAATTCAACAATTGTATCAGGTTTCCGTCCGTCAAGTTTTGTCGTCAAGTTTGCGGTCCTAAGTCGCCGTGCAGCCAGATTTCCAGTCACCAGTAGCCAGTCGTTTCAAGCCTCAGAGCCTCTGAAGTCACAGCTCATTAATCAGCCCCGATAGCAAGTTATCCGAGCCTCGGGATCGACCCGACAGCAACCCGATTGCCGAGCGGTGCTAGTACAGAACGAGCGGGTGAACAGTCACTGACGCGCAACAATATTATATACAGCTGTCCAATTTAAGAGACGGGTACACATTTTAATTATTGAAATAACTGAGATAAATATCCATTAACTAAAAACTCACAAATATTACAATAATTCAAGCTCGCAGATTTTATTACTTAAATTACTTAACTTTTATTCTTTACAGTGGATGTGTAACATCGTTTTCTTTAAGCCATATCCACTTACTTTCACTTTCATTTTGTATAGGTTGATATAAAAGAGTAACTGTATTGTTGTTGACAAATAATCCTAGCCTTGACAAATAATCCTAGCCAATAACGAGTACTGTAGTGTGCCTCATTTCAACATCTTTTAACACAAGAGAATAGCAAAGATCTAAAATTCACAGCAATAATCCTTTCAAACAGTGTAAATTAATTGTTTAAAAATCACACTAGATATCTCTTCACCCTGCTAGATGCCTCTCTGGTGGAAATGGCTACCAATCGAAATAGTTTATTTAATTTTCCCGCTGCATAATAATTTAATACGAGTATTATTTACAACACTTCATTGGTTAATAAATTAGGTCAAAAGTGAGCTTAGACAGCTACGCCGAAAAAAATCAGAGATATATTATTAATATAAACACTCGATGTTACACACTAACAGCGTGCAAACACATGTGAGACGGGGTTTCCTTACGGTACCTTTCCCAGCTTTTCCCTCTGCTCACTCGGATTTAGTGTGCACTTAGTATGGGTTATACTATGAGTGCTGTGGTATAGGGGATATACGTATACCCGAGCAACGTCTGTTGAATGTTCTTGTAACATATTACCAGTTCTGATGCATTCCTTGTACCGTTTATATTACATGCATATAGAGGAAAATATGTGTCGGTTCTGAAAACTTTCTAATGGAAAGTCAGGTTCCTCGAATGAAAGGGATCTTAGCGTATTTGAAAAAGACTCGGTTGTTATTTTGCAGATGACTGCTTAATGCAGGATGAAAGCTTCTTAGAGATAATTTATGACTTATAATCTGTAAAAGAAGTCATCTACTTTAAATTGACACCTGATTTCACTATTTTAGCGGTATGGAGGTTTAACTACGAGGGTCATAAATACAATAAGATCCTTTTTTACATGCGCAGACTCACATTATGTAAGGTCACGTGACACTCTCTACTTAAACCCTTATTTTAATACATCGTGTGATAATTGTTTATTAAAGTCACGTGACGCTAGACTTGTCCATTCCCTTTATTTTATGTGCCGGACGAGTATACATATATAAAATGCTTTTTATACGGCCTCTCAAGACTGTATAAGGAATTTATAACTGCGAAATCGAGCAATTTATTTGGACTGATGAGGAAACGCATGATCTAATTCTATATAAACAGCGTTTTTGGCCTTTTTGGGGACTTCAAGTTCAAAATCGTAAAGCTTTGGAAAGTTTATTCTTTTTCTTCGTTTTTTCGTATTATTGGAATAAATTGAACCTTTATAAGTATAACGCAGGTGTTTTTGCATTTGTTTCAATAACTTTTATTCAATAAGTTCTTGATTGAGTTTACATATAAAGTAGATTTAATATCCATTCCGATTGCATTTTTGCTCTCGAATTTGATTTTTTATAAAATCCGAAGAAAAACTGCCTTTTTAAATTGATGAATTTGAGTTTTTTCTTCGTCTTTTAATTAGACTGGCATAACCTCTTAATTTCAATGTTTTAACTTGGTCATAATTAAAGTGATATCCATTTTTGTTCAAACATACTATTCAGCATGTCTCCAGCTAGTGTTGAGAGAATGTCGGCATTAACCGGTTTAATAAATAAAAAACACATTAGCAAGTCTTCCGTCAAACATTCTATTCAGCAAGTCTCCAGCTAGTGTTAGAGAATGTCAGCATTGACCAGCTTATTGAATAAAAAGCACATTAGCAAGTCTTCCGCTGAGACCGACACACTGCAGTATTAGCAATGGGCCCGCTTATCAATCCAGATCGTCTAAAAGTAACCAGAAGGGCGGCCGGCCTGTGACATATTATCATTTTCATATGAACTTTATCTGAGGCAAGAGCCAGACATTTTACTTAGTACGCTGAACACTCATGGGTCAGCATGTGGAGTATCTTGCTTAAATTCTGATGTGTGCTATACCTTGTTAAAGAAATGGTTGTCATGCTTGTTTTAATATTTTCATTAATTATCAACAAAAACATGAGGTTTGTAAAAATGTGTTCGGTCTTTCATTGATCTCGAAAACCAAATAAGAGATAGTAATGAAAACCCCTTAAAAAGTAAACGGCTTTACTGTCAATGGGTAAGCAACATTATGTCACATGTGTAAACAAGTTGAAATCTGTTTGAATGCCTTTATCAACAGTAGCTATCAAAAGCTGTAGTTGTCTTTAAATTTTGTTAAAAATAAGGACTAATTCATCTCCATATAATATCATGTCAAAATCAGCAACTTCATTATAACGATTAATATGTTTTTGAATTTCAGAATGCATTTTTTTAGGGATTTGCTGCACTTGATTGATTGAAGAAAGGTTATTTAGCATCCAAATAAATATCACGTAAAATTGCATGAACCGTAGATCTTAAGGCTCGAGGTGACTAATATTGCACACTGCAATGTTGTTGGTATCCTGCTGGTTAATCATTCTTGACGTTCTGGTCCAATGTCTTGGTTGTTTCTTGTTTTTCGCTACAATTTAAGAGCTCTGTTAAGTTAAGTCTGGACACAGTATATGTGCATTGGATTGGTTGGATAAACAACAGCAGACATAACGAGGGCAACCTACTACAAACAACACAACTGTTAAAACAGCTCTCCAAAGCATTTCAATTCTCTGGTTGTGGCCTGAACGGCCTGCATAAAACATTCTCTTTTCCACTGTTTATTTTCCGGGAATCTATTTATCTGAACATTTTACCCACCTCTGTCAACATGCATCCTAATTGGAATTCAATATTCTTTAGGCCTTGAACAAATAACTGAATCCCAACCAGTGATGTATTTAAAGCCGATGCTTTGAGGTTGTGGTGGATGTACTCGTTGTGTAAGATACGACGCTGAATACTTCTTCCAGGTTCGACCTTTAATTTGACTCTATATAACAAACGACATATAAGGAAGTGACGGAAGGCAACGACGTCACCAAAACCTTGTCACCAAAAACGAAACTAGATCTTTTATTTCTTGGGTAATTTATTCCGTGAGAAACGGTGAGTATTTTCAGAAAGTAAATCTGATCTTGGTGTTTGTTGATTCGTGTATATATATGTGACATCTTGCCTTTATTAACGGAAAAAACAACATTAAAACCAGGTCAGATACGTGTCATCTGAGCAGAGAAATAGATGATTTTTTACTATTTTTTTTCTAATTTTCTTACGACTCAAAACGATTTTATATTCGGTGCATTGTACCTGTACGGGAGACATTAAATGTAAACTAATGACATTGACATTAATGCTATTGTTAGATGTTAAAGAATGTATTCATCTGTAAATCGATAATGATATTGGTTTTAGTTTACAGTGATTAAACAAAGAATGACGAACAAAGCTGCTATTGTACAGAAAACGTGAGCAACTTGAGAGTTTTAGAAACGTGATACTAAATAAAGGATCTTTTGTGGACTTAACTACGAGGTATTTTGTTCAAGTGTTATTTAAAGTGGCGTGAAAAGTTCACCAGGTCAAACTTAAGTTTAATAGCTCGTAACGGTGACAAAAGGCAAAGTGGTCCTTACATCTCTGGCGACTAGGTTAGAGTTTGGTTAACACCTTTATTAACGGTTATATGGTTAAACTTAATTAATACTTTTTACGCAAAAAATAAACAAAACGTATTGAGACTTCTTTCGGACCTGTGCTATTTTATAACTTGATGACACGTAAAAGTTTAAAGACATTGGCATTTGCGGATGATGCAAACTGTTAAATTTAAAACTATTCTACAATTATTAAGACTTTCGCAACAAATATAAACTTGGCATAGAAACTATATATAATACATAGAACGAGATTTCATATAGCTCAACTTCATGTTATATCAAATTATGTGTCTGTTTGTTATGTTAAATTGTATAACAATTAAAACCTTATTTTCGTTTTTCTGCCTTTATCATTAACTGGGGCGTATTAACATTTTAGCCTGGATTCAAATCTGAAACATTTCAGCAATGAGGATAAAACATAGTTACGTGCATCAGATGGGGATGTATGGCGTGTTTTGTTCACTATCAGACATGATAATATTTGGAGCAGTGATGATTTATTCATTCAGACTTGTAAAAATCAATTTGGATTTAAAATTGTTATTGAGATTTAAATTTATAAACCATCACGACACAGTGAACGTAACCAATTTCGAGAATGAGGTAAGTTCTAAATAATAATTATTCTTTAATATTTCGGTTTTTCGATGATTTAAAATTGAAATATTAAACAGTCCGTATTTTAACCTTAACGTTAAATGCGTATATATTTACACTTTAACTTCATTATCTACGATGAATTCTTATTCACCTAACGAGTCATGATTTCTAATGGTAAACAGTGTAACGTAATAGTTTAAAAGGCGTGGCTCATGAAGAACAGTTCACAGTTTATTGGACGTTGCACAATGTTTTGACGTGTAACGTTGCCGAGCACGCACGTTTTGCCACGAGTTGTTGCGAACAAGCGTGCCGTCATTCACTTTGTCGTGAACATGGCTGTTATAACAGCAATAAGAAAACGCCATTATATAACGAATTCGTCTAATAATTTGTGTATTGATGAGAGTGTTTATGTGTTTAAATATAAGGATTGAATCGATATTCGATAATTTTCTTAAGGGTTTGAAAAACAGTTGGATTGTTCAAAGTACGCGTGAAGCCATTCGGGCTTCACACACTTAAAACAACCCAACTGTTTTCCATACCCACATGAAAATCATCAAATATCGATTCAATCCTTAAAAAAGATTAAAATTATATTTTGACTTTTTTTCAAAATCATTATACCTACCGTTTTAGATTGTATTGTAATACAATCAATGAAGTTATTGGGCTGTGAATGTTCTCTTTTAATATGCATTTACTTTGCACCCATCATTAAGGCTTCTATATACTCCATTTTATACCTGACATTGGTCTATGAAATGTGTAATATTTGCATTCTTGCATTTACCGTATTGTTTCTTGATAAACAGTCTTAGCACACAATACATGTACAAGAAAGATATCATCACACTGTATTAATCAATAATGTCATCTGTATACTTTACAATAAAATTTAATAATATTTTCTCATATAGCTTGGTGTTTCAGTTTAATGTTTAGACATGTGCTGTGAATTGCATGTTACAGAAATTATCATTCATGTTATAAATAATGCAATTCTAAGAGGACGTATACACATGATACTACATATAGGAAGAGGAGAATGAAATGACCAATGGAGATACTACAATATATCATATGCTCTGTTTAGACAATCTGATTTGGTTCGAAACGAGGGGTGTGTTCGTGAATCTAAACAGACGAAAAGAAAACACAAAAATTATTGCGTACATTTATCGAACGACGTTTAAAAAATCACGTCTTTCTAGAATTACAGCGACTTTGTAATATTTATGTATCCCTTCAAAGATGTATATGTATATTTTGACAATTGTGTAATCTTGTGCACAACATTTGCGTTGATTTGGTTTCGGTTATATATCATGATTACGTATGTATGACTATACGTGTAGTATAATTTCATATTGCAAATAACAAAGGGAATACGGTACAAATATTTATGAATATCTTGGAAGCTCTATTGTCCTGTCTGTAACATATAAACAAAACGAAATCAAGCAGAAAAATATACGAGTAAAGACACCAATTTCATTAAATTAATATCATTTAAGAATTGTTTAACAGTTAATAAAGGCAACGGTATTATAATTAAATAATAAAAATAATGATTACATGTCTTTGAAACTTTAATATGTATTCTCCATAACAAATGAATATAATTCTTCCGCAGTATGTACAGGAAACACAGATAATTATGTGTAACCATCCTTATGATAATACCTTTTATTCCCTTTCATGGTTTTTCAATGAAAATTGATAATTAGGGTATTCGGTTTTCAATATATACATGTACTAGACACATGTGTAAAAGGCACATATTTCAAACATCGTACTAGACGAAGGATTGTATACAAATAAAGGGGATCACCAGTCCTTCGTCAATTTATTGTTATTTAAACAATTTGATGATAACGGAAGATTAGGCTAACCAAAAGACCACTCACCTAGAGTTAATGACTTAGTTTATTGAAACGTGCTTTAATGTGGTATTCTTGGTGATTATGTATAAGAAACGTCGTAATTTGTTTAATGTAGGTTCGTTAAGTTTTTACATGGGTCAATAAAGACAGTATATGAGAGAATTCAGAATCAACTGAGATTACAAATGCAATATATTAAAATATTTGAAAAAGTAAATATAAAATAAACGAAAACGACAAATAGGAATAAATCGCAGTGTCAGCTTGATACAGTACTGTGAACGTTTAAAGTTACAAAATTTGCGTGTATCGTGCGTCCGTCTAACGTCTATCGTGCGGGCACAGAATAAAACGCAGACGATATAGAAAATAGAAGGCTGCAGACAATATAGGCAAAGAAGGGCTTTGAAAAACGCAGAAAACATAGATAATGAAGGAAACTAGAAAACGCAGACAACATAAAATAAATACAAAATGTTTATGTTGTTTAAATGAATGATATTTGAAGCTGTAGAAAATAGAGAAAAAGCTTTAAATAATGATTAATTTAAGTGATTATGTTAAATTAATATTTTAATAGTTTTCATTCACTATGGTAAGGTATTAATTAACTCAAATGGTAATAATGACAATATTTTTGATGAATGATTTAAGTGTGATAAAATTATGAATTAGTTTGATTGATCTTAGAACAAACAGCTTTTGCTGAAATTTAGCAACTTATTTATAAAAGAGTTAAACAAAAGGGTAAAAAATTAATGTAGTAAGTAAATAATTAACTGGTAATAATGTGATGTGACTATTAAATAATCAACATTATTGATTAATAAGTGTTCATATAATTCAATTAAAAGTTGTGTTTAGTTAGAAAAATAAATAGTTGTTAAACTTCACTTAGCCTGAGGTATTGCAAATCAGTAATCTTTAATTTAGTTAATTTATCTCACCTTTATATGCATATATCATGATAATAAATTAATCAAAATAATAACATTATTGGTTAACTATATAATAATAATTGTTCGTTTTTTTTCACAGCAAGAACAAATCACCTGGAAACGATAAATTAAGCAGTGAACATAATATTTCACTATTTGATTTTATTCCTCCTTTTTTAAAACTATATTTAATAGAATGTTTCAGAACTGCGAATACTGTATATTTTAGTTTTGCATGTTCGTTCTACATTTAATTACACCCAAATTTTAATTCTTATGAAAAGATATAGTTTATTATCATAGATTAAGAAACTATGTTTTATTAAAACTGATATATCTCTCTCATGGCTAAAGCTTTAACAAAAAAAGAAGTAAATAAGCATATCTGTCTTCTAATTAACTTGTACTAATTGAATAATTCAGACAATGTCCATATAGTTTTGACTCCTCCCACACTGAATGACAACACCCCAAATGGAAGATTAAGCTGTCATAGATTATTCAATGGAGTTATGTAACATGACAGGGGACACAGGCTGATAAGTAAACAGTAGCAAATTGGAAAGTATAGTATGCAAGCCCCCTAATTATCTTGTCACAGAGGATATGCAAGTTTAGATCAAAATCAAAGATTGTGCAGAACTTGTAGTTTGGGTGTATAAGAAAACAGGCATTTAAGGAAAAATATATTTAGCAGCATACATGTACTTCTGTCGTTGGCATAAAAATAAAAATCAATCAAAATTTGACATAATATTATCTAATAGAGGTCTTTCAAATTGTTGTGCGCATGCGTCGTACGCCACGTTATGTGCGGAAAATCTTGGTTTTATCCTAAACCGACAAGCGAGGGGGCAGTACCAGATCAGCTGATATAATCAGTATTGCCAAACTGTCTAAATAATTGATTAAATTGCATTGTTGTCAACAAAATGGGCGGGCATGATCACTGTGCCGTGTATGGATGTAATCATAGGCAAGATAAAGCTGATAACAAGTGCGGATTTTACGTGTTTCCGAAAATGCAGGCTTAATATCACAGTGGATTCACTCGTCTGGTCGTCAAGATTTGACTGTAAAAAGTGTTAAATATGCAAAGATATGTGGTTGCTATTTTACTTTCAAATGAAATTAATTATCTCAAATCATCAAATTGAAAGTAACTGTTATTGTCACTTCTAGCTTTAACTTTTCGAATACCTAAAAATTGTCAATAGTTCAGTCCCATATTTCTATAACTATATTTTGTAGCGTTGAAATGGCCGATCATGTAGTAGTATACGTCTTATTTATGTTATTATAAACATCACATTTTTTTTATATAAAATCGTCAGCCATAGTCAATAAGACATTAGTTTAAGTCGCATTACATGAATATTTACGTGTTACGGAAATGATGTAGAAAGAAGATAAAATGTCCGCAGACCTGCCAAATCTTAGGATTTTCAGGCGAAATCTCTGGATTTAAAAAATATTGAATAAGATAATTTAATGAAACCTAAATTTAACTGAATTTAGAAATGGTTGTTTCAATTACATTAATTAATATTTAGAAACTTCGTCTTTGTCTAGGCTTCCAAATTTCCTGTTTATTGAGAGATTACAAGAACCTGTTCAGTGACACAATGCCTCGGGCACACATGTACACAACAGCTAATGTCATAAAACAAAACTCGGACCTGGATATCGCACTCCTGTTCATTTGTTTTGGTCCATGGTCATTTTGTCATAAAACAAAACTCTGACCTGGATATCGCACTCCTGTTCATTTGTTTTGGTCCATGGTCATTTTGATTTTTAAACAGATATGAAAATATTATATTTCAAAACCTTCAGCGACAACAACAATAATCTTTAACATAAAAATAGTTTTTATTAAAAAAACTAGAATAGTTTTGGCTGGCCTGCCGGCAGGTCCGGTAATATTCGTTTGGTTCAATGAATTTAACGATTTCTTGGTTTGTAGCAGAAATCATCCTATTATGTATATACGTAATATTCATTATCATAACCAAAACTCGCAAAACGCGTATCAAGTCGCCGATGAGCGACATAAGAAATATGTGTCTCATTCCACAAATACTTATAGCGTTACCAAAATGCCGTAAAACGGTAAAATGTCCGATAATGTTCGTCTGAATTGTCAATTATACACGTCAGATTCATTTTCAGTACACAAAATTCACATGTTTATTTTCATAAAAAAATCAAACAAATCCGTTAGATACTCGCATCCTGAAAATACCGCGATGAACAATGTTTAAATGCGCATAATTATCTTTATGTGCTTGTAAATGATCATAACGTTTTTTTTTAATTCTTTGTTGTTTGACTGAACTCACTTATTTATAAATTTAAAATGATTAATCAACATGTTTTTAATTTTATAATCTTGTAGTCATATTAACTATAGTAAACAATGCCCCCTCGCGTGCAGTTATCGACTAATTATGCTCTTCAATTTTAGAGAGCGCTAAGGGGAGGTAACAATTTGAAAGAACTCTATTTACCAAACGGATAAGAGAATAAGCTAAAATACTTAAACAATAAATAATTAATAATAATTACAGAATATTCTGTATTTAATATTGTTTTTACTTATGTTTAGTAGGATACCCATCACAGTGTCAAAAGGCCAATACCCCAGTGTCTGCATTGTCCAGAATTATTACACCCTATTGGTAGTGTACTGATCAATGGTGTCAGAGATAATTAGCAAATAAACAAGGGATTATATTGGTAAACTAATTGCTGTCACCCTCAAGATAATCTAGAATTTGTGTTGTAGTATTTCAATATTTTACTATTCTTTTATGTATAAATTTACAAAATTTTCAATACAGCAAATGTCAAAAAATGTTTATTACCGTACATAAAAAATCTTGTTCCTATTGTGGAAAATCATATTATTAATAATTAATACCAAATAACCATTATTACAACTTGCCATGGTCCTGCATAAACCCACTGCTATTTTAGCTCACCTGTCACGTAGTGACAATGTGAGCTTTTGTGATCACAATTTGTCCAGCCTCCGTCCGTCCGTCCGTCGTCCGTCCGTAAACTTTTACTGTAAACGACATCTCCTCTTAAACCCCTGGGCCAAAGTTGATGAAACTTGCCACGGATGTTCCTTGCATAAAGCTCTTCCAAATTTGTTCAAAGAAATCAATTCCATGCAGAACTCTGGTTACCATGGCAACCTAAAGGAAAAACTTTAAAAATCTTCTTCTCTGAAACCACAAGGCCAAGAGCTTAGATATTTGGCATTTAGCACCCTCTAGTGGAACTCTACAAAGATTGTTCAAATTATTTCCCTGGGGTCAAAATTGGCCCCACCCCAGGGGTCACTTCATTTTACATAGACTTATATAGGAAAAACTTTAAAAATCTTCTTGTCTGAAACCACAAGACCTATAGCTTAGATATTTGGCATTTAGCACAGACTTATATAGGAAATCTTTAAAAATCTTCTCACAAACCACAATGCGTGCAGCTTAGATATTTGGTAAGTAGTATTGTCTAATGGATGTCTACTAAATTTGTTCAAATTATGTCCCCTGGGCCAAAATCAGCCACGCCCTGGGGTCTTCTTGGTTTACATATAGTTATGTAGGAAAAACATGAAAATCTTCTTCTTTAAAACCACAAGGCATAGAGCCTTAATATTTGATATACAGCATCATCTAGTGGTCCTCTACCAAATTGTTCAAACTATCCCCCCTGGGGTCAAAAATGGCCCCGCCCCAGTGGTCACTTGTTTTACATAGACTTATATAGGGAAAACTTAAAAAAATCTTCTTCTCTAAAACCACATAGCCTAGAACCTTGGTATTTGGTATGTGTCATCATGTAGTGGTCCTCTACAAAAATTATTCAAATTATTCTCCTGGGGTCGAAAATGGCTCTGCCCCGGGGGTCACTAGTTTTATTACATAGTGTTATATAGTAAATCTTTAAAAACCTTCTTCTCTGAAACCGTAAGGCCTAGAGCTTAGACATTTGGTATAGAGCATCATCTAGTTACATTTTCTCCACAATAGCAGCTTAATTGTTTTTTAAATTTTTGACTTGATTTTACCAAACATGCACACAACTCTTGAAACCATTGAGCAGTTGTTGACAGGTGAGCGACCCAGGGTCCTATGGACCCTCTTGTTTATGTAAGAGTTCAACGTTAATAATATAGATCTATTATAATTTTACATTTGATATTAATTGTTAAAACACTCAAAATATAACATCGTACGTGGTTTCACCGATTTTATTTAATTAATTTTATCCATGTATTTTAACTAATATTCGAATGATTTAATAGAATATTTCGCCATTTGGATAACTTTATTTTAAAAAAAATCATCCAACTGAACATATAAAAAATCAGTGTCATCTTTAATTCCACATTATTATATAAGTGGAATACAGATATAGTCATGGAGCTTGTTACAAACAATATCTGTACTAAACTGGAACATTCACTTATTCATAGCCAAATTATAAATATTACTTACCAAAAAAAAACTGAGCTACTTCAAAAATGAAGGATTAGGAAAAACACTAAAACACTCACTATCTAAATAATTTGAAAGGTACTTAGTCTGACTATAACCTACAATCAAAGCCATTATTATTAAATGATACAAATCCAATCAATAGTCTAAACATCACACTATATTTATTTGTCAATATATAATATCTAATCAGAACTCAAAATATCACACTTTTTATGTCTCAATATAAAAAAACCTAATCAGAACTCAAAATATCACACTAAATATCACACTATTTATAGTCAATAATCAACACTCAAAATATCACAATTTGCAAAAACGTAGATCATGGATCAACTATATTTAATCAGAATAATAAATAAATGCAAAATGCAATGGATAAATTCTTACCAATTTACTCATTTTGTCTTTGAAGTATTTTTGTAACAAAAATTGTCCTTTGATACACCTCATAATTGTTATTTACACTCTCCTTTTTGTGTGTTTTTTTGTTGTTGTTGTTGTTTTTTTGCTGTTGTTTTTTTTCTGAACCCCATGTTTTATGTCATGTACCTGGGTGAAGAATAAAGTACTGTTCTGTTTTTTTATCTTACTGCAATTTACCTTTTTAAAAAAAATGTTCGCTTTTTTCTAAAGTCGGTTTGTTACACATAACATTTAACAGTAAATTCCCAAGATCAATCAAACTTATTCATAATTTCATCACACTTTTATTCATAATCAATAATCAAAATGATTGTCATTATTACCAGTTATTTATTACCTTACTTCATTAATTTTCTTCCCTTTTGTTGAGTTCTGTTATAAATAAGTTGCTGAATTTCTACAAAAGCTGATTGTTCTAAGATCAATCAAACTAATTAATAATTAAATCATTCATCAAAAATATTGTCATAATTACCATTTGAGTTAATTATTACCTTAACCTAGTGAATGAAAATTATTAGATTAATTTAACATAATCACTTAAATTTTTCATTAATAAAAGCTTTTTCTCTATTTTCTAGCTTCAATTATCATTAATTTAAACAACAAAAACATTTTGTATTTATTTTATGTTGTCTGCGTTTTCTAGTTTCCTTCATTGTCTATATTGTCTGCGTTGTTCACACCCCTTCTTTGTTTATATTGTCTGCAACCTTCTATATTCTATATCGTCTGCGTTTAATACCGACCCTATCGTGCGTCCGTTTATCGTGTATCGTGCGTCCGTCTATCGTCTATCGTGCATCGTGCGTTTAATGGTCTAACGTGCATCGTGTAACGTACATCAGTTCCTCCCATATGCAAATTTAATAATTCGTCGAATATTTTGATAGCATTTTCATTTTTTAGAAATCTCTTACACGAAATATATCTATAGATAGTATACACAGTGTGTAACAGTCTAAGTTATTAAGGTTTGTATTTTAGACCACTCCCGTCATCAAAAACAACAAATGAAAAACGGAAGTGAAAATGTTAAAATAAAATCTTGGATATTTTAGTGGAAAATACATTCTGAAAATTGTTTATTTAGCATCGTTGTTAAGAATGTCTTTTTCTTTCAACAATGACGCTGTTGTCTTAGATTTTAAGCTGAAATAGAACTGGACTACAGTAGTGGATGAACTGAAACGATTTGACAGATAGGAAATGTCCTGGCGCAGTGTTTATGAATTATTTGGTGCCTTGTATATACAATCAAGGCATCTTATAAAGCTATGCAGTTAAGCCAGTGATAATCTTCTGGATCAACAAACAAACTGAAGTGTCAAGAGCTGTGTCACAGTGTGTGCCATTGGGAACCATAATAACCCACCACACCATTTGAAAATGTGTCTTGACAATTAAAAAAAAAAGGATGTTAAATAAATGAAGCAATTTGATTTTTCGATGACTCCATCCCATATAATTCTTGTCCCTGGATCATCGTATCAAACAGATAATTCCATTATTTGATAAACCGGTTGAAAACATGTCAAACAGTCTTGTTGTAACATATTATTTATTATATAAAATGGTAACAGGATTTCTACTAAATACATTTTTGGGTAACATGCATTCCAAGATATTCACGAAGAATCATCCAAGTACGTTTATATGTAAACATTATATAATACATGCCAGTAACTGTTTTCTCCTCTTTATGTTTTTATATTATTTAACAGGTTTTAATGAATAAAAACAGGCTGATTACATTTTCTGGGACCAGAATCTTACAAAAATCTTAACTGGGATATTTAAAACAACTAAATGGGGAAAAATTTCAAACGACTCTTGTCGCGACAAGTTATTTATCATAAAAATAATAAAATTGATTTTGACAAATATTTTTCAGGCAAAATGTATTCCGATTCATTTGCAAAGAATGACAAAAATATATTAAGATACAAAATCCTTAATAAAAAACATTTGAAAACTATCAAATCATTATATTATACATGCCAGTAACTGTTTTCTCCTCTCCTAATGCTTTTATATTATTTTACAGGTTTTTAGGAATAAAAACAGGCTGATTACATTTACTCGGGCCAGAATCTAACAAAAATGACAAAAATCTTAACTGGGATATTTTAAAACAACTAAATGGAAAAAAAAGTTTCCAACGACTCTTGTCGCAACAAAATTATTTATCATAAAAATAATAAAATTGATTTTGAAAAATATTTTTCAATATCTGACTCAGTGAGGTTACTTAACTTTATTGTTATTGTTATTTTTGTAGCATTTTGACCCCAGTTAGTGTTTAAGGAATATTCATGTAGAATTATACAAAATGAACCACACTAAAGTGAAAATGGTTGATATTATATATAAAATATTCATACATAATTATGTACTTTGATTACTGTTAATGAATTTTCAAGGGTTAACAAATAAAACTGGTCAGGACTACATATTATTTGAATTAAAGGATATTCATAGTAGAAGAATTATACACAGATAATTAAGGGGAACTGTTTGTCTGGATGTAAGCAAGGGCATTTCTGTATAATGATGGAATCAATTTTCCCATCTTTTTTGTTTTGATACAGATTTTCACACATAAAATCATTATTTGAGATAATATCTTGCTCAGATATACATTGAATTAAAGCATATTTATTGTATAAGACATCTAGTTAGATATATTAGGGGTTTTGAGTGGATGTCTTTGAGTATGGTCAATTTTGTATGTTATGAATTGGTCAAAATGAACTATTTTTTATTTGTCGTTTTGTTTTTACAAACATTCTCATCCATAAAGTCATAATAAATGGTCATATTGTGCTTAATGATACATAAAATTAAAGGATATTTATTGTGCAAGACATATAGATAGATAATTTAGGGGTTCTTGGGGTCTGGAAATGGGTCTAGCCATTTCTATATGATGTATCCTGGTCAAAATCAGCACTTTTTCATTTATCGGCTTGTTTTGATTAACATTTTCACACAGAAAATCATTATTTATTGTCATATCTTGCTCAAACATACATAGAATTAAAGGATATTCATTGTACAAGAAATCTAGATAGATAAATTAGGGGTCCTGAGAGTCTGGAAATGGGTCTGTCCATTTCTGTGTGATAGGGGTATGTCAAAATCTGACCTTGGGGATTTCTCGGCTTCTTTCGACAAACTGTTTCAACTGTAAAATCATTATTTATTGTAATATCTTGCTCAAACATACATATTTTTTAACGATATTTCTTGTAGAAGACAACTAGATACCAGACTTAGTCATTCTGGGGCTCTGGGTTTAAGACTGGCCATTTCTGTATGATGTATCCTGGTCAAAATCAGCACTTTTCATTTTATCGGCTTGTTTCGATTAACATTTTCACTCATAAAATCATTATTTATTGTGCTATCTTGCTCAAAATGGTATCTTTTTAAAGGGCATTTATAGTAGAAGACAACTAGATATCAAACTTAGTGATTCCTGGGCTCTGGGTTTAGGTCTAGCCATTTCTGTGTGATAGGGGTAGCTCAAAATCTGCACTTTGCGATTTCTCGGATTCTTTCTACAAACTGTTTCAACTGTAAAATCATTATTTATTGTCATATCTTGCTCAAACATACATATATTTGAAGGATATTTATAGTAGAAGACAATTAGTTATCAAACTTAGTGATTCCTGTGCTCTGGGTGTAAGTCTGGCCATTTCTGTATGATGTAACCTGATCATAACCTGCACCAGGCGATTTCTCTGCTTCTTTGGACAAACTGTTTCAACTGTAAAATCATTATTTATTATCATATCTTGATCAAACATACATATATTTGAAGGATACTTCTTGTAGAAGACAACTAGATACCAAACTTAGTCATTCTGGGGCTCTGGGTTTAAGACTGGCCATTTCTGTATGATGTATCCTGGTCAAAATCAGCACTTTTCATTTTATCGACTTGTTTCGATTAACATTTTCACACATAAAACATTATTTATTGTGCTATCTTGCTCAAAATGGTATCTTTTTAAAGGCAATTTATAGTAAAAGACAACTAGATATCAAACTTAGTGATTCCTGGGCTCTGGGTTTAAGTCTAGCCATTTCTGTGTGATAGGGGTAGCTCAAAATCTGCACTTTGCGATTTCTCGGATTCTTTCTACAAACTGTTTCAACTGTAAAATCATTATTTATTGTCATATCTTGCTCAAACATAAATATATTTGAAGGATATTTATAATAGTACAAGACAATTAGTTATCAAACTTAGTGATTCCTGTGCTCTGGGTGTAAGTCTAGCCATTTCTGTATGATGTAACCTGGTCAAAACCTGCACTTGGCGATTTCTCAGCTTCTTTGGACAAACTGTTTCAACTGTAAAATCATTATTTATTATCATATCTTGATCAAGCATACATATATTTGAAGGATATTTCTTGTAGAAGACAACTAGATACCAAACTTAGTCATTCTGGGGCTCTGGGTTTAAGACTGGCCATTTCTGTATGATGTATCCTGGTCAAAATCAGCACTTTTCATTTTATCGGCTTGTTTCCATTAACATTTTCACACATAAAATAATTATTTATTGTGCTATCTTGCTCAAAATGGTATCTTTTTAAAGGGAATTTATAGTAGAAGACAACTAGATATCAAACTAAGTGGCCGTGATGTCTCATGAAACGATAGGTAAAATTCGCTTTCAGTGCGTTTTCTGTAAATGTTATGCTCGTAACATAAGAAAACCATTTTCATATAGAATTTCTGTGACCCACCATTTGGGCTCTATTGCCCCGTTGTTATTTTTTGAACAATTTATCTGAAGCAACATTTTACTTAACATAAATTATCAATACTGTTAAAAAGATAATAATAATAATAATAATAATAATAATAATAATAATAATTATAATAATAATAATAATAATAATAAATAAATAAATAAATAAATAATAATAATAATAATAATAATAATTAATACTAAAATAATAATAATAATAATAATAATTATAATAATAATAATAAATTTAATAATTAATTAATAAATCTAAACATAATATAGGGGTTTCAAGAAATTCAAGGAAATCTAACTTCCTGGTTCAAAGTGAATGTGAAAGTGAAAGTAGGAAGTAAGTTTTCCTTGAATTTCTTGAAACCCCTAACATTATTTTGACGAATTGGCACTAAACATTGTAGATTAGCATAAACTTATTTCAGGTATGAGTTGCTTTGGTATATTGTTAATGAATTTCAGAGTTCTCATGCGAATGGTTTTTCTTTTGTTTTAGTATGTGCTGGGTAATTAGAACATGAATTAGACTAAACTGAGCTTGCAAACATTTACTACATCCATAGCTAAATCCATTTATTTACTTAAATATAGGTGGCAATAGGTATTTCCCCCAAAATTCATTTTTTTGAAATTTTAGCCTGTCTTCGCCATTTGCAACGTTTGCGATACCTTAAAAACAATTGTAAACACCCATAGTATTATCGTTGTGCAGTTTTTACTGAATATACACTCACCCAAAGTTCTAAATGGTCGTCAATTGTATATGTTTAAAGTGTACTTGTTTCGTTTATTCCCTATGTCAGGAGAGGTTGCAGAAAGAACTGTTTTGTCTTGAAACCAATTTATTTAATGTTCGTATTTTAAATCATTATTAATTGTTTCCTTAAACATTAAACATTAAACGAATTTAATACCATTTACTTACACCGAAGGGTCAAAATTGGAACAGTCTTTAATTCAGAGGGAATTTGAAAAGTGGATACTGTGAGGGGATTTATTAAAACAAATGTGCTGTTGATTTATAAGGGTTTATGTTTTCCCTACTTATGAGATGTCCAATTAAAAAAAATGCAAGAAATTAAGAGCAAATTTCTGTTTGCCTGACCTATTGATGCAAGAAATGCATTTTTAGCAAAATTAAGGATAACTTTCGCCAGACTGTTCCAATGTCAAGATTAAAGCTTAAGTTGAAGACTGTTGTTGGCATATGCTCACACATAAAGAGTGCCTCCAAAGTCTTTCTAATAACATAATACGGACAAAAAGTGACGAAATAGAACTTTGGGTGAGTGTACTGGCTACTATATTGTACTACTCGTATTCAAAGAGGAGAAAGATATTGTTTATATTGCGATTGGAGAGATATAGGAGACGAATTTCATTGTGTATGTATCTGTCCATGTTTTGATCTTACTAAAAAAATATATATATAAAAAAGATATTATTAAACATGTATCCGTCCGTTCTTTATAAAATTCATTGAACTTTTAAATACAAATAATTAACAAGAACCCTGATCTTTATTTGTGAAATAAGCAATGTGTTAAAGACGGACAATTTTGAATCTCGAAGTGTAATAATGTTTGTGTATTCTCACCTCATTTGAATAAGTCCATTTAAATGTATTAAAGGTATTTAAAAGTCCAAACTTCATATACTTACACTTTTGTCAAAACTTACTACATGTACCACAGGAACACATGTAAATAATAAGAACAACAATGTGTTAGAATATTATCCACTTAACAATAGCAGAAATGTACGAACACAACATTCTCAAAGTGACTACACACCATAATTTGGCATACATGTTTGTTTATATTTTTTCAAAATGAACGGTATGGTGTACAATATAAGACATAACTTTCAATGTTACAACTGAATAATCTGCCCTTTGAAGTACAGGTTGAAACATTAGTTTTCTGTTAACACATGAAATATATATGACTAAATTAAATGTATTTAGAGTGTTTTTGAAAAAGTTAAAAAGACAAATAATAACATAACAAGTATAAATAAACAAATATAAATAAATATTGTATACATATATTGGAATGCGCGAATTGTTTACATATCAGAGGTGTACATTTTTGGGGTTACTTCTCGTCTTTTATGTCGAGTGAATGAAGAAGTGCATTTGCCATTATTTTTTAAAAAGACTTCATTTGTTTCGACATTTTGAGATATGACATGAAAGAACATCCACTTGCAGCCTCGTTCTGACAATAACAGTCATGGCAATGGCCGAAGCGTATAACACAATATTAATTGTCTGTTTAGAACACGTTCCGATATAAAACGATCAATATCAGGTAAGTAATAAAATCCTTCCGAACTTCTTCCTGACTATGTCGTTGATGTTCTTATTGCAAAAACTATCCTGTACCCACATGTAACATATACTTTTTTAATTTTTGAATTATCTGTAGGAGAATAAATTTTGATTATCAACTGCAAACGATAGTTAATGCTGAAAACTATAGAATAACTAATGAATACTTAACGTCATTCCAAATCAGTTTTAATTTAATGTATGTCCTAGAGTTGGTATTACTTACACAATTAATATGATATTTATAATAATTTCAGGAAAAAATGGTTTTATTCTATACATACGAGTTTTATGATTGGTAAATCTAAACATGTTTTCCTCGAAAAAAAATCATAATAAAATGTGTTTAATGTAATGATTAAGCCAAACATGCTCGTAGAAAACTATATAAACAGTTATTAAGCTGTAACGATAAATTGACAATACTTTTTTATTCCATTTCCATTTCTCTTCCATGTCGATTCTATCGGTCTAAACAATGTACATCCAGTAGTTGTTTTATATCTTCTCCCGTCTTTATGTCTACCCGGATAATTAGTTACAAGATCTAAAGGGGTCAATAACATTGCAATTAGCGAACACTTCCTAAAATTTCAGAAATGAATTTCGGGGAAACTGCTCATTGCCACCTTGATTTGAGTGAAGACATGTATTTATCTAAGGATGCACCAATGTTTGCAAGCTCACTTTAGTCTAATTTATGTTCTAATTACCAAGCACATACTACAACAAAAGAAAAAAAAAACATTTGCATGAGAATTCTGAAATTCATGGACAATTTACCAAAACAACACATACACGTGATTAGTAAATCATAAGTGCCAATTCGTCAAAATAATATTCGGGTTTTCGAGAAATTCAATAAAAAAGCACTTCCGGTTCAACTTTCGGTTTCAAGGGCCAACCATAGTGATGCACCGTTTCAAAACTTGAACATTGAATCACACTTCACATTCTTTTGCGGCTCTCATCCTGAGTTAATTTCAAATTCAACCACTGCAACTAGTGAGGATATCGTGTTTTTGTAGAATGTTCAACTTTGTATTTTGTAACATACAGCACTGTCTTTACTGAAATCTGAACTGTCCGTTAGTGTTTTATATAGACGAGTGTTCCTTATTTTCAAATGAATAATGTATAGTGTTCAATAGCGCGACTTGTTTTTTTTTAATTATATGCCACCCGACGATTGTATACGGACATTCGGTCGATATAAATATACACGCGTCAATCAACTGACAGTTTGATGATCTTCAGCCCATTGATAGAATGCTATTTACAGGGGCTCAATTGTTTTTAAACTGTACAGTGTTTTTGCACCGCTTCTTGTAAATAACATGAAACTAGTACATTATAATACCTTCTGAATGTGGTAAAAAGATCTTCGTTGCACTATGAACACAATTAGTCATGTGGGCAAATATCAATGAAGCGCACTAGCGCTTCTAGCATGCTTCATGTTGATATTTGTCCACTTGTCCATATTGTGTTCATATTTTGTATTTATATACAAAAACTCTTATTGATCCAAACGTTTTGTAAAAATTGAACAACTGCTTGTTACAGTAACGCTGTACACATAGAAACTGTCCTCGTCATAATGTATTTTTAAATTGGTATAATATGATATCGTATACAAAAGGCAAACGATTTGAATACAAACACACTTAAGTAGCTGTGCACTCAACCCTTAAGGGTATTCGATACCTTTGACGGTAATATAAAAGTTGTCTGATAATTTTGAAATTTGGCAGGTTGATAGCTTGACGTCCCGCGTTGCATAGCAACGTCTGTTTTCCTCTGACGTCACGTTAATCAACGTAAACGCGCCCCCTTCCTCTGGAATCATCACGCCGGTCACTTATTTGCATATGAATGTATTGTCTGTCATCGGATAGTTATTCTGTAAATTTCGCTGTGTATAGAATTAAATTCTCGTTCCGTCAATATCTTATTCTTAGTGTTTGATTCATTATAAATGAGCCGTATTTTTTTCAGTATGCCCGGGGCGGCGTGAAAAAGTTAACTTTAGAAGCGTTTTTTTATATTTTTTTGTAAAAATAAGAAAAAAGGTAAGGTGAAAGTTTTTTTTTCAATTTTTGATATATATAACTGTTGATGTAGAACTTAACTGTTGAAGTTCAAATTACTTAAATATCAAAATAAAAAGGTATCTAAACGAATCAATTTTTTGACAAAATAGGCTCGGAAAAGTCCATTGCGGGTAAAAAAGTGATGTTTCAGCATACATGTTGCACTTCGATTGCTTATTTGCATATGCCTTTATTATCTGTCATCTGATCTTTTCCCGTAAACTGCGCTGTGTATAAATTAAAATACAGTTCTGTCCATATATGTTGCATTGTATTAAATTCATGACAAATTGGACAAATTCGTTCCATATGCGCATACCGGCGCGTAAAAACATCGTAATGAATTTGTAAAAATAAAAAATCGGTACGGTGGAAGTGTTAGAGTAACTTATTCGCGATGTCTCGCGTAAAGCGTCTCTCAATATAGAGTTCACAACCCATACGCTATTTAAAGTTTTATAAAAATTAGAAGATTAAAAGACACAATGGATTCATGAAACAATATAAATTGCTAACCAGTCTCATTGAAAAAACGTTTGCTAGAGAAAATAAAACCTTCATCGCTTGTAATGAACATAGGGCATTTTTTACAGATGGTTCTTATGATAATTATACATTATGGACTTGTCAAGACCTTATAGAGTCGCTAACTTTCTTACTGGATAATATTTATGTTAGATTCGGTACCTCTATTTATAAACAAGTAATAGGCATCCCAATGGGTACTAATTGTGCACCCCTTGTTGCTGATCTGTTTTTATACTGTTATGAAAGAGACTTTATGTTATCTCTTTCTACTGAACATCAAGATGATATAATTACAGCTTTTAAAAACACCTCGAGGTACCTTGATGATTTATTAAATATAGACAATAACCATTTTCCATTACTGGTTAATAAGATTTATCCCAAAGAACTACAACTTAACAAAGCGAACACTTCAGAAAAGCAAGCAAACTTTCTCGATCTAAATCTGTCCATTGAAAATGGTTATGTCACTTCTAAAATTTATGATAAAAGAGATGATTTTAATTTTAATATAGTAAATTTTCCGTTTTTAGACGGCGATGTTCCCCGTGCAACATCTTATGGGGTTTATATCTCACAGCTTGTTCGCTTTTCAAGTGCTTGCAACAATGTTAATGATTTCAATGAACGTAATCTTTGCATTACAGAAAAAC
Source organism: Corbicula japonica (assembly GCA_038501625.1). Taxonomy (NCBI): domain Eukaryota; kingdom Metazoa; phylum Mollusca; class Bivalvia; order Venerida; family Cyrenidae; genus Corbicula; species Corbicula japonica. The sequence continues at coordinate 2,951,638 of JAZAYU010000054.1, forward strand.
TCTTAAAACAAGGTTATCGGTATCACAAATTAAGGAAAACCTTTGCAAGTTTTATACGCCGATACCCAGATTTAATTCATAAATACAAATGCAGTTTAAAATCACTTTTGCAACAAGGTATTTCACAACCAGTTTTTTATGGAGATTTAATTTATAAACTTAAAAAGATTAAAGGCAGTGTTAATTTCTCCCGGTTATTCGTAAAAACCATCTGTAAATTTAAAAAGAAAGGTTACCAACATGATATTTTACAGCGCTCTGCAGGCCTGGTGATTAACCCTTCTACAGTTGATCATTATGCTTACAGTACTGAAAATCATGAAATTGACAATCGGATCGGAAGCGGATCGGAAGCGGACCGCAAACCGATCCCGTTAGGAGCGCAATGGAAGCGCAATCGAATTGGAAACGGAATGGAATCGAAGCGAATCGCTTTGAGCGTTTGGATCGCTTGGAGTGAAAAGACCGGAGCATTTTGACCGGATCGGAATCGCTTTGAACGTTTGGATCGCTTGGAGTGAAAAGACCGGAGCGTTTTGACTGGATCGGAATCGCTTTGAGCGTTTGGATCGCTTGGAGTGAAAAGACCGGAGCGTTTTGACCGGATAGGATCGGATCGCTTCTATTTGCAGTTTTTCAGTTATGTATAGGAATCGGAATCGGAAGAATCGGTTTGAGCGTAAAGATCGTTTGGAGCGCAATGTCTTGCGTTATAGTTAATGACCAATGAAAATCGGGAGCGAAAAGATCGGAATCGGAAGAATCGGTTTGAGCGTAAAGATCGTTTGGAGCGCATGGTCCGGAGTGAAAAAATTGGAGTGCAATCGAATTGGAATTGGACCGCAATGGGAATGGAATCGGATCGGTTATAGATGGCATTAGGATCGGAAGCGGACCGGATCGGAATCGGAAAAATTGTCAATCTCATAATTTTCAGTACTGTACCTCTTTGTTTGCACTAGAAACTCGATTTGTTTCTTTTATCCCTGTCATCGTGTTCTTGCTGATTTTACTCCAGGAGCTCTGGTCTCGGTAAGATCATTGAGTACCCCTTTCGGCTTTGCAATGCTCTTAGCTTCTTATGTTTTATATGTTTGTGTGCTTTTGCATGCAACATTGTTAAGCAGATAAGTGGGTTGGAGTCTTTTCACCAAGACAACTTGTACTTGTTTTGTGATATGAGAACCTGTTGGGGCAAGTGTGAGGTTGGTGCACCCTAGAACCTGGTTTAAACCCCCAGTGGCAATTTGATTTGCCACTGACCGTTCCAAGGCGGTAACCCCTCGGGTTCTCATTTTTGTTTATTGTTAGTGGTGTCTTTTTTTAAACTGATTATTTTATTAACCACGCTCTCTCCCCCTCTCTTCTTCTTGACTGTGTGGGGAGGCTGTTTTTTCTGAATGTGGCGATTCCTGATATGCATATTTCACCTTTTTACCACATTTCAATATTCATCCGTTAATTCAGAAAATGAAATTAAGTAGTGCGTTTTAGTAGGTTTGGCAAATACCAATTCACGGACGAAATATGAATATTTTTTCTGCAGCCTGATTGTGGCAGGATTATAAAGGAGGTAATTAAGATTGTGAGGTAAATCTTGAACAAAACCTTGGGAGTCGCATGGAATCTAAAATTATGGTACTTTCCGATTATGCTGATATATTAACTTTATTCTCTAAGAGTGCTTGAGTGTGTGCGTGCATATTCGCGTGGGTGTTTAACTTCTATACGTTATCATTTGTTTGGGCGATTGTTGAATAGTGGGTATGCTTGATAGGTCTGTTTTGAAGTGTTTTGTCTTTTTTGAACCTGTATAGGTAGGTATGAGGTGATGCTTCCTAGAAAATTGATAAAAACCTCATGATCAGCTGAGGTTCTTCACCAGTATTTCAGGTTTTCTGTTTTGTTTGTGACCTTTTTGTTGCAGAAATTGTAGAGTGATTATAAGCTCTATAATTTTCTCTACTATTTGATTAATTGGTTTAGATTGTTTTTTCTACTTGATGCGTTTTCTGAAATGCCTTTGTTCATTCGATTATTAATTCCAATTTTAAACATCGTGCCTACAGTGAATACAATATTTTTCTTCCCATCACTTTCGGACAATAAGTAAACAATTTATGCTCACCGTTTTAATGATACTTCATCGGTTATAACCCTTTATTTCTTCAACGTTCAAGCGTAATGTCGAAATTCACAAAGAGAAGTCGCATAATTAGGTCAATTTTTGTCACTGTAACGTGTACATAGCTTATAATTTTCTTTTAACTATTAGAATGTAGACAACTGACTGAGTTAAATGATTATGATGCACGAACACTAATCACATTTCAGCTGGTTGTCATACAAACTATTACCTTCAGCACAACATCAATGGTCATCAAATTACTGGTAACAATCTGGTGTTCGCAAAAGATATAACTCACTAGTTTACACTTCACTAATAAAGATCATCGGAAACAATCTGTGGTCAACTGTAATACCTATCTTTACGACTGATAATGATATGACCATCACGTATATTCATCAACTATTCCGCAAGTCAGTCCATTATTAATGTTCTACTACATTCAGCTCAACATAGGCTGACAGTGTTATCACCACCAAGCGACGCTATACACAAACAGTTGTTGAACCTATGCTACTCGTCTAATGGACGATCCTGTTCTAATCCTAATTACTATAACAAGTCCGACCCTCTACACAAACACCATATATTATGCATCTGTCTTTCACATCATATTTGATTGCTCTTAAAACACCACAAGATTGTTTTATATATAGTATTTATATAAAGTAAAGTAGTTTTATATAAAGTAAAACAAAAGTCTTTTGGAAGGGATTCATGCCAATTTAAAAATGTCACATGTTGCTAATAAAATTGTACGAACAAACACTACAGCAAAATGAAATAAGAAGGTGGGTTTGTGTATCCGTTATTTATTTTCCAAAATCTATTTAAGTTACTTGATATCTGGCCATGCTAAAAAGTTGTAAATAAGAATTTGTTTACGAAATGCGGCTCAAATGACTCTATAATATGTTAAATTCTTTAAACCAGTTAAACCATATCAGAACGTACACCGAACGAGCATTTCGACACATATCGAATTTCTTTCTATCTTCTTTCTATAAGAAGCACTGAGATTAGTTTAATATAGTTTGTCACGCATTTAGTGAACAATGAGTAAAACGTATACAGAAATAAGAGCTGAACAAATACATTTGGCAGATCTGAATATTTTTTTGTTAACTTTACGGGACATTTAAACTACACTGGTCAAAAGTTCTAAGTGCACACTTTTCAATTTTGAATATCTTATTTATTCAAATTTAATGAAAGTTTGACTTAAGGTAGTTTAACTGTAATGCTTTCCCGCGCATAAATTTGCGACGTCGTCAAACATCGGCTCGCTTTCGGTGACTTCCGACGCTACTCGTCAGAGCCGATAGTAGCCGAAGCAACATCGATTATTGTCGACTGTTAGTGACAGTTAACCGTGTATTCCCGACATTCAAGAAAAAAGCGCGGGAAATCATTACAGTTAGACTACCTTAATGTTAATAATGATCAAACAATAATAATTGTTTGAAAACCGTGCATATGTTTTACGTTTTACGTCATCCACGTCGGCATACGCTATATATGCATTATCCCCATGCGGCAAGCGAAAGTTATTTTCTTACTATCGTTTGTTTGTTTTTCACATGTTCACTGACTTCAGACAAACATGAACAAACATACCAAGAAACGGTTGACGTCAGCAGACAACGACATTGCCGTCAAAAATTGTTTCACAGGCACAACTTCAAATTTGTTGTAAAAAATCATGACGGATTTCGTAAATGCAAAAGAAATACCTTATCCTTGTATATTTTATTAATTTTAGAAGAAAATCAAACGATATTATTTTCTAGATTGATTACGTTGCTTACGTTAAATGCTGATGTTACTCAATTACGTCATTAAATATTTACGTAAAACAACGTCAACTCGAAAAAAATAGTGTAACATTTCTTGGATAAGTGCCCAATAAATAAAAATTTAAAACTTAAATTAATAGAAATTCAATAAACTTCAAAATCGAAAATTACGCTTAATTGGTCAAAAAGCTTATCCGAAAACTGGTCAATTTTATCGAAATGAATACATTTTGTTCGTTTGGAAAGGCTGTTTCACATCTATCATAGAGAATTGTATCATCCCAAACTGCTAGACAATTCAAAAACTTTTGGCACAAAACATTGTGTAAAAAAATGGAATTTTCTCCTTGAAATCCTGTAAAACGTTATGGATAAAATAAAGTTGAGTAAGTTGGCTCATCGTGACCAGCAGACCATTACAAAGCTACAGAAAGCTATTTCAGTGCAATGGAATGGCAAACTACAGTATTTTCTTTAAATTTGGATGAAATTTAAATTTTACAGAGATGAGAAAAAGATCACAAATAACAGCCGATGCAATGATTTCTTCTTGAGAATTACTTTTTGAGAGCAAGTGAGCTAAAATATTATTACTGTTTAATCTGGTTAAGCAGACTTAAAATTTGTGGTGTGCTTTAATAGAATATTGATTATTCTTCATTTACAAAATTTTGAAAGATTTAATCAAATAATTGGAAAAATTAACATTTATCAAGTGTGCACTTAGAACTTTTGACTAGTGTTAGGCCAAAACAATAAAAAAACATGAATTTCGTGTTTAGACTAATTTTTATTATGGAAAAAAATGAAATATGCATATCAGGAATGGCCACATCCAGCATACACAGCCTCCCCACACAGCCAAAAAGTAGAGAGGAAAAGAGAGCATGGTATTACAAAAATCAGTTTCAAAATTTCAAGAAGAAATTAAATATATGAAATTCATGTTTAAAGCTTCGTTTCCTAGTCAGCATCTTTTTAATGATCTTCAAACAATATTAAACTCTAAGTTACATGTAAATATGCGTTTTTTAAGACATTTTCAGACGTGACACTGTCTGGCGTCTTATTAAAAGTGCCTCATTTCCATGGTCTTACATGTAGGACAGTGTCTCAGGATTTTATGCGTTCTTGATACACATTTCATTACGTTATATGTTATGGTGCATATAAGAACATAACATTAAGTAACTTTTTTTTCAGGCCCCATAACGGTAACCCCATTTATTCGTAATAAACACATTATTACACATAACTTATAGCATACACATAACATATAGCATTCAAAGAAAATATACATTATGTATGTATTCCTTAAACAACTCAATTGGTAAACAAAATACTATTCATATGCAGTGCATTTAAGAACATAACATTAAGTAACTTAACTGCTGTTTCTTTTGAAAAAAAAAACGGAGATAGAAAGCTGAAAAAAGCCAACCAGCTGAATAATAAATTTCAGATTCAGTTGCAGTAAAAATAACATTTTTTATAACGTCTTACACGATATTTCTGTAAAATGGAGCACCATTCAAAGGCAAAATAAATCTGGAACTTTTTCACTTTCAGTTTTAGTGCACTTTGCCGTTTATAAAAGAAAATGTAACAAAACTTAAGCTGTGTAATCCTAATTCTTGCCTATGTCCACAGTCTACCTTCAGTTGACAGATCCTTTTCCCACCCCTACATACAACACGTTGTTTTTGTTTCGGTAATAACAATACAAATCAGGTTTTCTAAAGCTCTTATTACGGTGAACAGCGTCAAATTGTTATCCACATAATATGTCCATATTTTGATATATATGTTTCAGCCTTCGTTATAATACACGTATTATGTCTGCACGTGTCATGGAAACGTTGCAATAGAATTTGTAAAGGATAGATCAAGTGTAACCGTTGTCTGAGAGATTTAGAGGCGAGCGAAGCGAGACGAGAAATTTCGTTGACATCGGTTACGAGTGGTCTATGTGATCTGACTTAGGCCACAGGTAATCTATGTACAGATTCACCACTTCTCTTTCAATTAATCGACCCTATTTAGCCTATAGCATCAACACTAAGACTTTGCACGAGGATTTCATGAATATCAGGCCCATACAGAGTGAGCTGCAAACATTGTGAATTTGTTATTGTTTGGTGGCTTTTGAAAATCGGCTTTAATTTTTATTCTTTGAAATGATTTTCGATGCGCAATAGGAAAATGGATCTTGATACAGTTGTAGTCAGTTCTTGCAATAACGTCATAAAGGTGAGCAGACCACATTAATGATTTTGCATTTCGAGGTAAACACCATTTTATTGTCAAAATCTGAAACAAAAGTACATTTAAGATATAAAAACAAAATATAATTGTAAATTCCTGGCTTTGCAATCCTATTAGCTTCATATGTTTTATATGTTTGGTTGCTTTTGCATGCAACATTGTTGAGCCGATGGGTGGGTTGGAGTTATTTCACCAAGACAACTTGTACTTGTTTTGTGATACGAGAACCTGTTGGGGCAAGTGTGACGTTGGTGTACCCTAGAGCCTGGTTTAAACCCCCAGTGGCGATTTGTTTTGCCACTAACCGTTCCAAGACGGTCTCCCCAAAGTTCTCTTTTTCGTTTGTTGTTTGTGATGTCCTAATTGAATTGACATACTTATAACAAACATTCTCTCTCTCTCTCTCTCTCTCTCTCTCTCTCTCTCTCTCTCTCTCTCTCTCTTTCTCTCTCTCTCTTCCTCTGTTCTTTTTCGCTGCGAGGGGAGTCTGTGTGACGATTCCTGATATGCATATATTACTTGTTTCCAACAAAAGTAACAACTAAAATGTCAAAATTATGTTCAACGGTACATTTTCCAATTGGCGTGCGCCATTGATGGAAGAAACAAGACCTGAGAAATGTTTTATAATCAAAGTGTAAATGTTTGCTTAGCAATTTTTTAACTGTTCTGTATTTCTGTGTTTCAATTGACAAAACATTTAAGTATACCGGCCGTCAATAAAAAGTTACCGTTTGTATCATTAGCTTTTCGCATTGACGAATTTGAAACCGTTTGGTATGGCAAAATAGCACTAATTACATTCTTATATATTTTGGTAATTTACTGTCTTAATATTAAAGCTTTTTCTGCTGCTAAAATTTAAAAGCTCAATATTTGACAGAAACAAAAACAATTAGCATAAATATGCATAACAGCCAATGAGAAAGCGTGTTAAATGCTGTCTTATTTTTTCTTCGCGTCACGAAAAAATTCAATTCTCTAAGAAATTGAAAGTTTTTAATGATTGTAAGACAAACTTTACTGTTAGTTGATCAATGTCTGAAAATGTTTAAGCAGACGGCAATCGGGAAATTTGGAAGAAAACCCGAATAAGGATTAATTATAGCAAACACCGGAAATTATTGTTCCTGATCTTGGTTTTGAATATTGTTTCAAATTCTGTCATGAGTAAAAGTTTAAATTCATAAGAAGCCATTTATATTTTATAGATTACTTACCGCTCGTAGTCATTTCTGAAGTGGTAATTTTCTCTTGACGGTGAGTATATTTGCAGAAAGGTTGCAAGAAGTTGAGTTGAAGATTTTTTACACACCTGATCGATATTGCCTACGTTTTCGCCGTGTTAGAAGTAAAATATAATTTTCTGCGTCCGATGGATTGCTAGATGGCTCTTTCTTTGCACGGGCTTTTCGGGTTTTTGTAACCGCGTGGTCATTCAGCGCTTTAACAGTCGACAATGACGGACGAAATTTTAATTTTAATTTTCATATCAAAGACTTAGTTAATTTAAAAGCGCCAAATTACATTAAAATCGCAAGCTTGTTCAATATGTCTTTGAATGGTCTTAGTTTCATACAAAGTGTCGTATATTTAGGAGTTCTTATGCTGATACATGTATGTTTTAAGTTGCAAGAATATTACCATTTGTTTTCATTATGGATTTATGTAACGATGTTCTGTTACTGTCAGTCGTCATCCAAGGTCGCTCCCAACAAATAAAACATGTTTAATGTCTGATTTTGTGTTTCTTTAAGGCTTTGCCTTTAGGTATTTGATTCCGTATAGTACTCCAATCCAGTTGAAGATTGACGTAGGGCGAACAGCAGACACGCTTCTTTGTAAAATGATTCATGAATTGTGGTGTAACTGGGCTAACATGAAATGTGCTTAGAAAGTAATCTACACATAAAATGTGCTTAGAAAGTAATCTACAATGTTTGGTCATTCATTTTCATGACCAGGAAAATGAAGGCCAAACACACTTTTACAAATAACACACATTGTAAACATTTGGACATTAGATATTGTTGTTGAAGACATTTAATTTGATGTTAAGTGTTGCGTCAAATTTGTGATAAATTGTAAATAAAATTTTAGGGAATTTCTAGGTCTAACTATTTTTCGTCATTGTCATACTTATGTCCAAACATATGTAAATTAAACATATATATATTAATAACATTGGTTTGTGCAAAGTTTCATTGTGTTGCATTGTGCTGTTTTAGAGATTTTGATGGGTTTTTTTGTCTATGACTTCGCAATGACGAACGTTGCAATACCTTAAACGTCCACTTCGTACTCTTACAATTATCACAAACATGTTTTATAGCACAGTATGTCACTAAGCTATCGGCCGTCAATTTATTAATATGGGCTATTTAAAAATACGACTGGAAAAAGTGAAAGAATAGTGAAAAATTAAAGTTCATAAAAATTCCAAACTTGTTATTCTGTATTTGTTGCTACACTGAAATGATTTTTGAAATCGATTAACTGGTTGCTGAGATATTTTCATTTGAAAAGTGGCAAGTGAAGTGAAAAAATGTAAATAGATGAAAAGGGAGGTTTGAACTCCATCGAACACTCCGAAATTTAAAGAATTTAAGTTCGTAAAAATTCCAAAATGGTTGGTCCATATGTTTGTACAGTCATTACAGTGATCAAAATCAATTAAGTTATACTCATATGTGGCAGAATAAAAATTTTATGGAGCTTTATTGACCAATATTAAATAAATCAAACATTTTAATTTATGTACTTCAAATACAAGTATTACTGTTTCTTGTTATTCAAATGTGTATTTATGCTAAAATACATATTGAAGCATCAAATATAGGTGCTTTAGAGCTTGTGGTATCGCATAAAGATAAAAATTTCATATTGTTAAGGACGTGTGTCACACTACTGACAACCACATAAGTGCAGTGTACTCAACAATGGTTCACTAAGGCCATTCCTGTTTGTTACAATTTAACAAAACATGACATAGACTTTTAGGAAAAACATGCTCTTGTTTTCATGTAAAGGATATGTTGACAGAATATTGCAATATGTGCATAATGTCACACTCCTGACAAATTTAGCTGACATTTTCTGAAGGGAGCTGCAGACAAATATGATTTCAATAGAGGTGATAATATTGTAATTATGCATCTAGAAACATAACACTTAATGATACACAAAACATTTCTTATGTACTATACATCTTTAAAGTCCAATAAATTTATAAAGCAAAGATGTATTGATTTTCTTGAGGTATTTTCTTATCTACTACGCTTGACTTAATAACATAAATTTAATTACTTTAAGTGTAATATTCTTAATTTTATCATTAATTGATGCCCCATAAATGCACATTTTACTAAAACAACACTTAAACATGTCTTTACTCAATCTTTTTGTAAAATAATGGTCTGAACAAATGTGATTTTGAAAAGTGTCACACTTTTTTGTCACACTCCTGCCATTTTTTGTCCTTTATTTTAGAATATTTTTAACGGATGGTGCTATTTTAATGAAACTTTACAAATCTTTGAAAGGTTATAATGAGACACCTCTGCAAAGTAGGAAAATGGAAGTAACTGTTTGTTGTACATTTTTATGACAGGAAAACCCAAACCAGCCATTTTTTTGAAACAGGCCATATGAGATAGTAAACGTGATGCACGTGCTTCACGAACCTTCGTAGACAACGCCAAAGTGTTGTCTACGGAATTTAGTCAACGGTAATTGGCCAGTGGATAGTAGCTGTGGTCTAAGATACAATTTTAACATATTGATAGAAAGTGTCGACAAACATAGCCGTAATGATGTTGTTATATTTAGTTCTGCAAATCAGTTTTTATTTGAAATGAGTTGAATTGTAAAATGTTGTCGGCTTTATAAAACTGGTAGTAAAATAGAATGGGTTACCGAGAACGTGAACGAAAGGTTTAGCTATAATCTGATGTGCTTAAAATGTTATATAAAATTTGAAATAATTAGTGTGTAAAATTGGATGTGTTTTTAGGCCGTTTGTTTATTGCAGTTTGTTTGCATTCTGGCGATAATGGGGGAGGTTTTTATATGTTACCTCTAAATTTTGTATAAAAAATATATGGATTTTGAACCTACAAGTCTGCTCTATTTCAGCTATGATTAAACAAAACTTAAATTTTTATATAAGGTTGAAGTATTCTCTGTTTATTGGTGTAGTTTTCATTTCAAAAGTTTTGTTATTACTAGTACATAACATAATATTACTTAGTTTGTAACATACATAACCCTAAAAAGATGAAATTTAAGTCATAAACTTACCTGTAGGATTTTTATTTGTAAGCAAACTTTGGCAATTTTATATATTTTTGAAAGCTGCATGATCATACAACATGAAACGGTTTTTTCTTATAAAAATCCCACAGGCAAAAGTCATACTTTTCTCACAATCTAATATTTTACCCTATAGCTAGTTTAAACATAATATTCAAGTTTTTGGATTAACATGCATAAATTATAGTGTGTATTTGAATAATTGTGTTTGACATCTGTAAGTGTTCTTGAAACTTGCATGACTTCAAATTTTCAACATACATAACATATGTTACATATTAAAATGAAGTTGATTTTATTTATTTATTTTTTAATGATGTAAGCTGATATCTATTTGAAGAAATTAATGTTATATGTTCTGTGCAATTTTCCGATGTTAATTAATCCAGTATAGATAGCTTATTGCACTGAAAATCATTTTTAAACTAGCATCAATAATTTAAAGAAGTATTTTCCCTAAAACTGATATTGTTGTTCAAATACTTATCACACTTATCACAATTCAGCAATCATTTTAGATTAAATTATACAATATTGATAGTAAATAGTTTATAGTGTATCCTGTGTTATGTTTGTGGTTAAAATTGTGAGAGTGTTTAAATTTGTTCATTTTTAACCATTTAAAATCTCCGTAAGATGTACTTCTGATGTTACAATATTGACAAAGTACAATTAATTTATGAATTAAATGATTACAGGAAAAATCTAAAAAAACATTTTTAGAATAGGTTCGCTGAAAAGAGATTACAACATGAGAGATAAAAATATTTTTTTGAAAATAATTAAACAAATTAATTATATGTTACCTAATGAAATTACAGGTTTTAAAAAAGGTTGTTAAGATTAAAGAAAAAATATTTCTGAACCTCGTTATTGTTTGTATTTAGATACGAATATGACATTTCTCTAAACTATACTAACTTAAATAAAGAGTTGAAGTTATTAGTCCTGGCCTTTTAGAACAATACTTACTGATGTTACCATTAAATAAAACATGTGAAATAAGAAAAAGTAAATTGAACTTAATTAAAAATTATTTTTCTATTGTATAGCGAAAGCTTTAAATTACTTAAGATCTATGTACACTAAACCTATATATTTTAGATGAATAGAACTACTTTAAATAACATTTCTATAATCAGATTTGAATCAGCTAATTTGTGTGAAGTTTAAATTATGTAACTTTTGGATTGGTTATAGAACAACGTTGTCATAACATAATATGATATAAAGATGCTTATCGAAATTTGAATTTATAGTTTGCAGTTTCTTTCTTTATTTTCTTACTTGTTTTGCTGCTTATTCAGGTAAAACATCGGTAACATATTATAAGATGAAAAAAGACATGAAAAAGAAAACTTTATTGCTTCATTCATGTTTTTAGATTCTTTCTTGTCTACTTTTTCTTAGAACAAAATTAATGTTATCTTTCCAAATCTGGACTTAGCTCAAGGCTTGATGCAGCAGTCCACATTAAGCGTGAACGTAAGCTGTACTTCTTCACAAAACCATATTAATAGCTTTATTGTAAATTTGAAGACGAAAAAAGGAACGACCGTCTACATTATACACATTTATTTCAACTCAGTCATACTGAACAGTCCACGTATCATTAACCTCCAAAAGTTAACAACATTTTAATCAAAAAGGCATTACTGTTTAATATCATCATCAGCAACAATACCTTAATTCCATTTTGTAACATAATTCTTATTTATTACCTCTATTTAATACAGGATACATAAATTGCAGACAGTTGTTAACCTACATACTAGATAAATATATTGGCAAGATCTGGCAGTGATTTTTAGTACTGTAACAGTCATATTACCTCATTTTACTTATTGTTATAACTATAGTGATTAAGTACAATGTATCTATTACAGTTACTTTTAATGGAGACATTTTAGTTGCAAATCATTGATAAAAACTAATAAAAATAAATTATATCATGAATAAAACTAATATTTTCAAACATAATATTCTTGATAACACTTTGGCTTATCAAAAGCAAAATATTTAATTCATTTTTAATACTGACTTGAATTTCCTATTTTCTTAGTCAGCTTTCTTTGAAAACAACTGATTAAATTTATCACTAAAATCACTAGTTCTTATCAATATAATGGTTAATTAAAAAGGAAATATCACCTTAAAATGTCTCCTATACTAACTAAGAGCAGCCTATGTTTGTTGGATACTTAAAATGCATTATTGCCACAATTTATTATTTAAGAAGGTATTAATTTATATCGGTATTGTGCAGTAACTAAAATTGGTAAATATGTTCCTATGGGTAACATATTTGAAGATGGTGATTTATTATATGGTATTAAGTTTTATTAAAATATGTTGTATGGCTAAATTACCTTTATTTATCAGGAAAATGTGTATTTAAACTAAAACATGAACACCAAATTTCAAATTTATTTGCCATAAGAATAAGTATATAATATAACATATTACCATATAAGGTTACGGAAATTTACAAAATGTTTGGCAAAATTTACGTTTTAATCACACAGATGTTTTAAAGAGTTTATTTATTTATAATTTTATTTATAGATACTGTCTTTTGTTTGTCACACTATGTTTTGATGTTACGTAACATATTTAAATGACTATTTTAGACCCATACCTTAGGTTGCAGATGTTTTATTGCATTAAAAGTTAAGAAAATACCTTTCTGGTGTAGAAAAATAGGTTTATTTAAGAACTTGTTATTTTTGCCAAATATTATTGACTTACATATAATTCTTTTAAAAGGTCACACATTCAAACAGGCGTTATGGAAAAACACCCCACTTGCCAGATAGCAAACAAATTGCAAAATGAGAAGAATGGTATAGGCTTTCAGAAAAACATATCCTTCAAAATTCCGTCAGGGGGGAGGGGGTCTATTGGCAGCGCAAGGTCTATATTATTATCTATACATCTATGAGACATACAAGCAGAATGTATTTTGATGGCATGTGAATCGAAAGAATGTACTATTAATCTTGTTTGGATAGTTTTGTTAACGATGTAATTCAGTAATCTACTTACAAAGGCTTTGGTTCTGCGCAACTGGACTTTAAAATTATAAGTACACCTAAATTCCGGCACAGGTTGTTTAGTTTTTATTCTGACTTTGGTTATTTTCTGTTTACTAAAGATCAAATTATTTCGTCGATCAGCATGCTTTCAGATGTATTTAATCAGGGTTAAGGAAGTTGTTAGCTATAACAATATCTAATATCTAATATCACTCTCACACCCGATGCCAGCTTTGTGTTTATAATTAGCGGCTTCCAGCGTGATTAACTTTTCCCTTTTCATCTATATCAAAAATGATAAAAAAACTTTAAAAGTGATTTTGCAGGAAAGGTCTGACACAATTAGTTGTAACATTTCAATAGCAATAACATATATATATATATACAGTTTTCTGTTTTTTATAGCAATGGCTTGGCTTGTTTTCCCGAAATATAAAACACTCTCGTTAAATGAGACATTTTAAGACATTTTGAAATATATGTAAAATATAATGATTTAAAATATATAACTATATTTGTTATGCAGTGGCACTTATGGAACCATTTTGTCATGAAAAATAAAGATATTTATTAAGTTCCATCTTGTAGAAATAACTGTGATGAAGGCAAGTTTAAGTAGCAAACAGTTACTTTATCATGGTTTAAGTAGGTGTAAGAAACATTATAACTACAGCGATCGGTGCTAACGAAAATATCAAAGTTCCTTAAAAGCTTGAATTGATTACATTGAATTCGTGTGAAAGAAAGTAATAAGAGAATATTTTAGTTTTTGCTGTTGAAAAATTAATAACAATGAAATGTTTATTTTATTGATAAATGCTATTTAAGTTCACTACTTCCGTTACCATGTCAAATTGTTAAGAACCATTTTGAAACCAAAAGTAGAAATGCTCACGTCTTACATGTAAAAACCTGACATTATTTTTACACATACGAACATATATTATAGAGAAGTAATTATATATTTATAAATAATATTTTTATGCGTATTGTTCATGGAGTTTTATGTTCTGATGCAAAAATATTCTATCTTATTCATGCTAGTGCTTGATAGCTAGAGCACTGATTTAAATCTTTACACGTTTTACTTCACGATATTCCGACGGGACGAAAAAGGATTATAAATTAAAACTGTTTTAATTTAGCATGATGTTGCCTGTTGCTGCATTCGTTGCATACATTTAGACTGGTATTTTTTTTTAAATCGTTTAATAGAATTGGTAACATGTTTCACCATAAACCATTATATTATAACAACATAGATATTTCGGGTAAAGGTATAACTTTCAAATAGACGTGTGCTCCTTTAAACGAGACCTGCAAGACATTTATCACAGTTTATAACAGTTACTATTACGATATTCATTTGACAATTTTTTGGAAGCAAGAAACAAGACATATTTTTCTTCAGTAAATTTATAATATTAATTTGTCAACATTATAAAAAAGTAAAGCTATTAAGATTCGTTAAATTTCCTAAAATCCGATTCATTAAACAGATGATAGGACGTTAGCATAATAAAAAAACTCTGAATGATTACATGTATCACCTTAATTTGGAAATTCAATGCAATCACAGAACGCAAATTTTAAAAAGGAGAAATGTCCGATATTAAAGTTTAAAAAATAATTTTCACTTTACACTTGCAGAGGTATAAAGGAAAATACATGTCGTCATTAGATACCGACAATCTACAATGACAGCCTACCATGATGATATTGTGTCTATACAACGATGATTTGAGTAAGTTGTATTTGTAATACTCTTGTCTTTTCAAACTTTTGTCAAAGGAAAAACTGTATGTACATGAGTGCGTGCTTAAGTGCATGCAAGATATATCACATTTTTATTTTATTGTTTTACTCTTATTTTTTTTCTGAATTAATTTCTTATTTTTTAACTTCTTGCTGAAAACACCTATACAGTATCAGTAGTAATATCGAGCTCTAGTTTGGATGGCGAAGTGACAAGAGCGTTAAGATCGTCTTAAGGTCGCAGGAATGCCCATTCACTAACGTTAAAAAATGATGTTATCGAATTTTGCGCTGGTTACCGGTTGTGCAAAGCATAAGGCAATGTAAACACGGGAAAACACTGACCAGAAAAAAAAACTTAGTATATTGCATAGTATTGTTTTGACAAAATGTGTTTATTGACCTCATTTTATTAATCGCTAATTACAAAATATCTTTACAATTTAAAACTTATTTTTCGTTAGCATTATTATCGGAAGAGTATTTGGAAAGCAAGAAATAAATCGTTAGTTTAGAGAGTAGGTTGTCGTTCGTTGTAACCAATAGCAATACTAGCAATCGGCCATTTTTAGACTCGGGAAATCAAGTTAAAAACTACTGAATGGTATCTTGTCAGTGGATTATTAGGCTTTAAATTCAATGGAGCATAAGGCACTGTTACGAAAATAAACAGATGAAAGGAGTTTTTTCTTGAAAACAAGATGTTAGGCTGGTGAGAACCAACTTTTATGTGAAGTTGAATTGTGAAATGGACCTCGCAATGTTCAGTCACTCACAGCGTGAGACACACTGACCTTAGCGTAGACCAGCGCCCCAATTCAGCTTTGTATAAGAGTATTTTGTCTGTGGTCGTGTTCGGCATTTAGACATGTGAGCTCATTGCAGTTGAAGATAATGTTTGTGAAAAGGTGAACTATGCATATCAGGGATCGCCACATTCAGAAAAAACAGCCTCCCCACACAGTCAAGAAGAAGAGAGGGAAAGAGCATGGTTAATAAAATGATCAGTTTCAAAAGAGACACCACTAACAATTAACAAAAAATGAGAACCCTAGGGGTTACCGCCTTGGAACGGTCAGTGGCAAATGTGAGAGTGAATGACTAAAAACTGAAACACGAGGTATAAGATTTCTTTGATAATTTTTATTAAACACATAGCACAAGAGCAAATCTACACAGATGGAACCGATCAGATATTATGACTTATTTCACAGGGTCCTTTGAAGACGGAATCTGTTTTCTCCAACATTTGTATGAACTGGCCGCACCCGCTTGCATCCAAAAAATGAGGGTCCAACAGAGTAGATAGATTGGGATCGTTATCAGTCTATCCACACCGAATTTACTATCAAATACCAAGTTCCCTGAAAATATGTTTATGCAGTGTAGACCCTGTGTAGACCAGTGATTTCAATTGATGAAGATTCTTGCATTTTGGTGAAAGCAAATTTGAACTTTTTCACTTTTGACCCCACCTAACTCTGAGCTTGGGGTCATTTTGATGTGATGCAGGAGAGTTTAGAAAAAGTGGTCAAAATTTCCAAGAATAAAGAAAGATATTGTGTCTTTTGCATTTTAAATATAAAGCAAATGTTTATTTAAACCATGAATATAAGTTAAAATGAAGTTAAAATTATTTTATCAGCACTAAAAACAAGATATGACTCGTGACCAACAGATTATGAAAATTCCAAACAGGTGTAAGTTGACCCCTGGTTTTCAATAACTATTGAAATCCCTGGTAGACCATAATGTTTTGGGTGGGGGCAGTTTATACAAAGTTTGGAGAAAACGGAGTCCGTCTCCAAAGCCCCTGTGACTTATTTCACCGGTTTCAGGATCATTAAATCCAGTTGTGACAGTGTTGGGATAAAAGCCTCGACCATTCAGGACTCGAACCTCGGATCTACAGGCCTACCATGCTGATGTTCTACCTATTTAACTATACTCGGCAAAAAAAAGTTTTGCACAAAAGGACATTCTATAAAATATCTTTTTTATTTCACCAAACACAACAAAATGATACATATCAAATAAAACAACAATTCAAAGTTAACAAAGTAAAAAACAGTCATAAATAAAATCCGATTAGTACTTTCTAAGCAAATCATGTTTAAAGTCACCGGGGGTTACTACATAAAAGTTGCAAAAATCACTAAACTTATAGCGATTTTAACCCACCACGATGAATCCGGCATTCTACCAAGCGTTGTCTCATGGAATTCTCTAGCCGACGAATTTTCAACTGTGGAATTAGGTTCCATTCGTGAACAAGAATACCAGGTAGATCAACTAGCTGGCCAACTGCACGTGCTCTATCTTCTTTAGGAAGACGTCTAGGTGGCCGATGTGGTCTGACATTTGCCAAGAGGGTAAAATTTGCAATGAAAACCGTCCATGGTGACCGTGAGAAATAAATTAATTAAAGTTAAATACTATGAAGTTGTATTTTGTTCAAATCAGATTGGATGTTGATTGCATTTATTGGATGTTCTTATACACCTTATTAAAAAGGATTCTACGACTCATAAATACAGAATTGAAACTGCTCGAATCATTCCAACTGAAACTAGTATGACATACCTTTAGGCCAGTGAGCGAGACAATGTGGTAATTTAATTAATAAATAGGTATCAACTATTGATTGCATGTCCTTCCTGTTTCTAGCATCAGAGTGCATGTAAATAATTGGCTTATTATTGGTATAAAACAGACAGCAATGACTGCATAGATTTCACACCTCTACCTTGATACAGCAAATTTTGCAACTTTTGACTGTTGACCCCTATCATACTCAAACTGATATTTCTCAGGTATTTACCAACCTATTTGTATTCCGTTTTCGTCTTTAGCTTTGAAAACAATTATTCTTGATATAATTGTAGTAAGTATTTATACCAGTTATTTGCTATATTTTGCAAATTACACAAAAGAACACTTGTGTGCAGAACTTGTTTGTTGTATATATATATATATATATATATATATATATATATATATATATATATATATATATATATATATATATACAGAAATATCGTCAGATATGGGGTCTCTGTAATAAACCTTAATCAGGGGTTGTATATATATACTAAGAAATGTGGTAAGTTACGGGTCTTACTTCGATATTATACCTATATGTGTGGTTCTATAAAAGTTACGGGGTATATATGGTACCCCGCTAATTAAATGTCATTTCTATGCACTATCTGACCTTGTAAGTACTATAAGCTGTAATATAAAAATTTGGTTTATGATAAAAAAAAATTTCGGGTTTTTTTTTATAGACCGAAAATAAATTTCGATAATAAACCGTGTTACGGGAATAATGTTTATCGTACTTAAGAAGTCCGAATATGCATAGAAATGGCATTGAAAATTACGGGGTACCATATATACCCCATTACTTTATAGCACCTCACATAAAGGTGTAATATCGAAATTAGACCCGTAACTTACCACATTTCTTAGTATATATATATCAAACTAGTCTGATTTAAATTCTACCACATTCCTGCCTGCTTACATAAGACTTGTCTAATTTACTGAGCAAATTTCCGTAAGGGACTTCACCAGTTAGGGTCGACTACCCCAGGCAATGTTTCACTCAAAGGAGCTCATACATTTGAAAATGCAAATATGGCCTCAACCAGTACACGGTCCTCAAGCTTACTGTGCCAACACTACCAAATGAGCTACATTTGCTGCAGAATGATTCATTTCATATCTATAAATTGAGGTATACTGCTAATTTATATGGACTGTAGATACAATTCATGAAATGGCTATTTATTCTGCCTCTTTTTTATAAGTTTAGTTTTTTAACTTTAAATACACAAATTATATGGATTTTGATGTTAGATCATTCTACAAAGACGCTACTCCAGCATTTATCAAAGTCTGTAATTGTCGGTTTTGTAATTATTAATTATTTCTGCTTGCAAACGTCCCGAATTGTATTTTAACAATGATTCAATAGCATTGACTTATAGATATTGGAAGACAAACATTTTTCATTTCTTTGTAACCTTATAATTTATAATAAATTGCAAAATTACAAAATGCCCTTTTTGCAATATTTGTTGTTGTTTTTTTATTGATTTGTGATAATTGTAAAGTTACTGACTAAATAAACTCTACAAATTATGTCAGTTTACAGACAAATTGTAAGTCATTGTAAGTCATTGGTTTAAAAGCCTAAATAACTTAAATTTCAGGTTTCAGACATTTAATAGACAATAATTTGCACAAAGTAACTACTGATTATTAGCCCATTAATTTGTATACACAGTAATATAAGATATTCAGTAAAAGAGAAATTTACCCGTTTACTCCACGGAATTGCCATTTTACCCTCTGTGCCATCTGATCAGGATCTGCACTGTTCACTTTTTGGTCAGAAATAACCTTAGGCTAATAAATCAAAAAGTGAACGTTGCAGATACTGATCAAAAATCATGGATGTTCTGGTTGGTCTGGATCTGCACAGTTCTTCCATGCTATAAAGGCATGTACATGGAGGAAAGGGTTAAGTCCACATAATATTATCAGTTGGGAATAAAATTTTAACCATATAGCAGACTACATGTTTACCAAGAATAGCATCAAATTCGGGAACATCATGTTTATTTTGGGAATTTAAAGTGTTCTATAATCACCATAATTTTATTTTCTGCCATTTGCAGAATTCAACATGATTTTATTATCAAAATATGTACTTGAGGTACATGTATAATCATATACACTATTTACAAGGTGTCTGTATTGTTTTATTTTTGCAATTTTGTTAATATGCATGTTGTCATTAAATTTGCTCTGCATCAAACAGTTATGTTTTAGAAAAAAAAATCAAAGCTTGTTTATTGTCGATTGCTATGTAGAGGAAAACAAGTATTTCTTGCCATGTTCACTTGTTTTCTTGCCCTTTTAAATACATGTGTAAAACTGGAAATACTTGGATCTGCTTAAGCTGGACTTTTACCCTGAAAACTGGAAGTTTCACTAATAATAAATACAATGATTTTTCTTTTGTATCTTTATGTTTCATCAATTGTAACAGTAGAGACGTTTCACATTAATTTTTCAAGTATTAAAATCACATGTATAAAGTACTTACTAGACAGAGATCCAAAAGTAGTTATGGATAATGACATTATTTATTGCCAATTAAAGTGTTCCCAGGTTTACACACTTTCTACAATAATCTGAGTTCTCTTAACATTGTTATTATACATTTTAAAAATGGACCAACAACATTTTGATGCATGATTTGATTCGCAACCACAATTCATTTGGTAATGAAAACAGATATAAAGAAGCATTGTGTTTCGAAGCAGTTACTTAGACCTGTAAAGGAGTGTCACATATGGATAATCAGACTACATGTTTATGTTTAATTGACTGAGATTATTTTATCTATTATGGCCCAATAGCTGAATTATTATTAAACATTTGGCTGCCTCTATCATGCTCAAATATGTACCATATTGTCACAATATTTGGCACACAGCATATATAGCTTAAAGATCACCGTTGCAAATAACTGAAAATTCCTATGGCATTGTCATTCCTAGAGATATTTGCAAATGACTTAGCACAAATATGCCCAAAATCTAGATGGTGTATCAGACTACATATTGAAGTCTCAATGTGATGTAAATTTGATGTATATAAAACAGCCGTTTTTAGGTCTAGATGATAACTTTATACATATACATATCTGAATAACTTGGCAAAGTTTTGTGCAAATGCAAGTTATAAATTCAAGTGTAATCAAGGTAACATTCTAAAATAATAATACAATGTATTTTCCATTCAATAATATATTTATATCATGCACAATGTGACATAATTATCAGAAATTACATGTATCAATTAAAGATTTTTCAATATTCAATATTGGGTAAATTTAAGGTACATGTGTAACAGTTATGAAAAACATTTTTGTTGTAAAATTTAGGCAAGAAGTCTTTGTGTTTAACACATTAACCCCACGCCGAATGTTTAGTGAAAGTAAAATTGCCAGTTGTGCAGCTGAATTTAAAAAAAGTTGATGTAAACTTAAATTATTTCTAAAAATCACATATATGAATTATATCATGCATGAGGTGGCCAACAAATGTTAAGACACAATTTTTAAATAGTTTGGCCAAATAATGACATTATTGTACATGTAGTGTTAGCTATTTCTGACATGTACCTGTAATGTAATACCCTGCATGCATGACTTCATAACATACAGTATTAGAGTAGAAAATGCATTCTATGACTACCGCTTGAATAAACCACATAGAACTATTTTTGTTTTAAACTCCAAACGTTAATACTAAAATTATAAATCATTATCGGAGATTATTAAAGCTAGAGCTCGATAAGAGGCAGTGCCTTAGTTCATATTAACTCTTATGTTCAATGCTATTGTAATTAAAAAGAAAATTAACGATCCAACAGTAAAGATCTATTCCCTGCACACTTATTTTACTGTTTTAAGCAAAATCAAAGTGATACTATAACGGTTGTTACAATTCAATTGCACGCCCAAAGTCTCGAATACTAATGATGATACAAATAAATACCTACAGTCAATGAATCCTTAGAATAATGCTTAGAAGCACGTGGCATTATGATAAATTAACGAATCTTTTTGAACACATTTGAATTAATCTCGTGATAATTTCTCTGTCAAATTTCACACAATTATAGACAGATACCAATTATTATTAAACACAATATATTTTTAGCTGAAAGAAAAAAAATGTGTGCAAATCGAACTTTCCTGTCATCTGCTTGTTGTAACAGTTTATTATCATTCTTTCGCCTTTTTTGGTTGACTGTTTGTTATTATAGTTGTTTGTTTGAACTCATTTTCTCTTATTCTGTTTGTATGCTATGTTTCCTTATATTTATTTCCGAGCGCGCGCGTGTGCGTGTGTGTATGTGTGTGTGTGTGTGTGTGTGTGTGTCAAGAGTTATTGTTTCAAAGTAGAAGACGAAACAGAATAAAAATCGATTGGTAAATACCTGAGAAATATCAGTTTGAGTATGATAGGGGTCAACAGTCAAAAGTTGCAAAATTTGCTGTATCAAGGTAGAGGTGTGAAATCTATGCAATCATTAGTCATTTGTCTGTTTTATACCAATAATAAGTATGCATAACTAAATAAATGCAATAAATACCCGGTCTTATTTGAGCTAAACACAACTGCATGGTTTGTTATTCATATTAACTTTTTCTCACTGTCACCAGGAAGATTTTCATTGTTAATTTGACCATCATGGCAAATGTTGGACCACACCGGCCATCGAGACGTCTTTCTTAAGAAGACAGAGCACGTCAAATTGGTCAGTTAGCTATCTACCTGCTATTCTCGTTCACTAATGGAACCTTATTCCACAATTGAAATTCGTCGGCTGGTAAGTTCCATGAGACGACGCTTGAAATGATGCCGGATTCATCGTGGATGATTTACTCACTGTTAGTTTAGTGGTTTTGCAACTTTTGTGCAGTAACCCCTTGTGACTTTAACAATGAATTGATTTTGTTTCTGTCTTTTTAAATTGCTTACTTAGAATTGATCTTTTATTTGATGTGTATTATTTTGTTGTGTTTGGTGAAATTAAAAAGTTATTTTATAAAATGTCCAAGTGTTCAGAACTTTTTTGGCCTAGTATACTAGTATATAAATGAAGTAAATATATATGAAATAAATATAAATAAAAACTGGACCTGGTCTTAAAGTAAATGTTTCTTTAAAAACACTGAACAAGTCTTTATATACTGACTTCTTCATCTGAGAGTGATATTGTTACTGCACACACTCTACAAATTACAAGATTTAGAATCAGTATTGAGCCGAAACAAGACAAAGTACCTACTATGTATTGGTTGCTTAAAATGCATAAAACGCCGTACAAAGCAAGATTTATTGCTAACTCTAGTTTTTGCACTACTACTAAATTGTCCGTGCTCTTAATATATTGTCTTACAGCTATAAAAGAACATGTAATTAGGTATTGTGATAAGGTTTTTGAAACTTCTGGCAAAAATTTATTTTGGTCCTTATGGACTTGTCAAGACCTAATAGAGTTGCTAACTTTCTTACTGGATAATATTTATGTTAGATTCAGTACCTCTATTTATAAACAAGTAATAGGCATCCCATTGGGTACTAATTGTGCACCCCTTGTTGCTGATCTGTTTTAATACTGTTATGAAAAAGACTTTATGTTATCTCTTTCTACTGAACATCAAGATGATATAATTACAGCTTTTAACAACACCTCGGGGTACCTTGATGATTTATTAAATACAGACAATAACCATTTTGCATTACTGGTTAATAAGATTTATTGTAAAGAACTACAACTTAATAAAGCGAACACTTCAGAAAAGCAAGCAAATTTTCTCGATCTAAATCTGTCCATTGAAAATGGTTATGTCACTACTAAAATTTATGATAAAAAGATGACTTTTATTTTAATATAGTAAATTTTCCGTTTTAGATGGCGATGTTCCCCGTGCAACATCTTATGGGGTTTATATCTCACAGCTTGTTCGCTTTTCAAGAGCTTGCAACGATGTTAATGAATTTCAATGAACGTAATATTTGCATTACAGAAAAACTTTTAAAACAAGGTTATCGGAGTCACAAATTAAGGAAAACCTTTTGCAAGTTTTATCGCCGATACCCAGATCTAATTCAGGTGCAGTTTAAAATCACTTTTGCAACAAGGTATTTCACAGCCTGTTTTTATGGAGATTTAATTTATAAACTTAAAAAGATAAAAGGCAGTGCTAATTTCTCCCGGGTATTCGTAAAATCCATCTGTAAATTTAAAAAGAAAGGTTACCAACATTATATTTTACAGCGCTCTGCAGGCCTGGTGATCAACCCTTCTACAGTTGATCATTATGCTTACCTCTGGTTACACGACGGTGGCAGGGTTTTAAGAGTTTTTAAGGTTTATGGGGAAATATTTTCTTAATAGAACCTAGAAGCTAGATTTGTTTATTTTATCACTGTTATCGTGTTCTTCCTGATTTTACTCCAGGAGCTCTGGTCTCGGTAAGATCATTGAGTACCCGCCCCTTCGGCTTTGCAATGCTCTTAGCTTCTTATGTTTTATATGTTTCTGTGGTTTTGCATGCAACATTGTTAAGCCGATAAGTGGGTTGGAGTCTTCATCAAGACAACTTGTAATTGTTTGTTGATATGAGAACCTGTTGGGGCAAGTATGAGGTTGGTGCACCCTAGAACCTGGTTTAAACCCCCAGTGGCAATTTGATTTGCCACTGACCGTTCCAAGGCGGTAACCCCTCGAGTTCTCATTTTTGTTTATTGTTAGTGGTGTCTTTTTGAAACTGATCATTTTATTAACCATACTCTCTCCCCCTCACTTCTTCTTGACTGTGTGGGGTTTTTCTGAATGTGGGGATTCCTGATTTGCATATTTCACCTTTTTTCAATTAATGTTATTTTATGCAAACCAGGAAATTCATTACTTTATATCATATCCTTACTGCATTTGGTATTGTATAACTACATGTGATATTTCCTTTCAGGGATCTGTCTAAAATCATGAAGAATGGAATTTTTTGACAAGTGATGCAGGAAAACAATGCGGAATAAGAAAAAAATATTTCAACGACAAAGCATTACAGATATGACGAAATCTCAGGAACACAAAGAAGACAAAGATTATAGGCTCCTGTGTTAAAGGTTTATGTTGCAGAATGATACAAATATAAGAATGTATAACAAAAGTAAATATCTTAACACTGATTATAAATATAACATGCGTCTGGATGGAGATGTCCAGGTCGTGTAATTGCGCTCAACATGACAACTTAGATACATTTTCTCAAACTGATTATTTCACATCTCGCTTGATTACATTGATAATAACCCCTAACGCATACACAGTATCACAAACGATGTTGATTTATAGGTTTGGGGAAAATCTCATATTTTAAATTGAAAATCCGCATTTTTATAAGAAAACATTTTAAACACATACCAAAGATGTGAAACGGTCAAGCCAAATTATTCATTAGTTTTGGTTTTTTTATTGCCCATTGTTGCAACTATTTTAAAACCTTGTCACTTATTTTATCTTTAATGCCTTTATCTTTTATTTTTTAAAAGCAAAACAAGTTTCTGTTTCAATAACAATAGTTTGAATAGCTTCGTTTGGCCATAATTTAAATCGATCATTTGAGCGCATTTATTTCTATTAAATTTGAGTGTCGCGGACCTTAAACACAAATATAATGAATATGAAAACATCACACTCATTATTTTACCTCATGTTTTTGACTTCGGCTCATTGATAAAACTGCCCGTGTCGCATAGGCCTACGTTGGGTGCAATTTAATATGTACAAGGAAGCTGTTTTATGTGATGTTTCATGCTATGCAAATAATGTCACAATTCTGTCCATGTTATTTAATACTTAAATATAAATTACAAATGAACCGAATAAACAAAGGTTCGAAATCGCTGTCAAATCGGAAGGCTAATCGTGTTTTAACTTCCGAACTTACGTTATTTTAAGAAAGCCTGTTCCAAAATAATACATACATGTATACGTCTCATTTGAAATTCCGCATTTGAACTGGCATTTCAAATGCGTTACGTGTTTGAAACAATAATAAAAACATAGTACGAATTTTACGTTACAGGTTTTCGACATTAAATCTATGGCGGTTTTAAAAAGCTTATTTTTTGGCTCATGTTATAAAAGTTATGGTCGTCCATCTGGAAATAAGGATCGATCGCGGAAAAGATATGACTTTCAGTACCCTTCCTTTTAAGCAAACTATAAAGCAAGTGTAGTATGTTTAATTGGGCACTGTTTTGTTTACATCTTCTTTTAAAATAAGCTTTAACTGTAGTTGCATTTGTAGTTGTTAATAATAGTACAGGCAAGGTACGTAACTTCGGTCACTTTTTACAGTTTTTGTGTTTTTTTTTCTCTTTAACTTGTAGTCGAAATTCAATGGAATTTTGCATGAATGATCCTTAGAACCTGCGACATTAACAACCATTCAAACGATATCAGATTAATAATAATTTGTCAAATAGTTCCATTGATAAATATGTTTAAATTCATTCAGTATTTTCCTGCGGCTGAGTACGTAAATATTCGGAAACCATGTTCTACTAGAATAGAATAATTAAAAAAAATACGCTAATGATAAGTACAGTGAATCACATCATGTGAAAAATAAACAAACAAATAACATAATTGTAAAATAGTTTGCATCTTCATTCCGTTTTCATTCTCCATATCGCCTAAAATATACAGCGTCCCGTTTAAGTTATGTAATGTTTTGCTATTTCTCACAGAAGAATAAAAAGTAAGAAAAATAACATCGGAGAATTAAAATACATTGAAATTCGTTTTAAAAATACGCTGATTTACTTATAAAATTAGGCCATTCATGGTGTACCAACTTTCAACTGTTCCGTACAAAACGTACAGGTCGTACGTTAGTTCGCAGTATGACCTCATTTCCTTGCATGCTGTCTTATTTACAATCAATACAGTCGATGAAATAGTGTCAGAAAATTGTATTTATACTTACTGTAGTAAAGTAATATTTTGAATTCTGTCGCTAAGGTTAACGTTTTAGCGTTTAATGATGATAGATTTAGGATCAATATCACGAAAACGCTTTTAATCGGGCGTCAGAGTATTAACGCACCTTCCAACATAACGTACTCTGCCAGTATTTGATTTGTGATTTTAACCTGCAATGTATTCACATATAATATTTTTGACAGAAGTTATATTTCTTTTTTTAATGCATATAGCATGTTTGATGCAAATTAATGTCGCAAAATAACGTAATTTTGTATTTTGTTTAAACAGGAATTTTCTATAGAAAGAGAAACATGAAATGGTATAAGTCAACAGACACTATTATTTTATTTAACTCGAGTAAAGAATTTTATGAATGATATGTTAATTAAACACTGTTCAGATTGTGAGCATGTACATGTAATGTAAGTAATGGAATTTTGTCACAAAAACAACCATTTAGCATTAAATAGGCATCGAGTAATTGACTCATGTTTTACATAACAGTTTAATACCTACTAAGCACAGAAAAGATCATAGTAAACTAGGATACATGGTTTACATGTCATTGAAGAACTCGTATAACGAATTTGGGAAAAACAGTTAACACAATCTGAAAAAGAGTTGGTACAACCATAATCACTGAATTATGGTTGTACCAACTCTTTTGAGATTAGGTTAACTGTATTTCCCAAATTCGTTATATGAGTTGTAATTTCTTAACACAATGAAAACTACAACCACCCCCCAATATTTGAATAAAATCAATATAAAAAAGAACATATATTATGCCATCCCTCTTTATGTATTATTTTAAACCACACTCAAATATCGTCGCTGAAGATTAATGATTGAGATAGATCTTCCCATTTCTTTATCAACTATTCCTTCTACATCCAATATAAGGTTTTTTTTATATTTATCCTTTCAAAACACGTATATCAATGTTCTTCCATTTTTTGATGGAAATATTTCCAGCATGAAGCCTTATTTATTTATACTAAATGATACTGCTACATCTTTCTTTCAGATAAAAAAATTATATGCATACTGCTACAAGATAATATTTTTTTATTTCACTCTTCTATAATATAATTTAACTTTATAATAGTAAACACGAAGACAAATGTTCTTCATTTTTTAGAAGCGTGTTATCGATGAAAAAGGGAACTTTGAAAGCCACCGAACCCGACAAATATGAAAATATTGCAGGCTCAGTTTGATTGAGCCTGTTCATGGGCAGTCATGGAAATGCATATTACTGCACACGCCGCATAGCCCCGGGTTGAGCGAAACTCAGTATTTACACCAATAAATAATACATATTTATACACAAAGATACGTGTACATTTTTCGGATGAATATTGGTACTCGTGCTGCTGCATGTATAAAATAATATATAACATAATTTATAATTAATTTAATAATATAATTAAATACACTTTAATGTACTAAATACATTTCTATTCTTTTGTTTTTGGAATTCAAGCTTTTAATTATTTCCAGCATGAAGCCTTGTTGATTTATACACAATGTTACATATACATTTTTCTGATGTACGTATGTTTATACGTGCTATACGTTCTGCTCTAAAACGTAATATATTTTAAATTTAATGACCACTAATATATTATAATTTATGTGTAACGTAAACCACGTAGAAACGGTTCTTTCATTTTGTTTCAATATTTCCATCAGTAAGCCGTGTTTATTTATACACAATGATACGCATACATCTTTCAGGCGGAAATATGGTATACGTACTGCTATAAATTTGATAATACATAATAATATATAATAACATTTATAATTATATAATATATAATATAATTTAATCATAATGTTATTAATATTTTAATATATACAACACGTAGGACAATGTTTTTCCTTGTTTTAGATGAATGGAAACATGTAAAGCATGAAGCCTTGATTATTTATACACAGTGATCATTATTCATGGTTTAGCTAAAATAATGGTATGTTTCCATTCCATAAATGTCCAACCTAATTTATCTTATAATAATTAAAGCATGGTGCGATCGTTTTGTCAAAAGTCAAACAGTTAAACTCATTTTGAACATAAACAATATACTTATTGTCTTGTAACTTCCAGACAGGACAGTATAACTTCCTATATTTAAAACTCTTGTCAGCAGAAACGATTTTATACATGTATGCAACATAAAACTTTTAAAGATTATCAACATACACATACATGTAAATTCAAAACAGCACAATTGGTGAAGAACTATAGAAATGTGTTGACTTCTGGTAGTAGTTAATCGTATTGGAACGCCTCTTAAGATAAAAATAAATGCTAAAGTAAACAAAACACCGATTTTTTGAAAGAAAACAAAACAATAACTTTCTGTCTCTATTGAGTTCTACTAAACAGAAGTATTTGAAGAGTTAAAGATAAAAAACTAAACCAGTGTGCAATGATGAAAACATTATCCTCATAATGTAAAATTATCATTACATGAACCTATATATAAATAATTAAACCTATTAAGATTGAACAATATTATTGGTGCTCTGTATACTGTTGAGCAATTACAGGATTCAATGTTAACTTAACTAACACCAAGTGTTCGACGGAGGCGATATATGATCGATTTAGTATTTTCTCGCGTCGCCATACTTTTAACAAAATGATTTAAATTAAATATTAACTTTGTCCTGTATTGTTCGCAGATGATGTTTCATTGTTACTAGTATTTCCTTTCTTTAAACTCAATTTACGGACAGTACATTGAGCATACAAACGGCCATGTCTGGGGCCAACACTAGGAACATGATATAATAGGTCTGGATTTGCATTTCTTATCAAAACTGATTTACTGCATAGTAATTGTTCATTAAGAAGAAGTGATATAATAATACACAATATGTATGCAAAATGCCATTATAACTAACATATCAATAAAACATATAACTTAAAAAAAAACACGTCACCTTTGTCTTTTCTGCGTTAGGGCAGTTTCTTTCCGGAAGGTAGTGAAATATCTCCTCCCCTCACATTAGGATAAGTTCATATTATGTGTTATGGGGAATTGATAGGTCTTTGATAGTATCAGTGCCCTTGAATAAAACAAAGTACTTTTTGTTTCAAACATGATTGTGTCCAATTTACCTTAATAGAACATTCTTTTTGTGTCGCCTTCGGTAGCAGGATCCTATTGTCCGGCGGCGACGTCGGCGTCGTCGTCGGCGTCGTCCGGTAGTCCCAAACCTTAAACATGAAACTTATTTGGCCTATAACTTTGCAATAACTTGTTCTATTCACTTCATACTTGGAATATATCATCAGCATGAACAAGTCATTCCGTGACAACAAGAACGATAACTCCTCTTTTACTATTTAATGAGTTATGCCACTTTCAAATGCAACTTTTACATGAAACTTAATGTGGCATATAACTGTGAAAGAACTTGTACTTTTCACTTCATACATGAAATATATCATCAGCTTAATAAAGCAATCACTGACAACAAGAACGATAACTCCTATTTCACTGTTTTATGAGTAATCCCCCTTTCAAATGCAACTTTAACATGAAACTTAATGTGACCTATAACTTTAAAGGTTCAGAGTTCAGGTCAGGTATAAAAGGGAGAAGCTCTGCAAAACGGCCACTTGTACTGAACTCTCTGTGGTGTCTGCTAGCAGAACACAGAAAAAGAAAAAAACAAGAATATCTCATGAAATAACTTATATTGTTATCTATAATTTGGCACACATATTCTCCATAGAGTTTTCTTACAATGTTGTGAATTTGAAAGAAGTCTGACATGAAATGTTTCCAGAAATTTATTTTCAAAATAACAGATAAATTCAAATTTCCCCAACATGTGTGATTGAATGCTCAAGAAAGGTCATGAGAATGGCTAGCTTGGCACATGGCAGGGAAAAATCTTGACAAATGTTTATCAGTTTTTTACATTATGGTGAAAGCATCAAAATGCTCACTGTCTGATAAATACTATGAGATAAATCACTCCCACAAATGACCCATGTAGGAAGAACCTATTGGGTTAGGAAACTATTGTCTCACACACAATCAATATTATTATTTACCTTTCAGCAAGTTATCCACTTATGCTTGCTGTATTTGTTTCTTTATGAGATTTATTTATATCTCTATTAACTAATGATTGATAGCAATAATTAAGAGAATTGTAAATAGATATATTATCTCTGTATAGCTATGCATCTTGTTATTCATTGCTAAAGAGATAAATTCTAACTGTATAACCTTAGCTCTTATCATTCACGACAGATGTTTCTGTTTACAAATAATCTCACTAGAAACTGACCAGTTGTTAACCACGCCTCCAGCCCCAAATACGCTTAATGGCCCTCCGTACGGATTTTTGATTTCATGAACTCCCCTGTTTAAAAGAACTTGTTTTATTCACTTCATACTTGGAATATATCATCAGCATTAACAATCCCATCGGTGAAAACAAGAATGGTAACTCCAGTTCCAATATGTTTTGAGTTATGCCCCTGTCAAATTCAACTTTATCATTAAACTTAAATTTGCTACAAATTTTAAAGGACTTATCCTTATCACTTAAAACTTGGAATATATCATCTTCATGAACAACAACATCGGTTACAACAAGGATCATAACTCCTGTTTGAATATTTTATGACTTATGTCCCTTTCACATGCAACTTTAACATGAAACTTAATGTTGCCTATAACCTTGAAAGTTTTTGTCCTATTTACTTAATACTTGGAATATATCATCAGCATAGAGAATGACATCTGTGACAACACGAATGATAACTTCAGTTTTAATATGATTTGAGTTATACCCCTTTCAAATACAGCTTTAACATGGAACTTAATGTTGCATTTAACTTTGAAGTACTCGTCATTTTCACTTAAAACTTGGAATATATCCTCTTCAGGAACAACAACATCGGTTACAACAAGGATCATAACTATTTTTTGAATATGTTATGAGTTATGCCCCGTTCAAATGCAACTTTAACATGAAACTTAATTTGCCACTTTTAAAGTACTTGTCCTACTCACTTAACACTTGGAATATATCATCCGCATGAACAACACCATTGGTGACAAAAAGAATGAAAACTCCTGTTTGAATATTTTATGAGGTATGTCTCTTTCAAATGCAACTTAAACGTGAAACTTAATGTTGCCTATAACTTTTAAAGTACTTTTCCTACTCAATTAATACTTGGAATACATCACCTGCATGAACAAAGCCATTGTTGGCAAAAAGAATGAAAACTCCCATTTGAATATTTTATTAGTTATGTCTTTTTCAAATGCAACTTTAACATAAAACTTAATGTTGCCTGTAAAATAGAAAGTATTGTTCAATTCGCTATATACTTTGAATATCTCATCTGTGTGCACATACCATTTTTTTAAGAATGATAACTCAGGTTTCA
The DNA here is from genome assembly GCA_038501625.1 of Corbicula japonica. Taxonomy (NCBI): domain Eukaryota; kingdom Metazoa; phylum Mollusca; class Bivalvia; order Venerida; family Cyrenidae; genus Corbicula; species Corbicula japonica. The sequence goes on from JAZAYU010000054.1 coordinate 2,983,942, forward strand.
CCTTGTTTTATTTATTCCCCTTTCAAATGCTATTTAGGTGACACATGTGTTCTATGGTGTTGTATTGAAATCAACTTGAATAAAATATCTTTATTATATATGATTAAACATAAGCCCACATTTCAACTTTTTGCATGCAGGCGACAAATGTGTTCCGCGGAACACAACATTCTGTTGTGTTTTTTAAACTGCGCTGCTTTTGAAAAGTTTTAATGTTTGTTTTAAATTAATCACGTTCTTTTATTCTTTCTTTTAGAATCATGAATACCATCTTTATTAAAAAGCTTTTGCCATAGAGTAAATTTTTTTCCGTTTTAAATGTACCGGAAACCAGTTCTTTTCTTGTAGGATGGTGATAATTATTTCACGTGCTCCTTTTCTCCTCTCTGATCTTTGGCTGTTTAAGAATGCTGCATTTTAAGCATAACTATTCCTGATTTGGTGTTTTGATTATAGAAATCAAACGAGAACAAGATATCATGATGTCTCCTTTTTTATAAATGATCAAACCACTCAAATATAGTCTCTGAAGATTGGGTGTCATAAATTGATCTTGCCATTTTGTCTTCGATTTCGGTGAAAATTGCCATGCGAAGTTATCACACTATTTCCTTTGAATACACTTCGGGCAATGTTCTTTAATTTGTCATAGAACACTAGGCAATCTTTCCGCAAGTACTCTTGATTATTTTTACACAATGATACGCACATTTCTTTAAGAAGAATACCGCAATGTTACAATTGGTGATATTCTCATCATTCTCGTATAGGATAACTCAGTGTAAATACTATTAGCAAGGAAAACGCTGTTTATAAAGTTTATTCTTTTATTAGTAGTCAATGTCTTTCGTTTAACATAAACAACAGCGTTCTTATCTTGTAACGTTTAGACTGAACATCTCGTCAATATTTTAAAACTTCAGTCAGCAACAATGATTTTTTTTTATGATTAGGAAACGAGCAAAGTGTTATCAATATACACAGGTTCATGCATTTCAACTGAAACACATATGAATAAACGAAATCATTGATCAAGAATCAGTAAAGCAAATCAATTCAATTTCTCGAGATAGTTTCGTAAATTTGTCTCGTCCTGCTGTTATTTTTTTCTGCAAAAAAAGTCATGGCAAGCAAGGGCAATATCGTTTAGAGCAGTATATTCTTTTTCTGTTTTGAATTCTTACTATTTTTTCACTTTCGATGATTGGAAGATCCATCAAATTTTAGTTATTTAACTTTAAGTTAATGTGTTTTTGTCGAAAGTCACGATGCGTATATACAACTTCTTAATAATGTAGCAATATCTTAATAGATATGTGTGTGGAAAAGTCTATAATATTCAGAATGTCATTTGCGAAATATAACACATTTCATATACCTTTTCCCTAAACAATTTCATTTATGTCGAATTTACTGAAGAACTCCTATACAGCGATTGCGATTATATACATTTAATGGGCGTTTACATACATACATACATTAATTATTTATACGTATCCTTGCTTTACCGTAAAATTCCATTTAATGCCATAAAATTAAATACTAATATAAACCATTAATTACTCTAACTTTTAGGAAGGTATTGTTTAAAATCATAACTTTGTAGATTTTGAAACCTAATTGAATTTCAAAAGTAGGTATGCGCCTTAAAAGAGGGATGTTCTTCTTCAGTTTATTATGTTGAAAAATTGTAAAATTGTATGTTTAAAGTAAAACAAAGTAATATTCGAAATAATTTGTTGCTGCTTAGATGATAATTACGGAAAGATTAAAAAGGCACTTCTTTGTGACTTTCGATCCTTTATGGTAATCCTGATGGTAGAAGACAAAATCACTGCAAAATAGCAAGTTTAACATATATAACAATATAAAAACATATTTGTAACGTATCTTTATTTCTGAGTTAAATATCCCAAAGTGCTCAACACTATCAACTACTAACGACAACGAAAGCTGGTAAACATAAAACAATGAATAGGTTCTTAACATTCCGTATTTGGTTAAAGCTATGCTCTACAGTTGGTATTTTGTTAAAAAAATATGATGTTCATAAAACTTTCAGAAGATCAAAAGGGGGGACTGCATACATATGAGGTCCATGATTAATAAATCTAAACAGTTTTCAGTCACAAAACATTACGAAATGTGTATAATATTATGATAAATATGGGCATGCAGCGCTTAAATATGTTTTTGTTTGAAAACAACAACAAAAATATTTTCCATTCAATTTCCTTCCTCTTCCAGGCCGATTGTATTTGTATAAACAATGAGCATTTATTTAATTTACTAATAGTTTATCCAACAATAATGTCATATTAAACATAAAGTTTTAATAACATATGAATAATGAATGGGTTTTAATGTGAAAATGAACGATAAAGCCTAAAAATAAAGAAATGAAGAACACACACGATTGTCTAATCTTGTTAAACTATTATGTGTTAAAATTGACAATTTCTTTTTATTTAATAATTGATTTTAAGTCATTTCTTTATTTGTTTTGGTTTAATTTGTTTTTTTATTTTGTTGTTGTTGTTGTTGTTGTTTGAATCTGACAATTTCATCTGAAGTACAGCTTCGTCTTCAGCTTCAATCGTCACAGAAATTGTTGTCCAGTTGTTACAAATATCATTTGAGTTTCGCTAATAATCATAAAATCCTTGATTCAGAACCATTAGTGCAATCCACTTTCTCTAGATATTTTCCAAAAAACTTGTTTTGTTCTGCTGTTAATGTTCTCCGCCAATAACAGTCATGGCAATGGCCAACGCGTATAGCACATAAATAATTTTTTTTTAAACACGTCCCAATACTTTATTTCGGAGGAAATGAAGATCTATTAAATTTTATTAATTAAAGCGTCTTTGTCTGTAGCCGCGATGTGTATATAAAATTAATTGAATTGGTAGCATTATCATGATAGATGTGTGCATATATGAAAGTCTAAATCTTTCAACACGTCATTTATGAAATATATGAAATAAAATTTTTTTCCCTAAACATTTTCCTATTAAGAATTTGAATATCACGCCATGTTTACACTTGGGGCTAGGCGAATATGTATATTTAAATTTGAACCACAATTTCTAATGGCAGTTTATGTCTTTTAAGATATAAAACGATCAATATCAGGTTTGCAAAAACATCTTTCCCGAAACGTTTTCATGACTACGATCTCATTGCTAAAATTATCATGAACACATGATTAACATTTGTTTTATTTCTGGTTTACATAGCCTACAAATGCAATATTTTCAATTTTATTTATCAACTGCAAACGATAGTGAATGCTGAAAACTATTAAACAACGAATTGACGAATTAATATTCAACGTCATTCCAAATTGCTATTGCGTACACAATAAATATGATGTTAATAATACTTTCAGGAGATTACAAGTTTTAAGATTTGTAAATCTAAACACATTATCATCGGAAATAAACAAAATAATAAAAATAATAATAATAATAATAATAATAATAATAATAATAATAATAATAATAATAATAATAATAATAATAATAATAATAATAAAATAATAATAATAATAATAATAATGATAAAAATTAATAATAATAAATTAATTATAATAATAATAATAATAATAATAATATAAAGACCAGTACGTGCAGCTATTTTTTTTTGGATAAAAATTACAAGATCTCATACCATACAATATTTACTACTGTTTATAGCGACTACATGTATAAGCTAACTAGAGAAAAGTGTTTTTTATATACCCATACTTTAAATTCAATTTATTCTTTCCTAATGGGAACTCAAAACCTTTAGCAAGTTTAGTTCATTTTGAATGTCTAATTATTACTTTCAACGAAAATATAATAAACGCCATTAAAGACGTAATGTTGGGTAACAAACAACTTGCGAGTTAAGTGATAAATTCATCCATGACTCTGTTTAGCGCAGTTTAAGCCTGTCAAATTGCAGTGAAATTACTTCAGATCTATGACAATGTAAAATTATGTACTGCTGCCTATCGAACAGGCCTTGAAACTTTAATCAATTTAAAATACGGAACGTTTTAACCCATATAATCTTTTTTTCAGACCTAGCTGAATATAAGGAAAATGTTTGATTTCTTATAAGTTTGAATTTTTTTATTATATACTCAACAAAAATAAAAAGTATCCACTCTACTATCTTAAATTTTGTAAAATTTGAAAACGAAAACTGAGAAATCTGTACGAGGACAACTTTGCATTTCTGTTATCATTTCAAAAAGAAAAAGTGTTCTTGAAAATCTCCAGCCACAACTTAGTTATCTGTCCCTTTGCTGTAATGAGAGTTCCAGGAAATAGTCAGTGATTCTTTGAAGTATTCACATTGGTTTGAATTAAATCAATCTTTTCACCTCTTGTGATCAATAAAATCATAAAACATTCATCTCTAAAACAAGTAGTCCTCGATAAACTACGCTAGAAAGTCCAGCCATTTCCAATTACCTCCCTTTAAATTGAATATGTAGTGTTTTGTAATCCTTTATTAATTGTTATTCGACTTGCCGTTGCTTAGGTCTTGGTGTGGAAGATTATGTTTATGAACAATAGAAATTGAAAACAACTGAGATTAACCAATTAAACACCATTCAAAGCGTACCTGATTAAATGAAAATATGTTAATGAGAATATAAGCATAAAAAATGGATACTTTTTATTTTTGTTCAGTATAGTTTGTTTTTTTTTAAATAAAAATGCAGTTAACGGAAACTGAATGCATTTTACTCTATGTAACGATAACATTTAATACTTAATATTTTTCTTAAAATTCGTTTTTGCTAAAAGGATGTAAATTTTTACAGTCACCTTTATCGAACTGGGTCTACAATATTCATATCTAACAATAGGACTTACAATGTATAGACATTGGCAACTAAGTGATATGTTTATTAAAGAAACGGTGCTTATATAGATTCATTGTAGATTTTTGTTTGACTAAGATTGTATTATCTTTGTTATTTATCATGCATATTATTAAGTGTATAATTTGCCTCATATATGAATTGTGTACTTTATTGTAGTATTTTACATTCTTTGTAAATTCAGTAAGTTCTTCTCGTTGTTACCAATGCAATAAACGTATATATTTATAACATCTGTAACAACAATGCATACAAATTTTGTTTTGTTGGTTTTGTTGCAAATAGCAGTTTTGATTGTAATAAGGAAAAGGTAAGTTAGTTCTCGCTCATAAACAGTCGTGCGTCTTTTTGTCCTTAAGTGCCCTTACTTGTTTTCGGAGGGCAAGTTCGCGGCGTTTAGGGGTAGGACGTGGCAAGAGCGGAGGGGAAGCATGTAACATTCACAGTTACGCAATGTGTGACCCGCACGTCACATCTAGGGCTGAGGGGTTGCATGCATCGTACGTTGCTAAGGTGGTAAGTGAGTTGTACGTGCTTACAACGTGCTTACAACGTAAGATCTACGTACGATGCTATGTTAACGTACGGAGGCAGTACGTATATGCACTGCTAACGAACGGTGTTCTTACTTGCTCGCCCGTTGTAAGTGCGTGCTATTGCGGTGAACGTGAGTTTATTTCGGCTGCTGTTGGGTGATATAAAGACGACCAATCGATGCTCCCCAGAAATCACAGCTGCCGCAGCATTGAAATGCCGCCCCTACAACAGCATACATTGCGAATTCTGCTGATGCAAAACAGCTTGCAGTTGCCGCTAGCTTCTTTATGGCGTCTTTTCTCGCTGACTTCTTCTGTTGCATCTTGAAGACAAATGCTGGCACGTATCCGTCGGCTCGACTTTTATATACTTCAGAGATCAGTGCGCACACCGTGCGTTGTAAGTGCGAAGCACGTACTTGCTCGGTAAGGTCCGTCTACGTTCTGAGCACGTTTTTGGACACTGTCAGGTGAACGGAGGAGTGCTGAGTAATCACAGACAACGCACGGACCACGCACAGACGAAGCACTTATTCTATGCTCGGCACGTGCAGCAAGTGACGATGGGGTTTTTGAAGACTCGCGGAGGCCGTACTTTATGCGCTCGTGGACTTACAGGGCACGCGCGTCATTCGTACTGTGGGCGAATCCGTAGCCCGCCTACAGAAATAGTTTTGCATGCGCTTAACATGCTGCGGCGTGTTTGCGTGTTCCCAAATCCGTACGGAGGCGGTTCTCACCACGTACGGACCCCTGAATTTGGCCTACATATTTGAAAGTAGACAACACGCAGTTGCAAGTACGGCGGATTGTTACCGGGCTTTACTTTATACCCCAACGCAATGTTTCCTGCTGTGAAGTTGCTAAGCGTGTACATATATATAATATTAATAAGCAATTTTTATACCAGACCCCGTATTAAATCTGATATATAATATCTGCTCAGAATTATTAGATCGATGGCGGATATTGGCTTAAAGGATAATACAAGGGCTGACGTAAACATTGCCATATTATACATTTTTATCATATACTTCCTAAGATACTCGGAAGAACATTTTTCTGTCCTTCGTATTAACGTCTAGACAACATTTTATGAAAAAAAAGCATTCTCTTAATAACGAGTTATTTTGCCATGTTGATTGGATATGTTAATCACATGTATCCAGATTAACATAAAAAGGGCTTTTTAAACTTCAGTGCTGCATAAGCGTGTACTGGTATAATAAAGAGGGACCACTGTTAATATGTTTTATTTGTTAAATGTCACATATTATATTTAACTTACCGAAAAAAAAATTATATTATATATGTTTGTTGTTTTTGTATTACACAGTGGTTTAAGATTCGGATGAATTGTACGATGTTATGAATTTGATTCGAAATAACAACTACGAGGTTCGTCTGCAGTTTCCTCAATCCACATTCGACGCGAGTACTGGTTGGAAACCCAGGAAGCAGTCATCGAGCGTGATTAATATAAGTTGGAATAACTTGTTTCACAATCGATTTAAAATAAATAAGTTTAAACTAAGTACAAGTTGTCTTGGTGAAATAACTCCAACACATCATCAGCTTAACAATGTTACACGCAAGAGCACACAAACATATAAAATATAATAAGCTAAAAGCATAACAAAGCAAAATGGGCGAGAACTCGATGATCTTATCGAGACCAGAGTCCCTGGAGTAAAATAAGCAAGAATACGATGACAGGGATAAAAAGGGATAAAATTTCAAGGTTCTTTAAAGAAAAGATTCCCTATAAACCTTCATGAACTCACATATCCCGCCCACTGTCGTGCAAACAAAGAGGTAGGCATAGTGATCAACTGCAGATAGAATAATCACTAGGTCTGCCGAGCGCTGTAGAATATAATGTTGGTAACCTTTCTTTTTTGAATCTACAGATGGTTTTTACGACTAACCGGGGAAGATTGATGTTTAATATTCTTAAGTTTATAAATAAAATCTCCTGCAGGCTGCCTGCTTTCTCAAGCAGGTGTATAAAGGTCGACTTTTCAAATGTCTATGATACCGCAAGAACATCTAGGAACACGTCTTTTGCGAAATCTATTCCTTGGGTAACTTCGATCAACCTGTTGCATGCCCGGATTTACCAGGTGACGGCTCGACTTGCCAGTCCCGCCTTAGCCGTGAAAAATCGGCCATTTTTATTCCGTGGCGGATCTCCATAAAGTAATGACGGTAACCTGAACCTGCACTTAGACGATATAACATAGAATACCTCTGGATTATACCCTTTACATGAGTGATCAAATATGGGATTCTTTAGTCTTCGCTGATATGGATTACGTGGAGTCGATACAAATAACAGAATAAAAGCAAATTAGACAGTTATTGTTTCGCAATTGGCAAACATTTGTCTGAAACACAAAACTGCACAAATAAATGATTTTATCTCTGGTTTATGTTTGAATTATTGTTTCGTCAGCTTTTAAATGCAGCACAATCACTTATATTCTTTAAATAATTGTCTTTTTCCCCTCTTAAAACTAAACTTACATAGTTTTGTTATCAGTGAAAATTATGTCGTTTATTACCGAGAGTAATATGAAAATTACCAATGAATGCAATCATAATTGAGCTTTAACGTGTAACTCAATAAACCCCTTACCTCAATTTCTGCCCCAACATGTACACACACTGTCTCTAATCTTGTTCGTCTTAAGTCAATGCTAAAACAATAGATTTGTACAAATACATCCAAGTAGACGACATAACATTTTTTATGTATTAGAGATCGTTTAAATAAATTTTAAAACCAGTCGTTAAGGTAATTTTCCGGCTAAGAATGATTTGTTGTGAAACATCTTCAAATAGTGGCATAATGACAATATTGTGGTCATAGACCTGATTTTAACAAACATTGTTTCCTTGTAACAGTTTTAGAGAAATCGTTTAAACAACAACAACAACAAAAAGCTATGTGATCAGCACGAATGTTAAAGTGAATTTAAAAAATCAACATACGAATAAAATTCTTTCAACCGTCTCCAGACCTAACGCTCCTAACGCTCACTGAGTTTGTCTTGATTTGCGAAACTAACTAGGGGTTTAAATCAGGTTCTAGGGTAAACCAACCTCACCGTATCTCATATGAACAAACAAGTACAAGTTATCTTGGTGAAATAACTCTAACTCACACATCAGCTCAACAATATTGAATGCAAAAGTTCACAACTAATAAAACATAAGAAGCGAAATGCATTGCAATGTCAAAGGATTGGTACTCAATGATCTTACTGAGACAAGAGCACCTTGAGTCAAATCAGCAAAAACACGATGACAGGGATACAAGAAACCAATTGAGCTTCTAAGTTCTTTTACAAGATTTCCCATAAATCTTCATAAACTCTTAAACACCTACACCGTCCTGCAACCATAGGAGTTAGCATTATTATCAAATGTAGAGGCTTAATCACCAGGCATGCAGAGCGCTGTAGAATATCACGTTGGTAACTTTCTTTTTAAATTTACAGATTTTTTTTTACGAATAGCCGGGGACATTAGCATTGCCTTTTATTTTCTTAAGTTTATTAATTAAATCTCCATAAAACGCTGGCTGGAAGATACCTTTGTAATATAATAAGCAACTAGAGCGATATTAATGCACCATATTAAATTATAATTCGTACCAGTGGACCTATTAGCAGGTCTGTGTGTCAGTTTGCCTTGGAGAAACACTGCCTGTGGATATGGTCAGCCGGTGTGATCTCTTTGGTTGCAGAATTTATATTACAATAGTTATATAAATTCTAGGTAATGAGGCTTACATGTATGTATATTGGACAAGTGTGACAGTTCAGTGTTCATTCTAGTGCATTCTAGCGTAGTCTTAGTGGTTCGTCCGAGCGGCTGTATGGCCAACACTCTAAACGGGAGTTTGTTGTTGTTTAAAGGCGGTAGCATTCCGCGACAAACCCCTGTGGTGCCTTAGACTAATGCTTTGACTGGAAAAAACTCGAAGTACATTACTAAGCCAGAACTCAATATGGATGTCGCGAAAGTAAAACTGGAGGGGTACACGTCAGTCCACTTTGCTTGTTTATTTAAACCGAATCAGATTCTTTTCATGAAAACACGAAGCTGGTTTTAAAATTCAGAAATGTAGGTTTCTTTATTATCCCCCGCCGATAAAATCGGGAGGGGGATATTGTTTTGGCGTTGTCCGTCCGTCACGCTGTCACACCGTCACGCTGTCCGTCCGAAGTTTGTTTCGGCGCTATTTCTCTGCAACTACTGGATGGACTTTAACGAAGCTTTGTAGTAACCATCAGTATCAAGAGGAGATGCACTTATCGTCGTCTTGTTTGGTCAGACCATTTAACACAGAGTTATGGTCCTTTGATAACCTATGCTTAATGCAGATAGAGCAGTATTTGTTTCCGTGCTATTTCTCTGCAACTACTATATAAATTTCACTGAGACTTTCTCAAAACCATCTTTTCAAAGAGCAGATGCGCATATCGTCGTCTTGTTTGGTCAGACCATTTAACACAGAGTTATGGCCCTTTGATAACTTATGCATTATGCATATAGCGCAGTATTCGTTTCCGCGCTCTTTCTCTGCAACTACCGGATGGATTTCATGAATCTTTCTGAGAACCATCAATACCAAGAGGAGATGCGCATATTAACGTCTTGTTCCGGTCGGTGAGTCTTTTGTGGCGAGCCTTTTAAAATTAAGTCATTATTGTGACTTTGTTTGCTGTGTATGTCAGCGGTAGGCCTTTCCAAATTGTACGGGTATCTACCTACATTTCAGATTTGTAACAATTTCTTGGCTAAATAGCAGTTGGTGTATGTTCAGTTGTGAATTTAGGTTTGACTACAGTAATTTAACTCCCATATACTTCTAGTTAAGCTTCAAATCTCCTATTCCAAATGAGCTATTCAGCCAACGCCTTTAAATCTGCTTTTTTGTTAAAACTATTTAAGCTGTCGGTGTAATTATATTCATTGTTCAAAGGTGTGATTTGCAGCACTTCATTGGCTGAATAGCTGGTCATCTATGATGAGTTGTGAATTTAGGTTAGACTATAGCAATTCATTTCCCATAGACTCCCATCAAAGCTTCACATCTTTTACTCTAAATAAGCTATTGAGTTAATGTCTTTAAAATCTGCTTTTTGCGAAAACTAATCTAGAGACATCATACATGTAAATACACAGCAAATATATAGCCTGACTAGTAATTTTTAGCAATTTGCGCTGGAATACCACCACCCCCAGCCACGCGCCACTCAAGTTCAGTGTCACTTTATAACCCATGTTGCAGATAAAAGTTTTCATTAACTCAAAATATGAATGCAAACGTTTTGTTTAAACTTCTTCTATACACTGTGCATGAAGATCGGCTATGCAATATGAGTGAAAAACCTGACAGAATATATAACATACTATAAAAGTGATATTAGCGGAATAAAACATATGGTACATAAAATGTGATATATTCGTATGGCTTTAGTTTGTATTTGCAAACTAAAATGAATTTATCACACAGAAAAGGCGGACAAAGAAAAACGATTTTGGAAACGGATAAATCACTTTTGTCATAAGTTTTGACAAAAAACTTATTTTTTAACAATTATATTACATTGAACACCTCTTTGATGATATAAATTTATAGCGGATATAATGATCTTCATAATCACCATTATCTTAATTATCATCATCAACACCATTATCACTATCGTCATCGTCATCATCATTAATACAACCATCTTTAAATAAATACCTCACATCATTACACCAGCACGCGATTACCACTGCCACTATTATCATCATCATTACAATGTGCATCACGATTGTCATTATCATCACATAATGATTTTACATTCTATCTTTCATAGGACAAAACATCAGATAAAATACAAGTTTAGTTTTATGTATTTATGCAACAATTTAACATAATGCGACATATGACATGATGATAATGATGATGATGGTGATCATGCTGATTCTCCCTATTACAATGGCGGTGGTCTTAATAATTGAAAGAAGAATTGTTGTTGATAATAGTGATGAGCACATTTCTATTTTCCGTGTTGTTGGTGATGATAAAGATGATGATGATAACGGTCAGAGTGCTGGTTCTCCCTATGATGATATTGGTGATGATGGACAGATGTCTTTTGTCACACGATGATGATGATGTATCTGATTTTGCTATAATTTTCAATTCAATTTATTTTATATCACAACGTATATGTCATATAGTTTTAGGTTTTGACTGTCAAATCCAGTAGACGAATATGCCATGTCAGTCATATGTCAATATTTAACCATTCACAAGATATTATACGGCTTAAAATTGTACAACCTAATACGACTACCCCAATGAGCCCCGTAAAAAGAAACATACACAAACGGCCAGTTTTTATAAGGGTGGTTTCAATATCCCAGCCAATATAAATTCGGATAT